>CM057825.1:19360906-19824221 GCA_030068075.1 Paguma larvata | reverse complement strand
GGGGCCAGAAACCATCACCGCACACGATCTAATATTAAAAAGCACAGAACCACATGGAAGCCTGGATCACTGTACTTAACAGTTGGCCTGGGCTGCCGGTCTAGCAGTTTGAGGCAGCTGCTGCCCCTAGGCTAGGAGAGGCAGATAGCATCATGGCTGAGGTTGGAATTAAATTGCAGAGAAGGAGATTTATTTAAGGAACAGCTGGAATTGACAGGGCAGGTTGTAGAGGCTGGTGTTAGTCATGAGGCCCAGCTGTTTTCAAGTAGCAAAGTGTATCTATTGGTTTTAGCAGCATTTATAGTGATCGCCAAGTTTAACAATAATAGGGACTCAGCTGGGAAGAGTCAACTGGGAAAGCATGTATCTGATCTTGGTGGGAAATGTTATTTCTATTCAAGAGGTCAGAGGAGAGTATTTTGGTCTCCTCAAGAGTCCTGAAGAAGCTTCGCTTCTCTGTGGCTTCCGGTTGTATCCAGAGAGGACATAACTGCTGTCAAAACTGCCCATCTCAAGCATGGTTGATGCCTCTTTTTTTTTTTTTTTTAATGTTTATTTATTTTTGAGAGAGAGCACGCAAGTAGGGGAGAGGCAGAGAGAGAGGGGGACAGAGGATCTGAACAGAAGCAGGCTCTGTGCTCACAGCAGCAAGCCCAATGTGGGGCTCGAACCCACGAACCATGAATGAGATTATGACCTGAGCTAAAGTCGGCCGCTCAGCGGACTGAGTCACCCAGGTGTCCCAAGCATAGTCACAGTTTTTGAGGCTTGGGTCATCCTGGGCAGGTCTCGATAGTGTGAAATTCTTGATGGCTAGACATTGGCAAGTATTCTGCTCTCAATCCTGTTCTGTGGCAAGGGCTGAAAAACTCCCAGGTTTTTCAGGGAGTAGGGAGGAACCTTTCACACTTTGCCCATCTCAGTCCAGAGAGGTAGAACTTTCTCCCCACACAATGAACTTTCTCCCCACAATGGAAATTCTGACTCTCTCCATCAATTGCAGTAGTTAAGACTTACCCGAGTATTTGTAGGAGCCTGGAATTTGGGGGACTATATTTCTTGGTTGGTTGGTGCTAATGCTTTAAATATCACTCCCTGCTCAGTCAGGGCATGGGCTCTTGCCTCTACTGTCCCCTTCACCAGGTGATCGGGTGCGACAGACTTATTGTATTTGACAATGTGCTTTAACTTCACGTAGTAACTCCCCAGGGCAGTGCCTCTCTACAGTGAGAAAATGCCATTTTTCCATTTTCTCTGCCTCTAGCTGACCCTGTGGTGTAGATTAGATGCTTTTGTTTAGAAAGAAAAGAAAAGCCCCACTTTGGATATATGCTTTGACCCCTCCAAAACCAACCACTTCTAAACATGGATGTGGAGGAATTACAGGTGGGGATGTTATACCAACAATATATATAACATTATATTACACACATTATAAATATCTGTATCCATATATATCTTTTTTTCTGATTCATTTGAAGGTCAGTTGCAGACATGCTACTTTATCCCTAAACACTATGATGCCACAGCACGTACTACCTGAAAATGATGACATTCTCTTATATAAACACGAAACAATGATCAAAACCAGGAAATTAATATTGATGCAATGTAGATATGATCTAATCTACAGGCCTTATTTATATTTTGCCAAATGTCCAATGATGTTTTTAAGCACAAAAGAAAATTCTGGATCATGCTTTGCTTTTGGTCACCATGTCCCTTGAAGCTGCTTTAATTTAGAAGTCTCTCCATCTTTCTTTGCCATTCATGACATTGACAATTGAGAAGAATGCCCCAGTTATTTGATAGATGGTCACTCAAGTTGGGTTTGCCTGATGTTTCCTCTTGGTTAGATTTAGGCTATGTGATTTTAGCAAGAACATCACAGACATGATGCTGTATTCTGAGTACAGAGTATGAGGAGGCACATGGCATCTATTTGTCTCATATCTGGACATGGTAATCTTGATCATTTGGTCAAGATGGTGTCTTCCCAGTTCCTCCATTATAAAGTCACTATTTTCTTGCTTGTAATTAATATGTACCTTGGGGGTGGGGGAGGTACCTTGAGATTACAGAGGTATCCTGTTACTCCTCAAAATTTCACACCCTAGTTTTAGCATCCATTAGAGATGTGTTTAAATAAATTATTATTATGATAGTTCCTGAAGAGCAGTGTCTTAATTCCATCATTCTTTCTATGATTATTGGTTGACTTTCTACTGGGAGAAAAACATTCTCTTCTAATCTATTTTATTTATGTACTAATTCATTTGTCCATTTATGTCAGTGTAGACTAATGGATTTTATTCTCTTCAGTGGATGGTATTCCTTTACTCTGATTATTTATTTGAATGTCCAGATTGTCCCAGATTGAAGAGTCCAAGCTCTTTCAGACTGGTTCCCATGTGCATTTGACATATGTACATCATTCTTTGTGTACTTTCTTACTTTTTGTTGCAAAAGGATATTTTCATCATGTCATCTTATTTTGTATTTTTTCCTGATCCAGCTCCAGATTCAGCCATTCCTCAAAAGAGTCTTGATTCCTTTTAGTGGCAAAAGGCATTTGGATCCATGCTATGGGCGTTATTATTTCTAGGTCCTATGAGCAAATATAGAAAACAGATGTATGCATGCACATACACTCATACAAGCTTATGTGTATGCATATGTAATATCTATGTCTATATCTATACACTAGAAACTACAAGTTTCCATGGATACCTACATTTCAATTCGCTGGCACAGGATTCATTCCATTCTTCCCCCATCCATGGTTGGAGCTTTCTCGTCCAACAATGAGAAATATAGCACCCATTTTCCACAATATATGGACTTATTTGTTCAAAACATTAAAAGTATTTTCAAAATTGCTAACCCATGCTTCTTTGAACAAAAGAAACCTACTAACGAGAGTTCAATAGCTGTTTAAAATTTGTTGTATTTTTTCCTTTAGCCTTAAGGCATATAGTTTAAATATTATGTCCAGAAGTTATTCAGGTTAGATTTTCTTTCCCACTTCAGTATGGCTATATAATTTATTTGATTTTTGGCTTGGTTCACTTGCTTTTGTTTGAATAATATTTTAGGACTTTTTTTTCTCCTCTCCTTGCTTACTTTTTTTTTAAAACTATGTGAAATGTTAACCTAATTCCCAAAGTCTGAACTATACAATAGATATGTGCCAAGAGGTAGCATTCTCCCCATTCCATCTATTCTTTCAACCTCCTTCTCATTCACCCTTTTTGAGTAACTATGGTGGACAGAATTCTAAAATGACCATCAATGACCTTGACCATTGTTAAGTGCCCACCCCTTCAAGTGTACACGGAGTATCACTCTTCTGATTATAAGGCAAAAGAGAGATTTGCCTAAGAACATGAGTTCTTTGAAAGCAGAGCTTTCTCAGGCTGGTATCGCAAGTCAGAGCGATTCCAAAGATTTGACACATCGTTGCTGTCTTGAAGATGGAGATGATCATGTGGCAAGGAGTACAGGAAGATTTGAGAACTCAGCAACCTTCCGCTGAGAGCCAGCAAGGAAACACGGACTCCAGGTCCTACACCTGCAAGAAACCGAACTCTGCCAGCAACCTGCATACACTTGGAATTGGGTTCTTCCCCAGAGCCTTCAGATAAGAATTCACACTGACTGACACCTTGATTTTGTCCCTATGAGACTCTTAGCAAAACTCCAGTCAAGTCCACCTGGACTTCTGACCTACAGAACAGTGAGTTAAGAGATGGGTTTTGTTTTCAAACACTGCTATAAAAAAAAATATATAGTAACCAGTCTCATTAGTTTCTAATTGATCCTTACTGTATTATTATTATTTTTATAAGCAGTACATATTTATTTGGTTCTTTATCTTTCTTTCTTAAACAAAAGGTAGCATACTATTTATACTTTTTGTAGTTTGCTTTTGTCCATTAATATATCCTGCAAATATATTTTTGTTCGTAGAATTCTTTCTTTATTGTTTTTTCCTTCACAGAATACTCCCTTGAGTGACTTTAACATAGTTTATGAAACAACTCTTTATGCGTGGGTATACAGGCTGTTTCCCATAGTTTGCAATTATAAATGTTCCCACAACGTATAACCGTTTGAGTCCTCAAGGGAATTCCTAGAGTCAAATCGGCAGGCCAAAAGATACACCTGTACATGATTTTATTCAATATTGCCAAATTCTACTCTTAAGGCTTGTACCATGTGACATTCTTACCAGCAATGTAGTTATGTTGATGAATGTGTTTTTGTGTAGTTTATTTTTTTCCTGTATTTTTGGGGTTATTATGGGATTTTAAGATTCACGTGGCAGCCACTACAGTGATTGTTTTTCCTTTTTCAAAAATGTTGACAAATAACTTTCCAGGAAAAGTGTTGTATACTCTCCCAATACTATTGTGAGTGCCTGTCTCACTATATTCAGCCAGTGGAAGGATCTGATTTTAGTCTTTTTAAAAAAGTATATTAGGCATACGCTGAATAAACATTTTGGCCTAATAAGAAAATGGGAAAGGTTTAAAATCATATCGGTCTTTGAATAAAAGACAAATATTATCATTATCAGGTAAAATAAAATGTGGGGGTCCCAAAAGTATTCTGAAATTATTTAAAAATTTAATTACAATTGATAAAATTTATTATGAAACATTTAAGTTAAATTTTTAAATTTTGGAATTCTAGTGCAAGGATAGCATGTTCCCAGAACAGGCAGGTATTAGTTTGCTCATGTCACTCGTTACTGAATGTTGAATGTGATATTAAATAGGATCTCTTCCATTTTTGAGCTAGCGGTGACATAACGGGTATTGAGAGTGCTGACTTTTCTTAACATTTTCTTTCTTCAGATTTAATATTGTTTATTATGTCAATATAGAATGTATCAAGGATGTTGATCTTTCGCCCTTAATAAATTTTGAGATGACAAAACATTCTGCTTTTAATCTAGCTTCAGTATTATATTTAGAAAATTAATAATCTGAGTGATTCATGACCGGAATCTAATACAATAACTAAAAATTGAATATAGCACTTAAAAGCTATTTTGTAATCTTGCTTCATATTAATTTTATTTTAGAAACGCAAGCATACAAAATAAATAAATAAATAAATAAACAAATATATAAAATAAATAAAAGCAAGTAAGCCAAAAAATTCCCAAAGATCAAAATATAATATCAATGCCTACCCTGGAAGATACCTTATTATTTTGACTCACTGTTATTGAAATGTTGTGCATATTACCTCAAAAAGCATGATCTTCTAAATTTATCAAGCTAATATATTCTCCTAATAATTAGTAATAACTGGAAATCTAGTTTATTTCGCAAATTGGGAAATTCTTGGCAATTATTTTATGTTCATGAAATTAACGGCTTTCATGATCATTATAATTATTGCAACATTTACTCTTTCGATGTCATATACATGTCGACCTCAAATAACAAAGAATTTCAACACATAGTACACAGAGAAATCTCACTGAAAGTTATACAATGGATGGTTACCTGATTTTGCATTTGCATATGTATCATTTGTGCCGCTAATGTTGTTATGCAGACTGCTTCCGATAGAAACATGAGCCCCCATGTTTTAATCCCACGCAACCTGAGAGATGCCAGAAGTGACATCGAAGAAGAAAGAAGCCTGAACTGAAAAGCTGATGTCGTCCAGCATACCAAGGCTGGAGCCAAAGGTATGAATCCCTAAAATATATTATTTCAGTGTAACTCTTATTTCTTGAGTACAGCTGAGGTTGAACTCTTCCATGTCAAATGACACTTTTTATTTCTTTCCTCTGAATTATATATTCATGTCTGCTTTTCAAATTTGGGTTTGTAAGCTTTTCCAGCTGTAGTTAGTAATATCAGCCCTTACATTTGTGGAGTTCTTTATGGTATCATTGATGATAATCACCAGGTGAGGTGGGTAAAATAGATTTACTATCCCTGTTTAATGACTATGGAAACTGAGATTCAGAAATCTGAAGCAGCTTGCATAGAAGTTACACAGTATGGACATAGGATGCATATGAGGCAAACCCTGTGATGTATTAGAACGTTCGAAGTCTCTCTCTGACACCACCTTATTCTGGAATGTGGGCTTAATCTCTTTCTAGCAGAACAGAAAGTATATGCAAACCCATTCATTATTCATTCTTTCATCCATCTTTCACTAGCTCTTTATTGAGATATATCATCACTGAGTTTAACTTCTTGCATATATTTATAAAAGATGACTTAGTTGTTGTCTGGTCTCTTAGAGAAAATAAGGGGGGAAAAAAATCTAGCAAATACATCCCTGACAACCAGAATTTCCAGAGAAAGGGTGTCATGTGGGTTCAGATGCATTATCAACATGGTCAGTATTTTAAATTCTTTTTAAATGTTTGTTTATTCTTGAGAGAGACAGATGGAGAGAGACAGAAGGTGAGCAAGGGAGGGGCAGAGAGAGAGAGGGAGACCCCAGAATCTGAAGCAGGCTCCAGGCTCCGAGCTGTCAGTACAGATCCCAACTCAGGGCTTGAACCCGCGAACCGTGAGTTCATGACCTGAGCCAAAGTTGTACACTTAACCAACTGAGCCACCCAGACGCCTCAACATGGTCAGTATTTTAAAGAACTCAGATTTCATGACCAATTTGATTTTTTAGGAAGATACATTTGTCTTTACTAAGAATGTCCAGTGTACAAATGAAAACCTTTCTGCCAAATGAATTCATGGTAAAACTTTCACCTTTATGATGTTTTAGAACCCAGGCCCATAGGGTGGGCACTGTCTTCAAGGGGCCCAGCTCCTTGTCTGAAAGAAGAGAAGAGAAGAGAAGAGAAGAGGGGGGAGTGGAGGGGAGGGAAGGGGAAAAAAGGGGACAGGAGGAGAGGGGAGGAGAGAGGAGAAGAGAAAAGAAAAGAAAAGAAAAGAAAAGAAAAGAAAAGAAAAGAAAAGAAAAGGAAAGGAAATAAAAGAAAAGGAAAGGAAAGGAAAGAAAGAGTTAATATAAGAGGTTGAGCAGAGGGAATAAAAGACAGGGTGCAGGGCAAGGAGAGGAGAGCCTGCAGGGGGGATGGGGACAGTACTCCTTGGGACCTGGAAATCCAGAGTCTCTTGTTTGCAGTTAGTCTCATTTAATCCTAATTATTCAAAATAGCAGCATCCTTTCTCTTCCAAGATTCTCAAGAAGTGCATATGTTGTTTTTCTTGCCCTTTTTGACGTATTAACCTTCTTTATCTCAATTTCAGTTTTTGTACACTCTCACTCAGACACTTTTAGTATGTTTACTTCCGTCCAAGAACTTGCCCTTACAGCGATCGCTGCTGTTTTCCAGGAACAGGAGGATAAACAACATGACTGCAGTACCATCGCAGGCTTTGAACTGGGATTTCCTCCCCATGTGACGCATCTCTAGAAATCGTGCTCACTCAAGTCTCTGACCCGCAGTTACTGTGCCCTTGAGAGAGGAGGGACAGCGTAGGATGAAGGCATGAGTTCATGAAAGCCAATGTGACTGTCACACGAGCCTGGCTCACATTCAAGATGCATTCAGGGATACAGGAGACTAGGGTGTCTGTCTTCCTATCTGTGGTGTGAACTCTGTAGACAGAACCAATTGAATCCGGTGAAGAGGGATGTGATGGAAAAAGCAATTGTGCTAATGGATTAGACATTAGAAAGCTCTGGATCAAAGGATTCTTACATCGTTAAAACCCCAGGGGAAGAGTACTGTGGCTTCATGAGGCAGGTGCCCTGGCTAATTTTCTCAAAGATTTGCATTTGGGGGTGGATCTACAGAAACGGTTTGAGGCTGAGGTCATCCAAAGAAAAGAACAAAACCTTCACTGGTGAATCTAAAACTTGAATTTGATGAATAGAGGCTGCATGAAATTTGGTGTGCTTTGGTTTTCTGCTAGCCCGATGTAAGTTAATGTCCATCTGAACACCAGCAATTAGTAACAAGCAGTAGAAAGACCCTGGATATAAGGGGAGGGTTTCAGACTATACATATGCAGGTGTATACATGAGCACGCGCACACACACACACAGGATCACAACTCACCATGATCCCAGCACCGTGTGCTCCTTAATGATATGTACTAAAAACATTGGAGTAGATTCTTCATAAAATACTATCAGTTCTTTGAGAGCCCAGACTAAAACAGGTATCTTTGCCTTCCATGGTTAGTAATGTGCTTATCTGGGACATTGAAGAATTATAGTATTTCTCTTCCAGCCAAGTTTCTGAAAACATCTCTGGAAGAGGGATTCAAATTTAGGAAAACTTAAGGTCTTATCTGGAGGAAAAATAGGGCAAGAAGAAAAGAGGCTGGGAGACGAATCTACTTTCATAATTGTTGTATCAAGGCGGGACAAATGAGAAGCAGCCCCCTGACCGCGTCTCAGTGGGAGCCGCTGATGGGGATAATCCTCTGGGAAATGACACTTTCCCTCCAGGTGCAGAGAAAAGCGACTCTCAGGACACTGCTGCTCATTTGTGATTGTGGCAGCCCCATTAGGGTTACTGGGTTTCAAAAATATAAATATGGGACACTTGCTTAAATCCAAATTTCAGAAAAACAATGAATACTTTTCTAGTAGAAATGTGTAGGTCCCGTGTAAATACTGAGTTTATCCCTGGGTCATTCTAAGGAAATATTTCGTGGGACTTACTTATGCTAAAAATTAATCATTGTTTGTCTGAAATTCAGATTAGCTTGTCATCCTTTATGTTATCTGGCAACCCTAAACTCAATCTCCCTCTTCTAACCCTCCCTCCACAAAAAAAAAAACATAAATAAATAAAATTCTTCTTCATTAAGAGGAACATACTGACTCTATGGGCAAGTCCAGGTCTTGATGATGGAATAAATATTATTTAATAAGAATTAAGGCTATATACTTAATGAAAAATAGTACATGTCCTTGTAAAAATTATTTGAAATTATTATTTTTTATTTTATTTTTGAGAAGGAGAGCACGTGAGCAGGAGGGGCAGAGAAAGAAAGGGACAGAGGATCCGAAGTGGGTTCTACTCTGACAGCAGTGAGCCCGGGGTGAGGCTGGAACCCATGAACCATGAGATCATCACCAGAGCCAAAGCTGGACGGTCAACCAACTGAGCCACCCAGGTGCCCCCTAAAATTATTTTTAAAAGAAATATGCATTTTGACAATGCAAACTATATAGACATATACAAAGAAACATTTAATAATCTACTACCGTTCTTCAATATCGTATCTCCATAGTGACCGATATTCACTGTTTGCTGTATATTTGTACACATCTTTACTATACTCATGTGTGTGTGTATTTATGTGTAATTCTCTTTAAATGGGAACATCTGACCCTAAACTAGATATCCATGGAATAGGGCTGTTTAGTCAAAGGACCTGGAAGATTACAGCTCACACTGTGGACAGTGGCGAGTAGCATACTTATTCTATCGTTCTCAGCCTGACTGCACGCACACGTCCACTAGGACTTCCATTCCTCCCGAGGTCACCCTCCTCCATCTCCGTGCTGTCTAATGCAGTAGCCACTAGTCACGTGTAACTGCTGATACCTTAAAATGTGGCTTGTCCAGAGGGCGCTGTGCTGTGAGTGCTAAATACATACCAGATTCCAAAGACTTAGTTACAAAACAACTCGTTACTAAATTGTATGTTCATGACCCGCTGAAATATTACGTGCTGAAATGATAATATTTTGGATGTATAGGGTTAAATAAAACGTGTTCCTGGAACTAATTTCACGCATTTCTCTTTACATTTTAAAAACGAGGCTACTAAAAAAAATACATATACAACTTACATTGTATCTCTCTTGGCAGAACTTCTCTAGTCCAAAGTTCTCCAAAATGGCATGAGTTCACCCCAAGGGAAACACAAAATGATTCCTCGAGGGTGTGGAAAGAAAATGTTACTTCCATTCTTACTTATTTTTATCTTCTCAGTTGTTTTGATTCATATTTTTGTGTCAGTCTCAGAATGAACATGATATATCACTATGGTAACAAGTGAGTGTAATTTGCAATAAATAAACCTGTTTATTTGGGAAGGTAGTAAAAACACATTTGCTGAGTGGGATTGCAATGAAAAATTAAAACACGTGGAGGCCATGCTTTGTGGGGCAAGCAGAAGCCCTGTGTTCCTGTGTCTCATACTTCTCCTTAAAGTGCTCCCCTGGGTGTGCGCCCTTCCTTCAATTCCTTTGTGCTGAATCATGTCCAAAGGCTTCCCAAGAAAGAGCTAGAAAGCCCTAAGCTTTGGCTTCCTGTTTCTTGGATCTTAGGGTTTGGTGTCCTTGTTCCCCCAGTACCCTGACCCTTCCCTCTAGCAAGGTTAAGCTGCTTCTGACCTTTCCCACCTTCTTCTCTGATGGTCTCATTCCCACCCCAAGGCACAGGGACCTCCCTCGCCCTCCCCTCGCTATGAGGTCCTCCTGGGGCTTTGAAGGTTACAAAGAACTGACTTTACACCACTTTGATCCGTGATGAGAAGAGAGAAGGCACAAGTGACATGAGAAAATGATTGATGCCAAGGCTTGGACCACAGAATGGTTCTCTCTCAAGTCCATTCCCATTCAGCTGAAACCAGGACTTTCTCAACCCAGATGACTGATGCGAGAAAGGAGTTTGGGGGGAGTTCACTGAAATGTAACACATTCTTCAAAAGGACATCTGGTCAGTCATTTCTTGTGGAGGTACTAGGTTGACGCTTGGATAAAAAGACCTCAGCGGGGGCAGTGAGAAATATGGTATAGAAACACGAGTGGTCAGGCAGTTTCACAGAGAAGGTGGACATAGGGCAGAGCTTTTTAAAGGAACTTGGACCCTCCCCATCTGTGGCTCAGATGCATGTGTGTGTGTGTGCGCGCACACACACACACACACACACACACACACACACACACCCCTTGCCCTGCCTCCAGGCTCTTTCTCCCTGAAATCGAAACCCCGCCTTTGCTTCTGGTAATTCATATCTCTCTCCCATTCACACACACATCCAATCCCTCACTCTTATACTCGGAAAACATTTACAGATCAAGGGCTTGTTCTGCGGAAGGCACAAAAATGCAAAGATAATCACGCCTGATGACAACAATAAGGGAATTCTGGGTTTGCTGTTGTAGGTTGAACCTTGTCAGGTTGCGCTATTAGTTTCTGACCTACAAAATGGCCATTTTATATGGCTAAGTTTAATATTCTTGATGCACACACATACATATTCCGGAGTTCTTACCAATATGGAACATTAATTAGTCAAGGACACAGATTCTAGCATCAGACTTTTTTTTTTTTTACCAGATTTGAAAACTTAAGTAACTTTTAACTTACCTCATCTGAACCTCATTTTCTTCAAATGAAAATTTAAAAAAATTAAGACATTCTATTTCATGGTGCTATTGTAAGAATTAAAGACGTAATCTTCACAAGTACTTAATAGATCACCCAGCACATAGTACGTGTTCAATAAATGTTAGCTGCTGTTACCATCATTGCCAGGCAGAGTTATCACTACCCTCTATGAAGCTCTATTGTATGTATCCTTTTTTGCAAAACAATAAATGAGCCTTGCTCAAACTACAGTAAAGGCTCTTGCTGTTACTCCCAGCAGGCAAAACTAACCACCTTATCAACAGGGAAAAAAAGAACATCTAAACCATAAAAACTCAACGAAAGTTTTTCAGAGAAAGCATTTAGGGATTTTAGTGTTTGCCTTTAAGGGAAGAAGTCAGCACAGAATGGCAGTGGGGCACAGATGGGACACAGAAGATGCCCTGGATACAGGAAGAGGGGCAGCAGGTGGTCTTGCTGGCTTTGTTTCCCTTTGGGGCAGGGTTTTAGTGTCTAGAGACTTGCCTGTTTATTCTGAACGAGAGCCAAAGGGTGAGTGCACTTGTGAGGAGTCCGTGGTGGGTTTCATGTTTGTGCAGGGAGAGTTTGGAGGGCAGACGTGGCCACAAGGCCCGGTGGACAGAGAGAGCAGTGCCTGGATCTTGAGGGAGCAGCTGACAAGCGTCAGCGCTCTGATGAGGACGCACAGTCGATTCAACATAGGTTGCTGAGCTCCAAAGCCAGAAGCTGGAGAAATCATTGGTGCTATTAACAGTCTGCTGGCAGGAGGGCTGTGCCAAGCCGGCTGAGATCCTCGCGGGCAAATGCCCGAAGCACGTTGAACCCACCCCTACAGAGAAGCTGCAGGCTAGGCATCCCTTCCCTGTTGTCACCAGAGGCCACCACGATCAGTCTGGTCATTTACTCCAACAACCAAAGGGTTGTTTGTAAGACAGAGTGAAACAAAGGAAAATCAGACAAATAAGTGCTGGACTAGTCTGGTTGGTGGAGCCAAAGGTTTGACCCAGAGGTGCCAAAAAAGAGCATAAGACCAAGGAGAGCAGGGCCCTAGGCACAGATTGGGGTGGATCGAATCTCACCCTTAGCATTTTCCCCTGTGCCTCAGTTTCCCCATCTGGGAAACGGTGATGAAATCTGCCTTGCAGGGTTGTTGCGAGGTCGAAAAGAGACGGCGAATGTGCCTTGCCCGGTGCATGTGAGTTTCCTTTCCTCCCTTCTAGAAAGTCATTCCAGGAAAGAGCCAGCAATTCTGAGCCTGACAGGCACACACAGCCCGCCCTGCCTTATGAAAGCAGGTTTCCCCCTCCCCCTCCCTTTTTGCCCTGTCCTCTCTTCCTGGCTTTTTCCCAGAAGGCCTCAGGGCTCCCAGGCCAACTGCCAAACCACAGGAGGCTGTGATTGGCTTTCAGGGACCCCCCTCGCCTCCCAGGCCCCCTCTAACACGATCCCTTGTGGAACAGTCGTGCTCAGGGCTCCCTCCCTGGAGGGCAAGGCCCTGTGGCCACACAACTATGCCAGCACTTGCAGGGGGATTCATCTGAAACCATCATCAACAGTCTGTGTTTATTTGGGGCACGCACAGGAGCCAAGGGCTATGAATGGAGCTGCATTCCAGAACTCTCCATGATTCCCATCGGGCTATGTCAATCAGGCCCCTTACCTGGAAGGAAGCTAGGCTTTCTCTTTCCAGTTCCTCAAAAAGGGGACCACACACTAGCTGCAGCCTGAAATTCTTTTCGCCCACCGACAATGCCACCCAGTCATGTGCCCTATCAAAGCCGGGAACTATCAGAGCAATGATGAAAAATGGTGGCACCAAATCATATGTGTTTACAGTTGCAAGGTATGGGAAGGCTTCTTTCTGTTAAGCTGGTTAATGTTTCAACTTTGTATTGAAGGGTAACACACAGAGAGAAAAATGTACAAATTGTAAATATACAGCTAGGAGTGGGTGGCAGGCCAGAATGGACCCTCCCACTGGGCTCTGCCTTTTTCAGCTGCACCATGAAGCCTCTTATGGCACGAGAACTGAGAACACAGCTTAGGAACGCCTTCGCGCGGTTATTACAACCCTCCGTGAGCCGGCTCCGGCCAGCGCGGAAGAGCCTCCCGCGTACACCCTTCCTGCCTCTACCTTCAGAGGCCTCACACTGGGATTCGAAATCAGCAGCGTAGATGGGAGTCCTTACACGGCAGAAGTCAGCACTTCTGTCTCCCGGAGAGACAACTGTTAAACATTTATCAACAAATCACTGCTTGCCACCCTCCAAAAATCTGTGAACAAAATTTAAGAAACTTTTTGATCGACCACAGTTTCATGGGTCCTTGCACTTTCTCAGAAAAAAAAAAAAAAATCCATTTTCCAATATCCCACCCTCGGAGTATACATCATTTACTGTCTCCTTTCTGGAAACACTGCTACCTTTGACAACTGCTACATCTCACCTTCTCTCCTCTTTTCTGTGTTCTGTTAAGTGATTGCAGTTCTTTCTTCAAGCGTGTGTAAGCGATTCACCAGAGAGACATCCAAGTGGATGATGTGCCAACCCCAGCTCGCTCGGAGCCCTCCAGCACCATCCACGGCCCCTTGGATGCACTCGCTTCCAGACAAAGTCCCTCTCTCAGCTGGCTTCTCCTGAGCCTGTACCTTTCTCAGTTCATTGCATTTCCAATCTGACCACAGACTGCCCTGGGGGCAGATCAGACACCTATGATCTTAGGGCAGCAAGGTAAGAAGCCCCAAAGGGACAGCCTGGCCCCTTCCCTTCCCTGGCTCTCAGGCCCTCCTCTGTTTACCAGGGCAGCATGGGTCAAACGATGCTGAGTCGGTGCATTGGCCCCTAGGCCACTGTGTTCCTTTCTCCAGTTTGGCTGCTCAGGGAAGTCCATATATATATATTTTTTTACCCGAACCAGAGGGGATGGGGTAAAACACTGAAGCAATATTTTAAAGACCCCACACCTGACCTCTGTCTGAACATATAATTAATCTCCAGAAAAAAAGCAGCTCACTGATGGGTCCGGGCTGTGCCTCGCAGATCGGGGCCGGGAACAGAGCCCGAGGATTTATGAGGTGACGTCAGCTTGAAGACCGGCAGGCAGGGCCTGAGCTGTGTTTTACACACTCCTCGATTGTTTTAACGGGCCTGCTCTTGAAGGGCTCCAAATCTCTCCCCGAGCTGAGCTTTATTAAAATGGCAAAGATGGAGAGGAATGCTTTTCCAGATAAATCAGCTTATTTAGGTCCTGCTCTCTCCCTCTACCCTTGTCTGCTGGAAAGCACTCCCAGAGGGAAGGAAATGAGGGACTGTGAGTGCGTGCAGGTACACGCTTAATGCCTCAAACTCTGGCATTGTGTTAACAGCTATGCATGGGTTAGGCTTGAAAGAAATGGATGGATTCTCAATCTGACCAATTTAAATAATGGCTGAGAGAGAGCTAAGGGGAAGATTTATGTCCTTAGTAACTGAAAGGCACACCAGAGTTTAGCCTGGAGGCTGGGCCCTCAGCCCTCAGGATAGCCACAGGACAATTCCTTGAGGGGATCCAGATAAAACCAGGTTTAAAGAATGAATGGGGTATGGAGCTGGGAGCTTGGGGGGAGGCGAAGCTTTCATTGAAGAGATAAGACTAAAGAGCGAGTGAGAGGCTTGAGGTAGAAAATATACTTCCACTTTAGATTTGTTACATGTGTAATGTGTCTGCTTCTATACATACATGTGTGTACGACACACACATGTACCCAGTCTCCCTGTATTTAGACTAGATATATATGTGTTGATGTCTAAGCTTAAAGAAATACAAAGCCAGACTTACTTATATCTAGAATTTCAGAAACATACGTTAATTATTGAAGTGAAAATCCTCGAAGGCATGAAATACTTCATTTACGGGAACGGAATAAAGATGATTGTTGCAATTTAGCAAGATTTTTGAGAGGTGGTGATAGTGGAAGAATCATTGCAGGGAAAAGGAGAGGGGTTAGTTGAGAAGTGAGAAGAAGGGCCCATTAGGAGTGTGTGTGTGTGTGTGTGTGTGTGTGTGTGTGTGTGTTGGACACACAATGGGGCAGCAGCCAATGAGGGAATGGGGAAGGGCAAGGAAATGATCTGAAACATTATACCTCAATGCCAACAACCTCCTGTATTTATAATAGGATTACAAAAGGTGGGTCCAGCTAGCTAAAATTTAATGGGAAACATAAGGGGCAAATCTGACTAGCTCAGTCTAGGCTAAACTGAATTTGAATTCAATCATTTCTGATTCCAAGACTCCTCTATTTCCACTATTTCACAACCTAGTGGCAGTTACTGCACAGTCAACACTGAGTATGATCGATGAAAAGGTCATCGACGTTGGAACCAAGAAAGGTTGGAACGATAATTTGGGTGAGCCACTTGTCATCTTAGTGTTTGTAGGGCAGATCCCCTGGTGGCCTGACCCAACTGCTTTAGCACCCTTCTCTACCTGTGCTGCTCTACAGACCCCTCATGAACCTCCTTCAAGGTCAAAGAGGACAAACTTTCAAAGGCAGAGAAGGACCAGCCTCTGTGGAGTCCTGAAGGGCTGAGGCCATGACTGCCTCATTTGATATCTGCGACTTTGGCATAGTGTCTGGCACAGATAAGACTTTAGGAAATCTTTTATAGAATTAAACATGTCTCTGCCATGTGAAACACATAGCAAGATAAGGCTTGCCTTCTAGAATTTCATAATCTAAATAAAATTGGATTTCCACCCAGGGAGAGACAACTAGAAATAACATGATATATCATCAAATAGAGAGACTTTAAGAGGAACATATATCAAATCGAAAGAACCCTGACAGATAAAATCAGATTTTTTTTTCTTCAGCCCAAAGGCCACATCATCACAGACTTGAGGCAGTCTGTTTGAAGCAAATTTTATGTTCTTGGCACAGGCTCCGATTTATTCTTCAAACCATCCCCTCCCCATGCACACAAGGGGTTATAAGGGAGAACACACAGCTGATGCCTTCAAGGAACTTAGAGTCTAGGGAGAAAACAGACACACAGATACTACTATGAGGAGTAGCTCAATAAGATAATCGAATTCTGGGGTGCCTGAGTGGCTTGGTCGGTTGAGCATCTGACTTCGGCTCAGGTCATGATTTCACGGTTCATGAGTTTGAGCCCTGCATCAGGCTCTGTGCTGACAGCTCAGAGCCTGGAGCCTGCTTCAGATTCTGTGTCTCCCTCTCTCTCTGCGTCTCCCCTGCTCATGCTCTGTCTCTCTCTGAAAAATAAACAAATATTTAAAAAAGAAAAGATAATCGAATTCTATGTACAAAGAAAAAATGGTGGAAGAAATAAGTAATTCTGCCTCCAAATATTAGGAAAGACTTCACAGAAGAGACCAGATTAAACCAAGGCTTGATGGAATTTCCCTTGCAAAAGGGGCTCTCTTGGTAGAGGAAGCTGTGAGCACCAAGACACAGAGGAGTGGAGAGCCTGGTATGCTGGGATAATTGTCAGTGTCAAATCTGAAATTAAGAGGTAGATAACACCATGGAGGCAAAAGGTGCTTGATCACCAATGGCCTTGGGAGTCATGCAAAGAATACATTTTTATCCTGTCGGGTAAAGAATAAGGACTCATTGGGAACTCTTCACCAGCAGGGTGACATGATGAGACTTGCATGTCATTATGAGAACTCGTTTATTGTACGTTGTCTACTCAGTGGCTGCAAACAGGAAGCAGTCTGGACCAGCTTTGCTCAGGCCTTCAGTGATACCTTTCTGGCTGCATAAGTTATCTTGAACATGGCTTCCTGGTGGCCAGTTTGGGGTCTTTTTCAGTTATTAGAAATGATCCAATTTAAAGCAGCAATCTCATACCCCGGTCAAGGTTTTCCTCTTCCCTATTTGCGATTGAAGGGAACAGAAGAGAGGGTGCCTGCTCTTTTACTTATTTTCTCCTCCTCAGCCTAGAGATTGAGATGGAGAACTGGTCTGCCCCAGGCCAACCTCTCCCTCTCCCTATTCAAGGCTCTAGCCCATACAAGATGTTGGGAGACAGAAAAAATAAGAGCATCTTGCTTAAGCAGTAGTCTCTGTTGTAGCTGTCTTTCCAGTGTCTGTTTCTGCCTTTCTCACTAATGTGGCTGATAGTAGATGCCTTCTGTCAGCAGACACGCAAATGCTCCCTCTTGACCCCTATGGAGGAAGGAGATTCATATCAGTTGGCCGGTTTAGAAAAATTGGTTTCCAGCTTAGTATTTCCAATACTACCTCTACCTCCTCGGTGTCACTACATATTGCTGTTGGGTGCCAGGGCACATTGGCCAGACTTCCGGGGTGAAAGGGACCAGGAAAGACAGCCACACAACATGAATCCAGCTTCTTTCAGTGCTGGGCATTTCACCCAAAGAAATCTCATGTCTCCATGCCAACACAAAAGGAGGGGGTGCAGAATCTCTGTGTTTCTATCCAGTCTTCTTTTTCCCTGCTGGGGGTGAAGATGGGCGGTTGGAAAGGGCTGCGTGCAAGAGAGTTCATCAAGTTCATCAAGTGTCCTACCCAAGCAAACCTCTAATGAGAGACAAGAACCCCATCTTTATTTCTTGGAGCATTCGGAGTCTCTAAGAGTAATTCTCTTGGTAGCTCCCTCGCTTGGCTCGAGTGAGGAGTCGCTCAATAAGATAATTGAGCTCTATGTACAAAGAGAAAATGGTGGAAGGAATAAGTAATTCTGCCTCCACATATTAGGGAAGGCTTCACAGAAGAGACCATGATTAAACCAAGACTTGATGGAATTTCCCTCGAAAAAGGGGCTCTCCTGGTAGAGAAGAGCCCCTAGAGAGAGGAATATGTTACAGTCCCCATCCAGGATACAAGTCACTGAAATGAAAATTCCTCCCTTCCCTCCTCCCTTATCTTTTACTTACACGGATCTAGGATCAGGCAGGGGAAAGAGAGTGGTGTTGGGGTACTGATGGTGAGAGGGCGAGTTCCTGTTTCATTGCATCTACTGTGGAGATAATGTGGAAAGTAGATGGAAGCATGTTATAGCCATAGTCCAGTTCAGAGATGATGGGAACGAGAAGAAGGAAAGAGAGAAGAGAGGGGCAGGAGGCAATGGGAAGGGAAAGGAAGAACTTCTTTACCCTGGGGTGCTAGAGGAGGTAACGGATATTAAAACCAGAGCTATAGGCAGCTTCCAGAACACAAAGTATGTAGAAGCAGGGTGACATAGGATGAAGGGCAACAAAATAGAATGTGCATGTACCATATCAGCAAATGTGTTGGGACAAGGAATGTACTGGAACTAGGAAGCCACCTCGATCTGGTGATGATGTTACTAGTAATGTTACTAAAAGGACAAGGCATTTCTAGGGGATTTAGGAATGCCCGAGTTTGCACTGCAAGACAATCTAGCAACATACATCATTTTTCAGAATCATATTCTTCAATACTGAATAGTGGTGCCTGATTCTTTGGCCTGTACTCTGGGGGGAGGTCATGTTTAATAAAAACGAAGCCAATGGTGATTAATTTAGTGTTTTGAGACCCAGGTGTGTCTGGAACTACCCTTCTTCAAACCTACACTTCCTTGGGAAGGAGTTTTCTTGGTCCTTTAAAAATATGTAAAGAGATGCCATTATAGAAAAAAAAAATAGTCAAAAAGTTTCCTGAGTTTGCCCAGGTATTTGATTTTGCTTCTGTTTTTGTGGAATGCTGCCACCCACCTACCCATCCAGAATGAATATTCACGTTCTCTCTTTGCAAGAAGCTAATTGTTTCTCTTCTTGCGGTCGAGACGGTGGACAGTTGTCATTTGACATTCCACCCCATAGCACAGTACCTGGCACCCCTGTGGGGGCGAAGAAAAGTGAAGACCCCAGTCTCCGAATACTGTCTGTGATTACTGGACCAGACCTCTGATTCCTCCCTCACCCACAGGAGTGGAGTGTCCCTTTCTCCCACCCAGCCTCTGCTAAGCTGGGTCTGAGTCCTTGAGCCTCCCAGTGAAGGGGCTTGGTGGATGGGCTCAGATAATGTGTTTATTCTTTCCCAGACACCCTCCTCCCATCCTCAGCTTCAAATCCATTTATCTCCCCTGTAAAGTGCTTATTGACAGAGAACTTGAGTGCTCAGGATGGTGCCAGCTGAAGACGGGCCTCTCCAAACAGAGCAGTCATGCTTTCCCTTGATCTCCCCAGGCTCAAACCAAAGCAGCCGTGTTTCTGTCTCAACCTCACGGATTAGCTCAGGGACTCCCCCTCCTCCCACCACCAACTGCTTTCTGGGGTCGTTGATTTTTCAGAGAGAAATGCCTGAGGTGGAGGCATGAAATAGTACTGCTCAGCCTCAAGAAAGGGTTTGCAAGCTCACTCAGCCGGAAAGTAATTTTACTGGGTCTCCCAGAAAGCTGCTGCCCCACCCACGTTTGCAAACACTCCCTTACATGCACTCTGCGTTTTTAAGTCTCCAATTCTGACTCTTCTTTTGTTAGGTTAAGAAGAGTGTGCGTTTCCAGGTAGACAACAAAGAAAGTCCAGCTTAGCACATGCTTTTGAGCCCAATGTCTGATTTCATATAGTCTACAGCCTGATTTCTCTTGGGTCTCTTCTACCCTAGCCAGATACTACTTACATGAGCTAATAAAGTTAAAGTCTCTCATCAGACTGGATTAGGGACGATCTCTCTTGTGTACAACAGCAGGACCAGATGACTTCCAGTTCCACATCCCCTCAAATGCTATCATCAAGCAGAATCTTCATTCATTAAAAAAAAAGAAATCAAGCAGTAGCTACGATTAGTAAGACATTGTGAGTCACGTGGGTATATAAAACAATCCCTACTTTGAGATCAAAATCTAGAAAAGAAGCCGAGAGGTTCAATGTAGCTCTTTGTTTATAGAATATACAGAGATCCGGATTCAAATTCAAGTCCTGTCACTTACTAGGTTATCTTGAGAAAGTCATTTAACCCTTCTGTACCTTAGCTTTCTTATTGGAAATGTGGCTGAGAATTGTTAATTATCAATTGATAATTGATGATATACAGAAAAACACTATGAAGATGAGGCCCTATTTATTTTGAAGGAGGACAGTATAAGAAATGGGAATATATCCAGGTAGGAAGCTATGTATTAGACAATGAAAACCTGAATTAGACTATTACTATTCTATACTACTACTATTACTATACTAGTTACTATACTATACTAGTAACTATACTATTAGTATACTATATTGTACTAATTACTATGCTATTACTATGCTAGTACTATACCATACCAATTACTGTTATTACTATTCTATAAATACATTAATTACTATATTATACTAATTATTATACTATTACCATGCTATACTATTACCTTATATACTAATTACTATACTATACTAATTGTTATACTATACTATTATACTAATTACTATTACTATTGCTATGCTATACTATATTAATTACTATACTATTACTATTACTATAGTATTATGAAGAGAGAGGGGCCCACCAATTTTAAGAGATATTGGAGTAATAAAATCAGCAGGTTTTGACATCCATTAGATGGAATGGACGTTGGAAAAGGAGTGAAAGGCAATTCCAAGGGTTGAGTCTTGGCAAACTGAGGAATGATAGGATCATTACTATAAATTGGGAAGTCAGAAAGACAAACTGGCTTGTGAAGAGTGTGACAAGCAAGATTTTTGACCATGTTCAGTTTGAGGTGCCAGCAGAATAGCCTGGTGGGGACATCTAACCGGCAGCTGAAAATTACATTCAAGGGAAAAGAAGAGTTTCTGAGGTATGACTTTGAAAGTCATCAGCATAAAGGTGTAGTTGAGAGTTTCAATTAACATATCAAGACAAAAGGCGAGTATAGAACCTTGGACTAGGTATGCGTTTAGGGTTCTGGTCACTGTTCATTCTATGGCTATCAAAAGAAGAGAGACAAGAGTCCCTTTCTAGAAGCAATGCATCAACTAGCCTATCAACCTGAGTGTTTCGGGAGCTATTGTGAATGTCATGGTGAATTGATTTATGAAACCAGCACTCGTCAATCTTTTTCCTTCAGTGAAATGAATCATCAATTCACATGGAGTCTGGTCAACGCAGAGTAAAAAGATTGAACTGTCTCTAAATAAGAAAACTTAGGAACAGATGCCAAAGTGGAACCGGAAAGTCCAACCATAGTCACGACCAAGCTAGCTAGTCTGGTCCCTCTCTCCATTGTGCTCACTAATGACTGTGATGTCTAGGGCTAAAGTCCTTTAATATTCAGTGTCCATGATCTGGTCTAGAAGTCTTTATCAGAACTGGTCTTCTCACCTTTTCTACCATGCCCATTCACATTGACTCTGGATCTCTGAAAGAAGTATCCTCAAATTCCTGAATTATAGCCATGACCCCTATCTGGTTTTCCATCTCAGTCCTCTCTTTGGTCCCAGTCAATTCATTGTTTTCTTCTCATTGTCACTTTATTAACATTGTTTTATATTATTAGCACTCTTTTTTTTTTTTTAAGGTAGGCTTCACATCCAGCATAGTGTTCAACACGGGGCTTGAACTCACAACCCTGAGATCAAGACCTGAGCTGAGATCGAAGGTTAGAGGCTTAACCTTCTGAGCCAAAGGCATCCTATTAGCACTCTTTAATGTTACTCAAGCCCACTTCCTGTCATGCTCTTGCTCAAAAAGCCTCAATACTTCCTTATTGTCCAATCTCTGCATGTAAACTCCTTACCTTGCCATTCAAAATCTTCCGCAAAGAACACCTGGATAGCTCAGGCAGTTAAGCCTCTGACTTTTAATTTTGGCTCAGGTCATGATCTCACTGTCATGAGATCAAGCCCCTCGTTGTGTTCTGCACTGGGGTGTGGAGCCTGCTTAAGATGATCTCTCTCCCCTTTCCTCTGCCCCTCCCCCATTCACACTCTACCTCAAAACAAAAACAAAAACAAAACCCACAAAATCCTCCCCAATATTGCTTACTCACAACTACCTGTGATTTATATTGCAGCCAAACAGGACTCTTTATGATTCTTGAACTTGATCCATATGCCCATATTTAAGACCAGTGATGAATCCCCAAACTGAAATCCAATCCACACTTCATAAGCATGTGGTTTGTACACCCACATCTTGAAATTTATTTTTCTTCCCTGAACTAGATATAAACTTTTCTAGGATCCAGTAGAACGAAACGGTCAAAAGCTTGGATTCCAAAGACCAACTCTATGGTTCAAATCCCAGCTATACCATTTGCTGTCTGTGTGACCACAAGCAAGTCACTTTGCACTCTACATCTGTTTCCTGATCTGGGAAGTGGGGAATATTAATCAGATATTAAATGAGATGATACATATTTAATCTGGCACATGGAATCTTAGAGGCATGCAGCAAATGTGAGCTATTATAGCAGATGTTGTTGATAGCCCACCCATATCCCCCTGGTATTCATCTCGACAGTCTCAAGGCTGTTTATGGAAAACATCTGTGACTCTGTGCAGTCATGAGAACATGCTTAGCTTTCACATAGGACACAACAGAAGTATCTGAGACTTAATCCCCCAAGAAGCTGCTCTCAACTGATGACAGATGGGGAATTAGTGGATGAATACCCCTTGTTTAGAATAACTCTGAAGTGTATTCTATATATGGACAGTATAGTGTCTATATTGTCTCTCAGAATTCCCAACTAGACTCTAACACCAGTTGCCTGTAATGGTAATTGGCTCGATATGTACCTTTTAACAGTTTCCTTCCTTCCTTGTCTTACTCTCCAGTGCTCCACACGTGTTTCCTGGGATTCCCTCCCAAATAAACCAATTGTACTTGCATCCTTATTTCAAGGTCAGCTTCAGTAGGAATCTAAAACTTTAGATTTGACTTTAGTTTCTTTTTATGTTTATTTATTTTTGAGAGAGGGAGAGACAGAGCATGAGCAGGGGAGGGGCAGAGAGTAGGGAGACACAGAATCTGAAGCAGGCTCCAGTCTCTGAACTGTCAGCACAGGGCTCAAATTCACAAACCGCGTGATCATGACCTGACCCGAAGTCAGACGCTCAACCGACTGAACCACACAGGCGCCCCTAGATTTGACTTTAGAGATGACTTCTGAAACCACCAATAAACTTGTGTATGTTGGTCTTCTGGTAATTAGAGTCTACCTTCATTAGACCTAAAATCCAATCAAAAAATTAAGACTATGATGCAAACTCTAAACCTCTATGCTTCCCTCACATAAGTTATCTACATTTGGAGAACAAAGAACAAAGGGAAATTAAAAGGTTATTTAGTGAACATAAAAATGTAATAAGAACAACTGATTGGTCACTAGAAGTATTCGACAGATTTCTGTGGTCTGATACAGCCTTCCTCAAAAGGATATATCTACCTAAGTATACCTGCAACCACTCCCCTGTGATGTCAGGACTCCCCATCCTCCTTCAGGTAGATCCCATTGGGCATTCATCATTACCTCATCCCACTTTCTCCTTTCAATGTACTTGTGTAACCTTTTTATCTTCCAAATATGGAAAATATTTTACAGGGACTACATTTTAGGCAGGCTGCTTCCTGAAAACCTATAGGTTCTTTCTCTAATCTCATTAGCACATTCCTCAGATCACACTGTGGGGTGGGTGACTTTCGGGGGACTTTTCTGTAGCTGGCTAATCCAGCCATGGGGTGTGGTTTCTTGTCACAGCCGGGTCAGGGAAATCTTCTTCCCTAAACTTCTGTCTTGACCCCTTCCTGAACTTTGCCCCCTAGATCGTGGGGTCTGTGTTATGTGGAAGACAAATTCTAGAAAATAGTGAACTGAGAATTAGAGCCCTTGGATTATCAACAAGGAATGAAGAACATTCTCAGAAGGCTGCGTAAGATTTGTGATCACAAACCTGAGAATTGCTAGAGCCTTTCTGTGACCAGCAATACCTTTCCAAAGTACCCTTCCATAGTATTGTTTCTGAAAGGGTCATCCATGGACCAACTATATTAGAAGGGCTTCTGGTGCTGCTTAAAATGCAGATTTCTGATGTAGCTCAGGCACACTTATTCATTCCTAGTCTTCTGCGAAGGTGCTGCAATTTGCATTTTTCACAAGCTCCCCAGGTTGTTAAAGTGACCATCTCATCCCAGTTTTCCCAGGACCGTCCTGATTTTAGTATTCACAATCCCATGTTCAGGAAGTCCTTTGTGGTCCTGGGACAGGTGGTTACCCTGTGAGCCCATCTTTTACACATTAAATTTTTAGAGCCTCTTACTGACTCCAAAGTAAGCCACGATGACACAGATTCCACTTTTACTTGGTAGAAGTCTCTGAGCCTTTGAGGTGACTTCAATCCAGTATTATACTGGGGCTTAGGGTCTTGGCGAGAACTTTCTATGAGGGCGTGAATATTGGGAGACCTAGGGGTTTTGTTTCATTCCTTTCCTTTTCTGAACCTCAGATGCCGAGAGTCAAACTTGGTCCTGAGTTCCCAGTCCACCATTTTCTCCTGTGTCTGCAAGGTCCCATTCTGGATTTATGTAGTTATTTATTCTCAATTTTCCTCCACTTTCCATGCCCAGCAGGCAAACACTACCACGTAACTGGTATATGCCCTGGAGTTTTTTGTATCCTTTAAATCATGTAGCATTGCTGCCTTTATATTTTAATTTACACAAATTGTATTCCACTGCAGATTTCATTCCAACTCTTAACTTTTTCTTTTAAGTGCTGTAGTTAATGCTGTGTGGCCCTTTAATTTGTCACTTCCTGTAGTGGGGGGCTCCTAAAGTGGCTCCGGCCTGTTGGTATTCATACCCTGTGCAATCACTTCATCTCAAGTGTAGGCCAGACCTAGTGACCTGCTCCTGACAAATGGAATGTGGCAAAAGTGATGGATGTCACTTATGAGATTCAGTTACAAAAAAACTCCATCTTCCTCTCTTGCTTTCTTATTTTGTTCGCTCTGATGGAAACCTGCCGAAATGTTGAGAGCCCAATGGCAGGGGCTGGAGAGAGGCCTCCAGACAACATCCAGCAAGGCATTGAGGCCTTGGGATGACAGTTGTTCTGGATAACACTCAGTTGCTCTCTTATGAGAGGTCTTGAACCAAAAGATCCAACTAGGCTATGCTGGCCCTTGACCCATAAAGCTGCAAGATAATATGTATGTTACTTTAAGGTCTTTAATTTAAGATAATTTGTTACACAGCAATAGATAACTGATACATTTCTAATCATTGGACAGTATCCATATTATGCTTCTACCACATGTATTTGTCTAGTCCACAGATGGACACCTAAGGGAATCCAACTCCCACTACTACAGATACTACCGCTCTGAGTATCTTGAGAAAGACCCTCTTCTGGACCTGTATGAATAGTTCCCTGGGATAGATATGCACAGTGGGACTACCAGGGAAGACCCAGAGACTAGAGAAGACTTTGAAACAATATTTTCAGTTTCTTCTATTCTTAGATTGTTCTTAATAGTTTTAAAAGATTTTTCCCCTTAAACATTTTGTGCTACAGGTGGATAGTCCATGGCAAAAATAAAGAGACCCCATGATCAATGGATATTTCATATGAAGAATGGGGGGTCAAGGAAGAGTCACAGGTAGTCTGTGGAACAACTTGGAGGGCTGGTGTCTTGTCTCGAAAACACCCGCAGGTATGTCGCTTCTTTTGTGACCCAAGCTGACCGATTCATGCTGGGCCTCCAACATGAGGGGCTAGGAGTAGGAGGGAGGACTCGTTCAAAGCTGAGTGGACACATCTATAACCATTAAAACAATGTTTCTCTGTTTGGATTCAGTAAATGGCCTCGAGTTCCTGGAAATGTGTGCAGAGACCCTGTGGCCAAGAGAAGATCTATCATTTTATTCTTTACAGTAGGCTGAAATATATTTGGAAGTCATTGGACTGTGGCTGTCCTACATCAAAAGGCATTTCATAACAAAACATCATCATGCCCCATTTCTAGAAATAGCATGCTGTGCTTTGGCTGCTGTGGGCAAAAAAAAAAAAAAAAAAAAAAAAAAGGCTCTTGTAACATAAACAGCCTCACCTTACTTCTAAAACTAAAGGGCCATAAAAGATTTATTTAAATAGACTTTTGACACACAGAGACACAAGACACATATAAAAACATGTTAAATATATACATATGTATTCACACATACATACATGCATGTATGGACAGATAGATAGCATACACAGTAAATATTGTCATACATGGACTTTAACACGTAAAAAAAACAATATTGGGAGAGAGAATATCAGAGTTAAAAGGGACTATGTAAAAATCTAGTCCGTGCAAATCATTTTAAAAAGGAAGAAGTTGAGGCCCAGAAGAAGTAACATGTCCAAGGCCGATAGCATGCCAGAGGCAGGATGCCAAATAGAACCTGAGCCTCCTGCTGCTGGTCAGTCAGTGCCATCCCATATACTCACGACTGACATAAATTTAAATCATTTGCAAAACGAAAATGAGGCGTTGTTTTTTTTTTTTTTTAATATCTCTTGAGTTCACCAGTGGTGAAATTTGAAGCAAATGGATAATACTCAGGCTGATAGAGCATGTGATGATTTTAAGATATGTCGACAAATTCTTGATATTTGTTCCTTCAAGAGTTGAAGCATAAGTCCCCTTCTATTAGCACAAACTGAAGTTAGTAACTCACTCCTAAAGATTAGAAGATGGCAGAAATGACAGTTTGTGGCTTCTGACACTTGATCATAAATGGTGGGACAGCATTCTCCTTGGTCTCTCTCTTGATAACTCTCTCTGAGAGACGTCAGCTGCCAGGGCTGGCCCTTAATCTCCATGTGATGAGGAACTGAGGCCTCCAGTCCATAGCTGTGTGAGGGCACCATTTTGGAAGCAGATCCCCCAGCTTTGGTCAAACATTCAGATGACTGCAGCTTCATAAAGAATCCCAAACCATAACCACTCGGCCAAGTCCCTCTCAAACTCTTGACACACAGAAATTCTGATAAAAGTTTATCATTTTAAGCCACCCAGCTTAATTTGTTATACAAGAATAGATAGGTAGTACAGAGCATTAGCCTTCTTCCCTTAAATTACCATCATGAAAACAACTACCTATTTTATTAAAGGGTAAAACTAGCCTGTTAGAGAATATTCTTTCTACCAAGGCCTGGGCTCCTGAGATTCAACAGCAAGAAGAATACAAGAGTAAGGGCCTCCTGGCTTCCTGTGGCCAGTCTGCAGCCTAATAAGCCTGGTCATTGTACCGGAGCAACCCTGCATGTGACTGACACATAGGCAAACGTGTCCCTGCTCAGGACCTCACTCTGGAGCCTTTGGGAAAACATTCTAGATTCAGACCACATTAAAACGTTCATGAGACCTGGATTTTAGTTCCAGCTCTGCCCACATCTTGGATGTGTCACCTTGGCAAAGTTCCTTTCCCTTTGTAATTCTCAAGTTTGAGCTCTTTCAATAAGGCAACAACTATCAAGGTCCTTTCTTGTTCCTACATACATGCTAGTCAATGCATTATCAAAAGACTCCAACTAACAGTTGGTCAATGTGCCAGGAGTTGAAGACGGCTTCACTAGTCTCCAAGCCTCATGTTCTTCCTTTGAAGTTGCCTTGTCTTCCGAATTCCCCCCTAAAACAAGGAGCTGAAGATGCCGGCCACCATCAAATGACTCATGGATGATTTCCCTTTGCTTTACCAGAATTTGCAGTCTGCTTTCTCCTCGTCTGCTTCCTGCCTTCCCACGAGTCTGTTTGTTTACTGAGTCTTTTCAGCATGGACTTATCAGTGACATTAAATGGGAGGAAAATTACTGCCAACCAAATACAATTCTGGCAGGAACTCACCCAAGGAGCTATGGAAAGATGATGTTATTCAAGAAGACTGAACTTTGAGTCACATGCCTGGAGGTACATTGATTTGCCTTTGCTTCCCATTGGTTGTATAGTAGATAAGTCATCTCACCCAGCTCGGCCTCGGCTCCTTCTGCGTTAAGAAATATTTGATAAAAACCGTAATAGTCACTATTTATTGACCACATTTTAAACAAATGGGTTAAATAAGTTGCATGCATTGCCTTTAACATACCCTTGTGATGCAATTATCATCATCTATATTTTATAGATGAGGAAACTAAAGCTCAGAGCTAGTAAGCAGTGGAGCCAGAATTCAAACCCCAACCCTTAACGACCACAATCATAGTAATTCTGAATCCATCTCAGCATGAATTAGAACTATCTAGTGCTAGGATTTAGACGCCGTGTGACATGTGGAGGGCTGGTGGGGTAAATCTGCCTGGTATTTATTTATACAAGGAGTCATGGAGTGCAGTTAGTGTCAGGGCACATGTGTTTGCTTTTAGGACGTGGGCGCACCAGTTCTAGAGGAAAGAGAAGATTCCCTTTGCTTGGTGCCAGTCACTGAGTGATTTTGTGGGACCAGTACAAGAGCAAAGTAAAAACAACAGAGCTGGGATATTAGCATGCAAGGCACCTGCAGAATTGGTGTCAGTATCTACAGTTGTAACTGGTGAGGGTGCCCTGCCATACACAGCAATGACTTTGACACTGGATACTGGCAGGAATTAAATGCCTCCAGCGCACATCAGTGACAGAGTTTCAGCAGCAGTGGGAGTCATTACCCCAAATGAGCCAGAGTGGGAGTAGATAAAAGCACCAGATGTCACGCGGTAGCCCCGAGGACCACCTTGCAGGGCATGTAACGGACCCTCTCTGCTCTGAGGCTACTGATGAGACCCCGAGGGAGACAGACACTCGGGGCTGCTTGGAAGAAACTTGAGAGGGAGCTGGAAGTTCCACAGAACACAAGTGTAGTTTCCATGTTTGTCCTGGGGATCCTATTTTCATCCTCAGGCTTGGGTGGTCTATTGAAAGGGTGCCCCTCCACAGTGCTCTATCTGGGTCCTTTTACCTTCCCTTACGAGGTCCAAAATTACAGAATATCGAACTGGACTGACAGAAGCACCAGGGCTGGCCGTGGTGACCGTGCAGGCCCATGGGTACATCTGGACAGGATTTCTGATGCTAAATGGCCGCCCTCGGGAATAACTGACGCTGACCCACGGTTCTCCCTAATTGAGTGGTTCCAGTGGTACTTGGCGAGAAAAGTGAATAATTTCTCTAACTGGCCACAGTTCTCTCCTGGGAAAGACGTCTGTTCTGAGACAGAGGCATTGTTCCCCCACTGACAGCTGGAAAGCGCAGCTTCTCTGGGGGAAATGGGGTTTGCAGCTATCTCACTGAGGTGAGTGCTGCAGGGGAGAGGGTGGGGGGGGAGATGTGGTGAGGATGACATCCCTCCTACCGGGAAAAGAGCTGGAGTCCTTCTGAGATCAGCTTTCTGCTGGGAAGGGGCTGGGCGAACCCTCGGACCCCACCTTTTGCTTGGAAATGGAGAGCATCTCGCCCCAGAGGAAAGACTGGGGGGGTGGGGAGCAGGGAAAGGGCCGCAGGGCATATTCCTCCCCTTCCTTCTCAAGCAGAAAGAAAAGCTGTCTTTAATTAGGACAGGAAAGAAGATTCAAAACATCTGGCGGGAAAAGCGCTTGTTCTGGAAGGCCCTGGAAGGAGAAGGCGAGAAGGGCAGATGGGTAGGCAGTGAAGGCTTCTGGATCACTGGCCTGCCACCATCCTCCACGTCTGTCACTTCTTCCCCTTCCCCTCTGCTTTGTGTCCTTGTCAGGCTGAGGTTTGTGGCTGCCTCCTGCCCCAGGCTGAGGGGAGCAGTAACAGCAGCCCAGTCAGGGCAGCACAGCCCACAACTTTCTGGGGGTCCGTGGGTAACTCCCACAACAGCACAGACCACCCACTAGTGGGTACCCAGAGTTTACAGCCTCTAGCATTCAGGCAGCTAATCAACTTGGGTTTGCCTGTGGAATTCCTCCTTGTTAATCTCAAATCTATCCAGCTGCCTTCCTCCCCCATTTTTAATATACTCCCAGATGCCCACCTCCTCTAAGAAGCCTTCTCGGATTCTCTCTGTAGAAGCTGCACATACTTCCTTGCAAACCACTCACAAAATATCAGCTCTGTGAAGTTTCTTCTTTTATTATTGATCACTTCGACTTTGGGCAGCCCATCTTCCCCACCCGAGGCAGAGCTGATGACTTAGAGTCATTCGGGCTGCAAACTTAGCTGTGGCTAATTCCCTGGAAATCCACTTCCTATTCCTTAGACCCCAGGTTTTGAGTCACAAGGCACCAAAGCCTGGAGGCTCCTTAAAGATTACCTACTGGATAGGATTTACTACATTCCCCAAGAGGTCACTGCCCGGGGAGACTCTGATAAGGATTCTGCTGGGGGTGGATGGATTGGGTCTGGAAATGGGGCCAGAAAAGGCCAGAGCAGTGTGCTGACCAGGAGCTGAGCAACCCCTAGGAATGGTCCAACTGTGAGCCCAGGATCTATTTTTCCTCCACCTCTTTCACTGGAACATGGCGGGCTCTTCTGGCTTACAGTTTGCACTGGACATCCAGACCCTAAAGAGTCCTTTGTTTCAGGGAAGGTGCATTCTCCATAATACTTGAAGGCACACAGTTATGTGCTATGTCCCAAAGAAGCAGCCATTCAAAAGCACATGTTAATGCTTCGTCTATGCCCTATGGTCAGCTGTGTCTTCCAAGGTTTCCAGGCACGATGATAGTAATCAGTCGATTATAATTTTTAAACCTCAACTGGTTCATGGATAGGAATTTAAATTACTGTAAAGTTGTAGCATTTTAGAACTGAAAGTGCTTTTAAACATTGAGATCGATTTTTGTTTTACACATTAAGAAAATGAAGTCCAGAGAAGTTACACAATATGGACAAGTTCACCCAACCAGCTGGGACGACAGCTGCTGGTCCCTCCTCGGCAGTGACTCCTGATCGTGTGCTGTTCTCATCATACGTAGGGTCAGAGAAGACATTAGGAGACCTTAGGCATGGAAAAATAATTCATGTGACTCTCAAAATAACACCAAATTAAAAAAGACAAGACTTACAAATTTTACTGAAATAAAAATAGTTTTTCCTTTAGATATTTTGAATGCAAAAATTCTTCAAAAGGTCATCAGAGATGAACTTTTTTTATTTTCTGTCTATTTCATGCTTAGTTGATGCCTGTAGCACATATTCGGTCTTGCCAATTGAGTCAATAACCCACAATGACCTACGCCATGGATTTTGAGGGTGAGCACATTTAATTACTGAGGGTCTCACCTTCTCATTTTCCCTTTGGTTCTCCTGGGAGGGCTCTGTGGGGAAGATAAATCTCAGGAGTTGTTAAGGGTTGGAAAGGGGGCACAAGGCCAGGATCCCTCAGCTAAGTCAGGATATGGTGATACATTGGTAACAGCAGCTCCTGGTCACTGGGTACTTGTGCTATGTCACATCCTCCTGGGGACCTAGAGAAGAATGGAAGGCTGTTTGGTATGATGGCCTCTGCCCTGTTCTTGTATTTCTAGCCAGGAACCAAACCCAATGAATGAGTGAAGAGTCAAGGAGATGAGGCTGTGCACTCTGGGAAATGGGCTAATTTTCAATCCAGAGATTGAGTGGGGAATTAGATGTGAGGGTGGGGGTCTGAGTTGGGGGCCTCTGAAGATTCAAGGCTAAATGCTGACACCTAAGATGCTCCAGGAACTTAAGAGGTCCCATGAGACAGGCATTAACTAGGGGCAGCAGTGATAGGCACAAGTGTCTGAACATCTGGGAAAAGCAGAAGAGATCTTTCCAGTATAGCAAGTCCATATATTAACTCCCTCCAATGTTTTCCTCAATTTTAGAAGCAGAGTTTTTCTGTTTGCATACCCCTTTTACACACTATCCTTTTGGTACTGAAGGGTGACTTGATAGACCCTAAGAATTGACGAAGAAAGACAGACCCAATAAAAATGGGCACAAGGGACTAACCACATCATTCAGAACCACAGGCCTTTCTAGGTAACGCTGGTTGTAAAAATGAGATTTCACCCTTCCTTTGCATTTTGGAAGTGTTTTTTTTTTTTTTCCAAATCATTTTATTTATTTATTTTTAACATTTTTATTTATTTTGAGAGAGAGAGGGGCAACATGTGTATGAGCTAGGAAAGAACAGAGAGAGAGGGAGAGAGAGAATCCCAAGCAGACTCTGCACTGTCAGCACAGAGCCCAGTGTGGGGTGCTATCTAATAAACCGTGAAATCATGACCTGAGTAGAAATCGAGAGTCAGACGCTTAACCGACTGAGCCACCTAAGTGGCCCTCCAATTCATTTTAATGTGAAAATTTGCTTGCTTAAAGTGTTCAAAAAGACAACTGGAGAAGTTCAAAACAGTATTCAGAACATTTTGAAGGCCAGTTTCATGGTCAAGGTAGGAGTGGAACCTGATATTCTTTCATTCATTCATTGGGAAGTTATAGCTGACGAATTTTAGGCTCCTCCTCTGCCCCCTGCACCACCATTTCTACAACAGCTTTGAAAACAACTGACAATACAGTGAGGAGATGAGGAAATAAAGAAAATTCTTCTCTGGGAAAATAAACAAGTATCTTTTTTTTTTTTTTAGGTGATTAATGATAATCAGATCGAGTTTATTTTGAAGCCTGGAAAATCACAAATTATGCTCAGAGCGATTATGCCATTTGTAGAAAGCTGAGCAGAGCCTGAGAAGTCATGGCCATGTTCTGCTTGGGGAGGGGAAAGGGGTGCGGGGAAGAGGAGGAAGGAAGTCCCATTTTTCTGTTTCCTTTAGTGGAAAAGCAAAAAAGTGTTGAGACACCCCTCTTGGGTTAGTGAAATCTGAGACTAATCCCAGGTGGATTAAATACCTAGGGAGACCAGGAAATTTCCAATCTGATGACTGTTTAACAGGTAGGGGACTAGAACTCTGAAGTCACTGTATCGATCAGACCTTTTCGTACAGAGCCAGGAATTGGACCACCTGTTTGAGCTCGCCTCTCTGTGACCTCCCCATCCAACCCAGCTCCCCAGAGCCACATCTGGAGTCCAGCTGAGCTCAGATGCTGGAAGGGTTTATCACACCCATCCTCTTCCAATTGCCAGAGGTGTCAGAGGAGAGGTTATCACCAAGACACAGAGGCAAACACACCTCCACCTCCTGGGTCACCCTCTCAGATGAGGAACATATGGAGAATGAGGTTGAGGGCCCCCTAGGCCAGCAAGCATTTCCAAAAGGGAACTTCCTATCCATCTCTTTAGGATTTAAGAGACCATCCTAATACTACAACCCAGTACTATAAAATAGGTATATCAAGAAAAGGGCCCTTTTCTGTCTTGTTCGAACTGCATTTCCACTGCCTAACCCATGCCTGACATAAGTGGGAATTCAGTACTTGTTAAGTGAACATGGGAATAGGGGAACAGTGCCCCGTGGGGCACAATCTTCCTGGTGACACTCATGGTCTGCATCCAGCAGCTGCCTTTCTTCCACCTCTCACTCCCCTTTCCTTAATCTAAGCCTCATCCGAATTACACTTGGAAGGCAGGGAGCATATCTAAGACAGGGGGACTCTGCCCAGGATTGCTCTCATTCCCAGGTGTATTGGTCTACTAGGGTCACCATAACAAAATACCATGGACTGAATGGCTTAAACAACAGAATTAATTTCCTCATAGTTCCGAAGGCTGAAAGTCCAAAATAAAGGTGCCTACGGTATTCGGTTCTGGTGACACTTCTCTCCTAGGCTTGTAGATAGCCACTTTTCACTATATCCTCATGTGGCCTGTTCAGTGTGAGCACAGAGACAGAGACAGAAACAGATACATCTGGTGTCCTTTCTTCTTATAAGAACACCAGTCCTATTGGATTAGGGCCCCACCCTCATGACTTCACTTAACCTTAATGACCTTCTTGAAGGATCTATCCCCAAATACAGTCACACTGAGAATGAGAACTTCAACCTATTTTGAATGAATTTGGGAGCAGAGACACAATTCAGCACACGACACAATTCAGGAAAGAGGAGCCCGGCCCTGTAGCCCTGCACTCTAGAGGACAACACTGGGTAGCCTTCCTCGGGTTGAGCCCCTCCTCAGAGCATGAGAAATCTGGAGGGTTATGTGATTGTGCCCACCCGGAGCTGATGTTCCATCTTCTGGACCATGTTCTGGGTACATGGGACCCCAGAAGTTCCTTCCCAAGGGAGGGCCATGCCTCTCACTCAAGAGGTGGCCAAGGGGCAACTATTTGTGGGGAACAGAAACACAGCTTGGAACCGTGGAGCTGGGGTGTCCATACATGTTCCTGCAAGGTATGGGAAGGAGTCTGGGCAGGAAACAGAAAGTGGGAAACCCAGAAGCCAGGGGCCAGGGGCTAGGGCTGAGGGTAGTTTGCCACAAGCCACCATATTGTGGCAAGGTACTCTGAGGAGTCTGAAAGTTCTACCTGAACCTGGCCTTCCAGCCTCAGTGTGCTTTGGAGAACTTAAAAGCCCTGTCCTGGTGGGGCTGATGGGTTAGGATACTTTGTAGACAGACTTTGTCAGTTTGGACTGAGTAGGGTTAAATAGAAAGCTTGAGATCACTGCCCTCAGGCCCTTATGGAAACATCTATATGAGAGGGAGGGATTGGAGAGGGGAAATAGGGAAGTACTCAGTGAAACCACTGGTAGGAGATAAAAGAGTCTCCTTCTACACCCTCCACATACCTATATATATATGTGTATACATATATATACATACACACAGAGTATATGTAAAGAGTATTGTCATTACGAAGGACTATTTCTTGATACAGAAGGATAGTACATATTTATTTAATGCTTTCTAAGCTTCATGCATAGCTTTTAAATATTTACATGTGATCTGTGGGCCTCCATTTGTACTCTCCCCTCTGACACGGTGAATATGATGAGTGAGCCGAAACTTATATGCCAGTTTGTTCTGGGACAGTCCCAGTTTATGACCAATGTCTCTCAGTATTATTAATACCACCTCACTTTCACTCTCAAAATTGTCCTGATTTGAAACAATAAATGATATGCTCCCCCCTCCCCCAACTAAGAAAGACAACAGTAACTCAGAAATTGGGGAACAGACTAGTAAGAGGATGTTCTAGAAGCATGAAATAGTTGGTCCAACTCTGAGTTGGCTACAGGATATATAAGACATATAAGACGTGATACCTCTAAGGAGTTTGCTGATTATGCAAACAAGACTTACACTTTCTCTGGAGAACAATGCAGGGAAGTTCACAGATGGCACTGAGTGCTTAATTAACCGGGGCCCAAATATATGGTGCCGATGATGAAAGAAATATGCCTTTGTCCACAGGATTCTCCAAACTAAGGTTTCTGGGCTGAAGTCTAGAAAATGTTGGGACACTAGTTCAACCAAAGGAATAATAATGCAAAAATAACACAAATATGTAAGTATATCTAAAGCAAACAACAAAAGAAGGGCATGAAACTTTCTCAGCACCTCCCAGAGCCCTGGGTCAAGTGCTGGGCAAAGGCTTGGGGTATTTTCTTTTCTGCATTCACATCCTTATTTCCAATTAGCACCCCTGTCACATTGCTTCCTGGGGACAGGAGCGTGCAGAAGCTTGAACACAAGTAAGGGCCAGATGGGCAGCTGCACTGACCTTGCTTCTGCCCTGTGGACCCTCAACTCCCTTCTCCAGATGCTGAGGCCTATATGTCCCGAGCTCATTAAGTTTCTGCAGCTCAATCACCCCTATGGCATCTTGTGTCATGTGCTGTTTTTCTTTCTCATGAAGCACCTGCCACATGGACACATCCACCTGTCATTATGTCACCATCCTGAATTCGCAGGGAGCTCCCCAGATCATCCCCTCTCTTCTCGTGCCACTATGGAGTGTAATTCCTGTGGGGATTTCTATTATTTTAATGATGTCTAATATTAAATATTCAAGATATTTGATTACATTAAATATTGAATATTTTTTTAAAAAATAGATACAAATATTCTCCTAAAAACAAAAATCAAAATTTACAATAGAGAACACAGTAAGAAGTCTCATCTACTGAGGTTTTTTTAGCTTTGTGTATTTTCTTCAGAGGTGTTTATTTTTCCCTTTTTTCTAATCTTCTACTTCCTGGTTGCCCTTTAAACACACACACACATGCACACACACACACACACACACACAGAAATGGGAACATAGAAAAATATATTGTTCTGCATTTTGTTTTATTAATAATTTTTAACAGTTTTGAATAGGTTGAAATTTATAGAAATGTTGCAAAAGTAGTATGGAGAATTCTCACAAGCCCTACACACAGTGTCCTCTACTAGTAACATGTTAATATTAGTAAGGTACATTTGTCACCAATAATGAACCACCATTGATACATTATTGTTAATAAAAGTCCATATCTTATTCAGATTTCCTTAGTTTTTACCCAACATCCTTTTTTCTGCTGTAAGATCCTATCTAGGACACCACGTTAAATTTAGTTGTCACATCTTCTTAGGCTTCTCTTGGCTGTACTAGTTTCTCAGAGTTCCTTGTTTTCGGCAACCTTGACAGTTTAGAGGGGGTACTGACCAGGTATTTTTGCAGAAAGTTCCTTAGCATGAATGTCTCTTATGATTTTCTCATCTTTAGGCTGTGGTTATGGATTTAGGGAGGAAGGCCACAGAAATAAAGCGCCATTTTCATATGAAAAGTACACACTGTCGATATAACTTAGCACTCTTCATGTCAATCTTGATCACCTGGTTGGTGGAGTGTTTGTCTGATTTCTCTACCACAAATTTACTCATTTTCCTCCCTTTCCTTACTGTGCTATTTGGAAAGAAGTCACTCTCTACCTCCTCCTTAAGGACAAAATATGTGAATAAATTATTTGGAATTCTGCACAGGAGAGTTGTCTCTTTTCCCCCATTTATTTATTTATTTATTTATTTATTTATTTATTTATTTATTCCATCATTTATTTATAGTAGTAAGGACCCATGGATGTTTCCTTTATAGTTTGTATTATGATCTGTATAAGTCAGCTCAGTCTACCATAAGAAAATATCACATACTGGGTGACTTAAACAACAGAAATTTATTTTCTCACAATTCTGGAGACTGGAAAACCCAAGGTTAAGGTGGGTTGGTTCACTTTCTGATGAGAGGTCACTTCCTGGCTAGTAGACGTTCATCTTCTCAAGGGGTCTTCGTAGAAGAAAGAGAACAAGCTTCCTCAGGTTTTTTCTAAGGACACAAATCCTATCAGATTAGGACCCTACCTGTATGACCTCATTGAACCTCAATTATTTCTCAAAGACCCTGTTTCCAAATACAGTGACATTGAGGATTAGGGCTCCAAATTATGAATTGAGAAGTGACACAGTTCAGGCCATAGGATAACCTAATACTACTTTATTTATTTTGTTCCTCAAATTGTTCCAGGTTGGGCCATTGAAAACTCTTTCAGTTGATGCCTATGTTTCTTGAATAAAGTCTTGTGGATCTTCTGAGTACTTCCCACCTGTGCACGTTACTTTTTTCATTTAATAATCCATTTTAGAAATTATCTTCTACTAAAATCTTTCTCATTGGACTTACAGTTATGGAGAATGCTACTGAACAGTCATTTTACTAACCAGTCTCTTATTAATGGATATTTAGTTCAGTCATTGGAATCAGTACAGTGATGAATAACATAGTATGTATGTTAGTATATCATCAGATAAATTCCTGGATGTGAATTCCTGGGTTGGAAGGATATGTGTTTGTTCTTTTGATGGATATTGCCTTAGATACTACGAAGGACACCATGAAGTGTCCTTCAATGAGGTAGCACCAGTGTATGTTTCCATAAGTAACAGATGAGAAATGTCTGTTTTCCCTCCAACTTTGCCCATATAGTATATAATTAAATGTTATGATTTTGCAACCATTTGAATTTATTTTTGTGTATGGTATAAAAAAGTGGTCCAGGTTCATTCTTCTGCAGTTTCTATCCAGTTTTCCAATACCATTTGTTGAAGAGACTGTCTTTTTTCCATTGGGTATTCATTCCTTCTTTGTAAAAGATGAGTTGACCATATAGTTGTGGGTCCACTTCTGAGTTTTATATTCTGTTCATTGATCTATGTGTCTATTGTTGTACCAGTACCATACTGTCCTAACAACTACAGCTTTGTAATATAGCTTGAAATTCAGAATCATAATGCCTCCAGTTTTGTTTTTCTTTTTCAGAATTGCTTTGGCTATTTTGGGTCTTTTGTGGCTCCATACAAATTTTAGGACTGTTTGTTCTAGCTCTGTGAAAAATGTTGGGGATATTTTGATAGGGATTGCATTAAATGTGTATATTGCTTTGGGGTAGTATAGACATTTTAATAATGTTTGTTTTTCCAATCCATGAACATGGAATCCTTCTCCATTTCTTTGTGTCTTCTTCAATTTCTTTTATAAGTGTTCTACAGTTTTCAGAATAGAGATCTTTTACCTCTTTAGTTAGGTTTATTCCTTGGTATCTGATTGCAAATGGGATCGATTCCTTGATTTCTTTTTCTGCTGATTCCTTATTGGTGTATGGATGAAAGACCTAAATATGATATAGGAAACCATTGAAATCCTAGAGGAGAACACAGCCAGCAACCTCTTTGACCTCAGCCATAGCAACTTCTTACTAGATACATAGTCAGAGGCAAGGGAAACAAAATCAAAAATGAACTATTGGGACCTCATCAAGATAAAAATCTTCTTTATGGAATGGGAGAAGATATTTGAAAATGACATATTTGATAAGAGATTATGAAAAATCTATAAAGAACTTATCAAACTCAACGCCCAAAAAACAAATAACCCAGTTAAGAAATGAAGACATGAATAGACACTTTTCCAAAGAAGTCATCCAGATGGCTAACAGACACATGAAAAGATGCTCAATGTCACTCATCATATGGGAAATACAAATCAAATCTACCATGAGATGTCACCTCACACTGGTCAGAATGACTAAAATTAACAACACAAAAAAACAACAGGTGTTGGCAATGCAGATAAATGCAAAGAAGGGGGGCTCCCTTTGTTTGTTGGTGGGAATGCAAACTGGTGCAGCCATTCTCAAGAACAGTATGGAGGTTCCTTGAAAAACTAAAAACAGAACTATCCTATAATCCAGCAATTGCACTACTATTTACCCAAAGAATACAAAAATACAGATTTGAAGGGGTACATGCGCCCCAATGCTTATAGCAGCATTATCAACAATAGCCAAACTACAGAGAGAACTCAAATGACTGATGAATGGATAGAGAAGATGTGGTATAAATATATAATGGAATATTACTCAGCCACCAAAAAGAATGAAATCTTGCCATTTGCAACAAGACGAATGGAGTTAGAATGTATTATACTAAGAAAATAAGTCAATCAGAGAAAGACAAATACTGTATGATTTCACTCATATGTGGAATTTAAGAAACAAAATAGATAATTTATGGAAAGAGGGGGAAAAGAGGAGAGAGAGAAATAAACCCCAAGAGACTCCTAATGACAGAGAGCAAACTGCAGGTTGATGGAGGGATGTGGGTGGATGGGGGATGGGCTAGATGGGTGATGGGTACTAAAGAGGGTACTTGTTATGATGAGCACTGGTGTTGTATGTAAGTGGGGAATCACTGAATTCTATTCCTGAAGCCAATATTGCACTGTATGTTAACTAACTGAAATTTAAATAAAAATTAAAAAATTGAATGTCATGATTTTTCACAGGTCTTATAGGTCTACTGTTTGGATGACCCTAGAGAAAAATACCCCAGGGCTTGCTCTGATCACTCACTGCAACTTCCAAGAAGAAGTGAGACTCTCCTGCGTTCTGATGTGCCTTAACAAGAGGCCTCCACCAGGAACCTTCCTCTGAGTACCTCTGTGTGGGATCAGGTACATTCACCAGCTGACTGGGAAGGAAAGTACATCTGACTATCACAACCTCAGGATGGCAGGACTGCATGGCATGTCAGAGATCATCTGATCCAGATTCCTTGTTTTACAGTGACAAGCATGATGTATTTGAGATCAAACAGCTTGTCAGTGCCAAAGCCTTGGCCAGAATCCACCTTTTCCAGTTCTTAGTTGGGAGAGCTCTTCCTGATGCCTACTTTCACTTAGAATCTAGCACTGGCTTTCAGTAAGTGTCTGGGTTTCACTACAACAGAGAAAAACCTACTGATCTAAAAAAGTGAGATCCATCCAGTGAGGATCGTTTCCCCTCCCTAAAAATAAGGCATTAACTTAATCAGAGACCTGGAGTCAGAATTTCTTTGCTATGTGACTTGGGAAAAAGTCACAGAGCATATGATGTTGGAATATGAAGTATGATGTTGATAAAAATCAAAGAGTCGCATCTTGCCTATCTCACAGTATAGGCAACAATGCCAAGTAAGTAAGTGAACATAAGTACATCTGAAATTGGACAAATAATGCAATTTATACTTATTATTGCTGAAACAATTACTTCTGGGTGGCGTTAGAAGGCAAGCGGTTGACAAGTTTTTCTTTGAGGAGTTCTAATTTCACTTCCCCATTCTTGGGTGACCCAAAACTACATACAACAACATTTCCAACTTGCGTTTTCATGCCTGCCCTCTCTCTTTCTGGTTTCTCCTGGCTGTTCCTCTCCCAGCCTCTTTTCACTGTAAAGATCACTTCCCCTCCTTGGACTTCATTGTCCTTATTTGTATAAAGAAGGGACTGCAGTGGATGACTATGAATTCCCTTATGGTCCTGAGATCCCGTGATGACCTTACATACCATGTCTACCTGATTTTCTCCAGCACCTATAACACAAGAATTGTCTTCACAATGTGCTGGGAGCCTAAGAGTTTCTTCCTTGAAGAGGAAGTTCAAAAGTATACTTTTGAATGCAATGTGGTAGGCTCTCTAATCCATTCTGGCCAGGCCACCTCTAAAGTACTGGGATAAGCTCATAGGCTCTTTAATTAGAGATTGACATTGTCCAATAAGAGAATCTAAAGGAGGGAAGTAGCAGGAATCCAAATACACTACAAACCCACCAGTTGTTCAAATACAGCTGAACCGGTTGTTAAAATTGAAATGCTTCTTCACAGGTTGGTAAATACTCACCATCCAAAGGATCTAGAGTGATACCCTGTTCTGATCCCCTGTTATTCACCCACTTGTGAGGGAGAGATCTACCCCCAAACCCTAGCCCCCCACCCAAACATACACAAAATAGTCTGAGATGGCTGAACATAAAACACCCAACACTGGGGAGATAAGAATCACAGTAGTTTATTAGTCACTACACTCACAGCCCAGAAGACCTGCATGCCTTTCAAGACCACATGGGAGTTGCACTTGGGGAAAGGGTGAACAAGTAGGAGTTATGTGTAGCAGGCTTTGTAGTAACAAGAGGGTGAGTGCCCCCTGGTTCCCACAGGAGGATGCAATTGGTTTGCTTGAATACTTTTGTGGACTAGCAGAGAACTGAAGCTCATTAGGTTGCAGTTTAGTTGATCTAGCTGATAGAGGAACTAGCCAGGTGGGGAGTCTTTATGCGGAGTGTAGAGCATCTGATAAGAACAGAAGAACTCATAGTTAGGCCTTCAGAGCCCTGTAAGGCTCAAAGATGTCAAGGCAGTACAGGAATTTCAGGCCTTGCAACATACACTCCCTCTCACCTCCCAGCCTCAGTCCCAAGATGAGTCTGCCCCCCTCATCCCCCACCATGAGTGATTTAACAGCCAAAGTATTAATGCCTGGTGATGCGGGAACCTCCAGTCCACGATCCAACACAAAGGATTCCTGATGTCTTATTCCTTTGGTCAGTGCCCATCCTTTATCAGTCATGGCATACTTAAATACCATTCCTCACCCCATTAACACATGATAGAACACTTTGACTCAGTGTCCTTTTCTTTCTTCCTCCTTGCCCAAGACTCCAAGGTTTCCATTTTTCCCATTAACTGTAAAACAGGATTGGCTGAAGTATTCCCACCTCCCTTCTCCCTTCTTCAAAAGTTGTTTTATACAGTCAGAACTAGAAACAAAGAAAAAGAACTAATTCAGTCTGAGTTATTAGTTGTTTACTTACTATTTCCAGTTATATTTGTATTTTAAGAGTAGACTCTGCCTTAATTTAAAGGAGGGATTGGCAGGGGTTCCTGAGTGACTCAGTTCAGTGCTGAATTCAGCTCAGGTCATGATCACAGTGAGTTCGAGCCTCACGTTGGGGTCTGTCTGACAGTTCAGAGCATAGAGTTTGCTTCAGATCCTGTGTCTCCCTCTCTCTCTACCCCTACCCTGCTTGTGTTCACTTTCTCTCAAAAATAAAATAAACATTAAAAATGTTTAAGTAAATAAATAAGTAAATAAAGGAAGGAAGGAAGGAAGGAAGGGTTAGCAAACCATGGGCCAAACCCAGCTCACACCTGTTTATGTACAACCCTCAGGGAAAGAATGGTGTTTATGTTTTTTAAATGGTTGAAAAAAGAAAACAAATAAAAATATGTGACAGAGATCGTATGTAGCACGGGAAGCCTGAAAAATTTATTATGCCCTAAATAGAAGATGTTTTCTGACTCCTGATTTAATGCAAAGATTCTTTAATGGAGGACATTGGAGCATTAGTAATAGTTCAGAGACGTTGATCTTGGAGCGGTGGACTGATTTGAGGAAAAGACAGTAGGGACTGTCCCCAGATTGTCACAAATTGTGGTGGGTGGTGGGTGGGTCCTGGCCAAGATGGAGTAATGCTCCATGAGTCTAAAGTCAAGATCAGGGGCTTCTCGTTTACTCAGTAAGGAATGCTAAAATCAGAGATATGAATGAACAGAAACCAAAACCAGGAGGAAAACAGGGAAGCTCACCAAATGGTAGTCAGAAAATCTAGGATCTAAGAGTTGAAGACAAGAGCATGTTAGGGCAGAGAAGGTAGGTCCTGGAGCAGTGGCCAAAATCACCCTCTGATATATATATATATACCATTTTCTTTCCTTTAAGAGACCAAGATCCGAAGATAATAATGGGAAATTAGTAGAAGTAAGTAGACCAGGCAACAGTGAATTAAACCATGTAAACTTGACCTACTTGAGGACTTAATTTTTGGTTCTCCTCATACCCTTGCATACTGTTAAAAAGAAGAGGCTCTTAGGGTTTGACAGACATATTCAATTCAACAGATCTTTTTCTTTGAAATTGTAAATGCTAAAAAAATGTAGTCTGATACAGCTTGAGATAGAGATAAAGAAAATAGATTAAAATAACAACATGAATAAGAACCTTCTTCCCAAAAGGGACTGGAAAGGTAAGAATGAGTTTATTGAGTAAGTGGAATTTCTCTTTCTAGAGACACCCCCACAGGAGTCTGTTGTAGCCAGAAGCAAGGCCTTCCTGGCACCTGTGACTCCAATGTGGCAAATCTGCCCTCATGGAACCCCAACACAGAGTGCTGGGAAACAAGTGTCTGCCAAGTTTCATTGCCTGACATTTCCACTACGTGCTTGCATGCATCTTTGTTTCTCAAGGAAGACTAATGGGTGGAGTGCTCTGGTCTGGGAGACAGTAGGTGGTAAAAGTTTCCAGGAGGACAGAGACAGGGCGATTGGCTCAGCTGGTTAGAGCATGGTGTTAATGAGACCAGGTCGTACCCTGGTCCCCCACCACACCCAGCCAGCAGTCTCCATTCTGGGATCACAGACTTTACTCCTCACCAGAAAAGGAGAGAGAGTGTGGAGACGATACCATGCAAAACCATCCTGTCTGCTGAAACAAGAATTTCTTGATGGAAACTTCTTGGCATCTTCTTTACATATATCATTTCTCATTCATTTGAGGGCATGATCACATTGAAGCACTGTATCAGTCAGTTTGAGCTGCATAACAAACTGTCTCAAAAATTATTGGCTTAAATCAACGACTATTTATTTAGCTCACAATTTTTTGGGTCTGCAGTTCTTCTGGTCTAGCCCCAGTCAGTTAACCTTGCCTGAGTTTGCTTATGCATCTATAATCAGCTAGAGGGTCAGCTGAGGGCTGGATGATTGAGGATGGTCCTGCTTACATAATCTGACAGTTGCTGAGCTGCCAGTCAGGGCAATGGGGGCCATGGCCATACATGTCTCTTGTCCTCCAGCAGGCTAGCTCAGGTTTCTTCACACGGCTTTGATGGCAGAGGATAAGCTCCCACGCATATTAGTGTCTAAAACTTACCAAAATATTGACTTAGATTTATTCTAGAAACATAAGTGATAAGGTAATATTACTACACTTTAAGTAAATGATAGCTATTTTAATGTATCAGAAACTATACTAAGTGCTTTACACACATTCTCTCATTTTATCCTGTGAGGTAGGCAGTACAGAACTTGTCCAAATTCACCCTGCTATAAAGTGGCAGAGCCAATATTCAAACTCTAAACTTAAACCACCATAACACACGATTACAACTCATGCATTGTGGGAATAACATGCCTCTCCCAACAATACCACCATTGTTCAAAACCTTACCGGAATCCCTCTCATCAAATCCAGAGTCTTGACAACCCTGAGGCAATTGGACAGAATAGGGATTGCTTCCTGTAGCTGCTGGATGGGAATTTTATTTGGCTCTGAAGCAACAGATGACGAAGATGAATGATCAGGCTGGATATTTTTGGATGATAACTGAAGATGAGAAAGAAAGAAGCTTCAGCTGCAGGGATGGAAGGTGATGCGTGCCACCCAATCTTTTTTGGGTTAGAATTGGGATTTTAGCTCTTGCTCACAATGCCAAGTCCGCTTAGCCTTTCTGAAACTTTGGGAAAATTCCCTCTTCTTTCCACCTTTCAGTTTTCTTCTCTGTGATAAGAAACTTAGACTGTACGGTTTCCAAGATCCTTCCGATTTTAGAAATCTGTGATTCTACTATATATTGTTCCTCAGAAGACACGATGTTACCTAAAAATAATGTAAATTTCTCACCTTCCAAATAAAGACATGACGTTGCTACAACCCCACTTCAGAACATGGAGGAGACGGAGGAGATGCTATTTAGTGATAGACCAGATTCCCGTGAAGACAGGAATTCAGGGACAGTGTAAAAATTACATTCATGCCAGGAACTCGGACTTAACTGCTGAAAGTCTTGCTTCTCAACCCTCCACACACCATAAATTTTATCATTTATCCATTGGCTTTCCTGAGCCAGAAAGAGTAGAGGTAAAGTAGTATATGGTATCCTTCGTATTCCCATTCAGATGTCTGAGGCTTCTTTTTCCTTTGGTCAAATCTGATTTGTATTTCTTCTTGGCTAATACCCCCAGAGCGCTCCAAGCTGCTTTCTGCCTGAATGTTACATAAATAAAAGTGTGTGATATTGCAAGGCTGAGCAGAACTGGGAAGTCAGCAGGGACTGAGACGCTGAGGACAGGATGAGCCATTCCATTTCCCCACTTCCCAGACCCTGCTCTTGCCCTCCTGCAAAGCCTTAGGAAGGCCTCATGGGGGGAGTTTGAACTCATTCCCACCCAATCCTGCTGGTTCCAGCTCCTCAATAGCTCTGCGCAGCTGTTTCTAGTTAAATGTCTGTTTATGTTGTTGGCCTACGTGTGCTTGTGTATGGTGTGTGTGTGCCTTATCGCCCTGCTTCTCCAGCTATCCAAGGACCCCAGCAAATCCACTTGGGCTCATTTGGAATCTCAGGTGGAAGGAATCAAAAAGCAACATAATGTTCAGATTCAGGAAGCATTTACAAAGGCTGTATTTCACACAGCATGCTCTCTGTCATTCATAAATGCAAGGGTAGTTAGAATTAAAGAACAAGGATACAAAGATTTGAATGTCTTCAGGCTCCAAAAGAGTAAATTTTACTATTGGAGTAAAGTTAAATTAAAACTTATTCTTTTTTAAGGTTTGTCAATGACTAATTTAAGACTTAACCCTGACTTTACCCATAATTTCATTTATTTGTTCATTTATTCACTCAACAAACATTGTTAAGTCTCTTCACATGCACCGCACTGCTCAAAGCCATGTAGGAGATACAGAGATGTGTTTTGCTCCCTCTGAGGGGAGCAGTGTCCCTCCAAACCAATGGGCTTGGCTAGGCTATGGAAGGTCTTTTGCACTTGTCTTCAACTTGGGATCAGTCTGAACATGGGGTGAAATCACCAGTGTCCCTGGCAGGGAAGGAACCCTATTCCACACCCAACACATCATCCTAAATGGTAGGCTTTTAACACAGTCTTATTAAATAGTGAGACGTGTCTCTGTCAAGGTTTATATAATCAGTGCTGCAAAATTCAGATACTTCGCCTCTCCAAGGTCAGTCAGCAAGCTCAGTGAGATCCTACAAACAAGTTTGAAAGGGCTTACTGTCCACAGACATGCTCCCCATTCTGTCTGCCATAGTGGCCAAGTGGTGTTTTTCTATTTTCATCATCCCTTCTATATTTATTAGTTGACTCTCTAATGTAAGGAAGAGCTTTCCCTTCTGCTCATTGAATTCATCAGTGGACTCTTGTTTTATTTGACAGGCTTTAATCCTTCACTAGCATAATTTATTTTGATGCCCAAACTGTCCCAGAGCTTGACTTTTCTTCTTCATTCGTCGGGCACCTTCTTACTTTATGAAACAAAAAGATATTTCGGAGTCACCTTTTACTTTCCTTCTAGCCACAGAATCAGCCAATTCTTCAGAGTCTTAATTCCTTTTAGTACAGAATGGTATTAAGAAACCAAGATCTGGAAGCCAGATGTGCTTAATACTACTGGGATTTATTGGTTTTATGCCCCTTAAGAGAGCAGAGCTAGGAAATAGATGTATGTGTGTACACACACACACACACACACACACACACACACATCTACACCCACATACATACATCTCTATATTTATATCCACATCTCTCTCTCTGTCCCTCTCTCTTTGTCTCTGTCTCTGTCTCTGTAATAAATGCCATGAGTTTCCACCGAGAGCTCCAGTTCCAATCCAACACTACCTGGATTCATTCATCTGTTCTCCTTACCATGTTACTTCCTTTCCCGGAAACGAGGACTCTGGATCCCATTATTTTTACTATATTTACTTATTTTATCATTATTAATATTCACACAGACTAGTGTCAGAATTGCTAATCCATGCCTCTTGGGAAAAGCAAATCTCACTCTACAAGCACAACGATTGTTTACAATTCTTTCATTGTTTGGCCTAAGCACATATAAGTCAAAGAATATTCGAATTAGCTCTTCCTTTAGCATCAAGTTAGAGCACCAGGCTTGTTTCCTGTCCTCAGTCTCCCTTTGAGATGTTGCCCTGAAGCCTTGTTTTAGTTATCTCCAAAATAAGCGTACGTCTCTTCTTGGCACTCTGGTAGTGCTGTTGGAGTCAACACATGTCTCTAGGAAACACCAAGTAAATATGCAATGAATGTTTGTTTACTCCTCCTCCCCTGTAGTTAACCCAACAAATAGATTATAGGAATATCCCTATTCCCCCCAAATATATTTGCAAGTTTATAATAAGAATGTTACTTCCTAAGGCTCCATATTCCCATGGCTTCTCTATCTATATATTTCAATACCAAAATCTTTCTTCTCTTTCAGAAAAATCCTATCTCATCTTCCCTGTGAGGGCTTTGTAATGCCTGTCTCCCTAAACACATAGCATAGGCCTCCAAATGGACATCCATAGATTTAGAAGCTTGTTTTATATTTGTCAAGTTCTCACATTCTCCATCTTCCACATTTAAAAATATTTATTTAATTAAATTTATGAGCCAGAAATTGAGAAACATATGGAGCTAAGGGAAGGAAAGAGAGAAAGAAAAAAATAGCCCATTCATTCAACTTTTTCCAGCTGCCATTCTTGAATTGGGAGATTTGGCTGAGGTCTCAAGTAATGCTGTGCAATAAAACTTCCCTAGGATGCCAAATTTAGGTCCAGCATGAAAAGAAAACAAAATCCCACCTATAAGATAAACTGTACAATTTGGAAATGGGAGTTTCTTAGGGTCCTGCATTAAACCCTCACAGTGATGGTTTCTGCAAGGGAGAGAATCAGCCTGCCTTTTGGAAGGTTGCTGAATGGGCAATATAGAAAATTTTAGAACACATTCATTTCCCTGAATTGAGACCTTTTTCTCCTGGGGGCTCTGTTTTCTCCTTTTTGGAAGGAATCCACTCTGCCATATCCTGGTGAGAGGAAGGGAGGTTGTGCCAGGGAAATGAGAGGGAGGGGGACAATTCCAGGTGCTAGAGACTTTGCACAAGGAGTCCTATTCTTTGCTGTTGGGAACCCATCTTTTCTCCAGTTGGGCTCTCAAACAGTCCACTTCCTTCTGCGGGTTAGCCCTGTGGACTAACCCACCCGAGCATCTGGGTGGGCATTTCCTCAATATAAGTCAAGTCCAAGACATGTCAAGAGAACAGGAGGATGAACCTTCCCAGACAAATTGAGTGTTGGATAGTGTCACATATAGTCTGGTTATTTTTATGGTTGTGTCTACATTTATGTACATGGATACACATATATATTTTATGCTGTAGTTATTTTATATTCCCAGTTTTAAAATGGAAAGTTTTACATCCTGGGAAACCCTCAGTCCCTCAGTCTTGGGTAAATGAGCGAATTGGTCACCTTGTGCTATAGAATTCATCAAATAGCACATACTAATTAGATCCCCCATGTTTTTTTACCCAAGCTAACATGCACTGAAACTACATCTTCTTTACTAGTTAGAATTTCTGGCTCATTTCAGGATTCCTCTGGCCTGCGATTGAAGAGAATATCCTATGACTGCAAATCAATCCTATCCAATCTCGTCTAAGCCAGGAGCACAGATGCTTCCTTCAAGACAAGACTCTTTAACTAGGGGCCCAGGTGATAGTTACTCAGGCAATCTCCCATGTCAAATGATGATGAACCTAAGACAGCAAAGCCAGAGGTCCCCCTTACAGACCTTGTACAATGAGAAGGACGTTGCCCCTCTGTGTTTCATTTCACTGCTTGAGCATCCAAGTGTTAGTGTTTACATTGAAATAACTGTATCATGATCACAGGATACACATGCCTGTTTGGATCTGGAAGTCCCAACTCAGGTAGCACACTGTGCCTTTTTTCCCTACTTCTTTCTCATGACTTAGACCTTGGTGCTGTGTCTAGTTTTAAGTTGAGACTGCCCTGTCCCTCAGAGCAATTTTCTATTCAGGAGTCTAGTCTCCTGTCCTGTGATTTATCCTCAGCTGGGTTTACCCAAATCCAGCAGACATAGGGTGGGACAACAATCAGGATACCCATCCCTTTGTATATCCATGCTGCATGGACACAAAAAGAAGAGGGCACCCGTATCCACCTCCCAGGCTCACTGAACCACAGAAGAGAATTCATCTACAGTGGAGGGTAAGGAAGGAGGAATGGGGGAAAAGGCTGCCCATGGAATCTGTGCTGCAGGCCTTAAGATCAGAATGGCTTGTCCCATGATATCTTATAGGACATAACCACCACTATAGTCACTTTGGTTTGTTATTGTAGACTAGGAAGCTTAGGCAACAGACACCTATTGCTCACAGTTCTGGAGGCTGGGAAGTTCAAGATCAAAGTGCCTTGATCTTATGTCTGGTGCAGGCACTTCGTCTGGTTTGCAGATAGCTGTCTTCTCCATGTGTCCTCACAGGTCGGAGAGCAGAGAGCAAAGCAAACTCACTTGTGTCTAATCCCATCATGAGAGCTTTGCCCTCGTGACCTGATTTCCTCCTAAATGCCCATCTCCAAATACTCTCACTCCAGGGATTAGAGTTTCAACATAAGAATTTTGAGAAGGATACAAACATTTAATCCATAGCAACCATTCATAAAGGGCTATATTGAAAAGAGGTGTAAAGAAGGAGGCAGATAACACCATTTTCTGATGGAAAAAAATTATATACATCTTGGACTACCAAGTCACCATCCTGTAGTATTTCTGTAGTATTTCATAATTCCCATAATGCTGGCAAAATGACTACTATGATTCTCATTATTATTGGTATTCCCAGTGGCAATAGTGTTAACAACAGCTACATTTATCTAATAGGTCAGCGTTATGTATCTTATATGAACAATCCTGCAAGAGTGGGTGACTGAGGGAATTAAATTTGATAGCTTGAGATACTGATGCATTTGTAAAGAGAAAATGGAGGCCCAAGAAGTGGCTAGTTTCAAATCTCACAGCTAGCAAATGGCTATTCCCACTTTTCTTCAATCAGGGAGAGCCAGAAACCTCACTGAAGTTGGCTACCCTACCGCTGTGTCGTTTAAACATAGAGACTCTGAAGAGACAGAAGAAAGTCCCAGGGAAAATGTTGAGAAGAAAATTTCCAAATGTTAGCCACTAGGGGCATCTCAGGGAAGGAGTTTTAAGCCATGATAATCTTGCAGAAGCCATTACTATATGGAGGGTAAAAGCAGATCTGTCTGAAAGCTGCTCCCATCTATTTCAGAAGCCAGAAGAAGGTACCCAAGCTGAAGACACTGGAGATGTAATTCTCTACAGATGTCCTTGGCAGCATGATACTTTGGATACCTTCTTTTGAATATTTATTTTATAATTTATTTGAAGCGATAGTTGTTGCAAGATGAGGAAACCCTGGGAGAGGCCCTCTGCCTCTCTTCTTGAAAAACAATTTGCATAATCCTCTCTTAGGAAAAGAAAAACAGACTCACCCTCCTTGGAAAGGAATTGAGGGAAAGGACCCTCAAGCGGGTTCCTTAGGGGTTTCACATCATCTGTACCTGCACCCCCTCCTCGCATCCTTGACAACTCCTTAGAGTGTTTTCCCTGGGAAAACCCAATTTTATCTATTTTGCTGCATTTCTAGGTACATTTTAGCATCTCCTAAGGACTAGCACTTGAAGCAGCCCTTTATAAGCTTGCCTCTTTATCTTTCTCCACATTTATACAGACATCAAATTGTATTAAAATTGAAAATGGCAGGGGGAGGGAAGGGAAGGGTGGAGACAGCCTGTGTAATCAATTTGGTTCTCCTCTGCCCCAGGCTGTGTTGACACAGCTTAGCTCTGGACTGTCCCTCCCAGGAGAGCTTATCTTCGGCAAGCTGAACTCCATTAATCTTCCTGAAAGGCAAATGCCTTCGGACACTGTTAACACTTAACTCTCCTTAAGAGAAGACGCTTACTGTGAGATCCAGGAGACAGGACTCCAGCCCACAATGGTCACTGGTCTGGGACAGGCCTGGGCTGGATGGGTTCCATGTGGAGAGAGTGGATGGCAGAGAAACGTCTTTGCAAACATGAAAGCCAGCATCACACCAAATCAAACTATGCCAAGCCAAACCCAGAAACAAATATAAAGAGAAAACGAAACCAATGGATGATGGCAACAACCAAATAAATACCTGGGCCATTTTGAGGCATTATTAACCAGACTTTGTTTTGGGGTTTCAAGTAGGCAAAACAACGCTTGACACCTTATCCAATGGTTCTAATTTTAGCAAATGAATGGTGTTGGGCACATAGTCTACACAAGAGTAGTAAATAATTAAAACAAAGAAGTATTATGGAATATGTAGTTTGGGTCATTAAGATACCTAAAACACTTGGCCTTGATTGCATGCATCCTTCACCTTGCCAGGCTCAGAGCACACCTCACACAGCTCATGGGGTGATCCACCTTCTCCTGGCAAGGCCCAGCTTCAGGGTCTCTCCTGACTCCACGTTATCTCAGGATAAGGTCTTCCTCTAGAAAGAGTGGACTGATGTCTGCCCTCTGTGACTACCCTTGTGCTGCACTCACGTGCTGTCCTATCCTCCCAGCCTCGTTCCTCATCACCAATGACTCTTATCACTTGTAAACCTACAGTCCCTGGTTGTGTCCATTTGCTAGCGAACCTGAAAGACACAGGGTCATCTGTAATGTTTCCGGGGCCGGAATTTGAATCACTGTCAAGCTCTCTTTTACCCAGTATCACAGTGTCAGTTTATGTGATTCAAACTGAACCTGAAATGCTTGCTTCTCAGTAAGACTTTGTTACAAGACAGACGGAGATGCTTTTAAGCAATGGCATTGACTTAGACTGGCGAACTTTTCAAGGCATCCACGTATCACAAACATCCAGAATGTATTGTGTTGTACCCATAGCTCCCCATCTCCCACCCTCATTGCATCATGCCTCTGCAACTTTGCCTTTACAGGGTGTCCTCAGAAGATTTTTCTCCATTACCATCCCTGTAAGGTGACTTTGAAGAACTGCTTCTGTGAATTGGCTGTATTGAGAACTCAGAGAATATCACCACAAAGACTGACTCAGAGCCTGAAAGGCTACAGCTCAAATAAGGGAAGCATCAGGTTAAAGGCATAGATCACACTTTCTAATGCTGGCCCCTGGGGCCTCGGTTATTGCAGACAAATCTCCAGCACCACTGGACAATTGTTTACAGTCAGGCCAGCCATTGCCTTCTTGATCTTATAAACACCTTGTAACCACAGTACTCATGGATATGCCTATAGACTCTTGGTGACAAACGATTGCCTTTGTGCACATATAACCCAGATGTTGCCAGGTCCCAGCAGCCAACGGGCTCAATCGGGTAGCATTCATACAAGAAGTAAGCCTTCTATTTTTCTAACCAAATGATTGCCTTGACCCACGGAGAAAAAACTCTTGTCACCTCTTAAGGCTTTCTTTCCACCCCTTGCTAGCTCTCCCCTTAAAAAAGAGGAGTGGTTACCTAACTGGTGAGGATCCAATTGCCAGTGGACCGCAGAGCCTGCATTATTAGGTAAGGTGATTTTGCTTCAAAACCAAGAGACTGTCCCTCTCTTGCACACTTTCTTTATTTGTGGTGGACTTGCTTCGTACTTATCTGCACATTAAGTAGATAAGTGACAAGATCTTCGCGCTCTCTTTTCTTGCTTCTCTACCAGTGCCTCGGTGAGAGTGGGGGAGGCATGTCCTAGTGGAAGCCAATTAGTTCAATTCAAAAGGTGAGGATAGGAATCCCAGTTGTGGCCTCCTGTTTAATCTGCATCCCCAAAACAGTCTCCAGAAAGCCTTTTCAAAGGCTGGACAAGAAAGCTGATGTTTTGATCCCATTTGACTCGAGTCTCAGTGTTAGTATTTGATTGGCCAGGGAGAACTCCAGGTGCCTTCCCTCTAACTCTCACCAGTGATGTTAGTAGCATTGTACTGACTTCTCATACCTGCTGTGGATGCCTCTTCTCGAAGCCTCCCCTAGTAGTAGATCAGGGGAGTCTCCTCTGCATTCAGAACCCAGTCATTTCCTGCTGCTTTCATTTGTTCTTTGACCTGTGCTCAGAAACAAATTCTTGTATGTTCTGGTCTCCTCATGGCAAAGTGATACCCACAGGTCTTTCATGCTGCTGTGGGTGCCATGGTGAAAACACTGCTCTCCTGGTTCCCTGCTAGGCCACTGTGGTGCTCCCTCCTTTGCCCTGCAAGGGTCCTTGCACAGAAATAGAAGAGTTGGCCTCATGTTTAATTCTGGGGTGTATTTTAACATCTGGTTTTCAAGGATCACTTTGCACAGCCCAGATTTCACCATGGAAGATGGCTCAACTAACACAGCATCTTCAGTTCCTACTGGCACCTTCTTTCTGTATCTGGATCAGAACTTAACTAATAGATGCCCAGGGGAGTAATGTCTAGTCATTCTAGAGTTTTATGGTTATTTTATTTTCTTTTAAGTATTTATTTATTTATTTATTATTTATTTATTTATTTTGAGAGAGAGAGAGAGAGTACAAGCAGGGAAAGGGAAAAGAGAGACGGAGAGAGAGAATCTCACGCAGACTCCAGGCTGTCAATGCAGAACCCGATGCAGGGCCCAATCTCATGAACTGTGAGATCATGAACTGAGTGGAAATCAAGTCAGACACTTAACCGATTGAGCCACCCAGGCTCTCCTTTAGCGTTATTTTATATTCCCTTTCTCGTGTCATTTTGAAAGACCTCAGGCAAATAAAGTCCTGAGGGCATGAGTAGCCCAAAGTCTCTGCTTCTTGGGTAACCAGGTCTATTCTTGCTCTGTACTTGATGTATATATAGATTTAGTGATTATATTATATAGGGTTAGGCAACCCCCAAACCATAGTATCCAAAACAACAAATCCTGACAGAAATGAAGAAGCATTGAGAGGACTAGAAGCTCAGAAAAATGTAGAATCTTCTTGATCATTCCAAGGGGGAATTTATCCAGATAGTTCCCACTAGTGTGAGGCTTAGGGTAAACAGATACCTGTGCCATTTGGACATCAGTAAACACTGATGCAATCACAGAGATGTAAAGATAGCACAGATTCAAGGAAATTTACATTTAGTTTATATATGTATTTATATGCTAACTCATGCTCAAAAAGATTTGAGGTAGCTTAAAGGACATATATGTTCAATATAATAAAGACTAAATAAGAACAAATAAAAATGGAGAAGCAGAAAATCAGACCATGACAAGGAAGAAAACAGATGTATAGACCATAATGGCTAGCATAAATATAACAAAAGAGTTCATATTTGCTCCTGAGATTTTTGGCATCACAAAGCATAAGTGACATAATTCTTATTAACTAAATAATTTTTTAAAAAGCCTCAGAATGTCCATTCTTTCAGATAAGCAAATTTGAACCAAACAGATTTAAAAATCCCTCTTGTCAGCCAAGCTTTTGTTAGATGTCAAATAGCAGACTCAAGGTTGCACTCAAAGAGAACTGAATAGTTGGTGTTTGTAGACGTGTTTGAGAGCAGATTCATAAACTCCAGATCTTGATGGGAAGGTTGAGTAGTTTCCTCAAGCCTTTTGCCTGCCATCTGCCATCTCCTCAAAAGCACTTTGGGTAAGATTTCAGCACATAAACAGGCTCAACTGATTTCTCAAAGTGCTTCATGTTGAAGCTTTTGCCAAGATGACTTACCACTGGAAAAAATTCCAACCAGTTGCTCAACCTGTCTGTTAAAAAAAAAAAATTAAATCCTTCATAATGCTCCTGTGGAATGACTGCTTTGGGGTGTTCTGACTCCTAGGGAACCTAGTAGGTTGAAATAACTGCTAAATATGTCTCCCTAAATTAAATAATGCAGTCTTCAATTTGGAATAAGTTGATAGAAACTAATTGCAATTTGGAAAAGTGTGCCCAATGATGATAATCTTGGCATTGAACTTGACTTTCTGTACTAAGGACTAGATCTAACTATCAAGATCATCTCCAATTTTTGACCATGGGGCCATATTATCCTGTATAAAATCATAATTTACTTTCTACTCTATTGCAATCAGCACATGCATCTGGTACATCTGAAGATGATTTCATCTAGTCAAACTATAGGCTAAAAATAAAAGAAACCAGAACACAATCTAGTTTAGAGTATTCTATAAACTGTCAGATAGTCTTGCCCAACATTTATTTTTATAGTCATGTTAAGATGCAAAGATGTAGATTCAATTTGAAAAACATCATAGAACAGTCTATATTATGTAGTTTTCCACATTAATGGTGTCTGTTCTAGTTCAAGTATAAATAAAAAGTCCAAAAGGACTGCTGATAGTCATGTTATCCTAGAGAAATTTTCCTGCAACATGTTAGAAGCAAAATGTTCAGTTGTTAAGTATTAAAACCCCAAACTTATCTTGCAATTTATGTTAGTTATTGAATAGATGTTTTAGTTTGATAGAAAGAAAACAGTCATTAAATTTTGATTGGGTGCCTACCAAAATAGTAGATCATAATTTTGGAAAATTGGGAAAAAAAATTTTAATGGGGAGATCCTGAGTTTATTCATACACTATTGTACCCATGTTTCATTATAATAAAAAAAAATTGACAATGATTACAGTCAACCAATCCAAACATAGTTCAGGAAATTATGATTTTGTCTTCTGGGAAGAATGAAATAGGTCACAACAGGTCATTGTTACCACTGCCACAGACAGGGAAAGCCACAAAAATTACCAAAAAATTCACAGTTTTAAAGGATGAAAGATCTGTGGAAGCAGTGAATACTGGATCAACTAAAATTCCAGGGAGAAGAAATCATTTCAAGATGATCTGATGAGCATCAGTCATTTTTTTTCCAGTGGGTGCATTTGACAAATTTAGTCATGGAATGAAAATTGCCTTTTCCAAGATAGCATCTAAGAAGGAAGGAGAAAAGAACTAAAAAAAAAAAAAAAAAAACAAAGTTTGGACAGTCATATGGACCAGAAGTTACCTGTTAGAAAATTTAGAAGCCTTCAAAGTCATGATCACATGGAACATTTACTAAGTTGTGAGTCTATAAGAAAGCCTAGAGGACCGAGCAGAAAGTTTGAATAGGACAAGTGAAGTTTCACAAATCAGGCAGAGGAAACAAAGACCATACGGGAGGAGACTCGCCACAAGATATTTGCCAAATTGTGAAGTTCCATGGGGACAGGGCTAAAGAGCTATGCTGAAAATCTATGAAGTCAGAACTGAATATCCCACAGCTTTCCAGGACTAAGGTTCTCAATCAAATGCTTAAATCCACAACTGACAAACTAGAAAATCAGAAGTGAACTGAGTTTTACAGCTGCAACCTAGCCCAGACCAAGCTCAATTACAGATTGTACTGAGATCAGTGACTTGTCTTTTCTACCTAACAGAGGAAAAGAGGGCCATTCTTGAGTATAAGTTAATTTCATCCAGAACATCTTGGTTGTTTTATATACAATCTACATTCTATAAAAGAAACAGATCTTGAGATAATTCAGATATTGGAGTCAGCAGTTAAGGGCTTTGAAATACAAGCATACCTCAAAGATATTGGGGGTTCACTTTCAGACCACCACAATAAAGCAAATATCACAACAAAGCAAGTCAAATGAATTTTTTCGGTTTTCCACCACTTATAAACATTAAGTTTGCAATAGTTTTGTGTCTAAAAAAAGTACCTACCTTTATTTAAAAACACTTTATTGCCAAAAAATGCTACCTATCATCTGAGCTTTCAGTGAGTTGTAATTACTGATCACAGGTCACCATAACAAATATAATAATAATGAAAATATTTGAAATATTGTGAGAATTACCAAAATGTGACACAGAGACCTGAAGTGAGAAAATCCTGTTGGAAAAACTATGCCAATAACACAGTATCTGCAAAACACAATAGTGCAAAGTACAAATAAAAGGTCTGTCTATAAATACAATTAATATTTTTAAGAATATAGAGGAAAAGATGGACAGAAAGGGTGGGAGTGTGCATAAATTTTCACAGGCAATCAAATAGACATTTAAAGTACAAATGCTTGAAATTAAGAGGTAATTAAATGGGATCAATAATAGTTAAGATGTTTTTCATCCAAGTGTTTTGCTTTCTAAAACAAAGTGTGGGGTGGGGGGAGAATGAAAAAACTGTAGCAGGCACATGGAACACGTCAAAAGGTTCACATGCATACGATTGGCATCCCAGAAGGAATAAAAAGAGAAAATGGCTCAGAAGCAATATTGGAAGAAATAATGGCAAAGAATTTTCAAAAAGTGATAAAGGACACACAGATTTAAAAAGCTCAGTGAAACCCAAGCAAGATAAATACAAAACAAAGCACATGCAGCACAAAATGGTCAAACTGCTGAAAACTAAAACAAGAGAGAAAATTTTAATAATACCCGGTGGGGGGTAGGGGGACAAATAAAAAAAAAAAAAAAAGTCAGTAAGACTCATGGCTGACTTTTCAATAGAAATGATGAAAGCCAAGAGACAATGAGGAGGTAGGAGACATAGCTAAAGTACTGAAAGAATGTAAATACCAAATAGAACTCTATAACCAATGAAAACATACTGTAAACTGAAATAAAAATATTAAACACACACACACACAACCCAGAGTTTATCATTACCAGGTGTGCACTACAGGAAGTACCAAAGAAGTTATTCAAGCAAATGAGATGCCCCAGATAAAAACCTGGAAATGTTGGAAAAGTAAAGACCATTGGAAAAAGTAAATATGTCGGCAAATATAAATTAACACTGTTCTTCAAAACAGTAATTGCAATATTTTATACATTTAAAAATATACATAAAACTAAAATTAATGACAAAAATATGCTTTGCAAAAGGAAGTAATAAGATCAAAAGGTTCTAGCAATGTTGAGGAAGTGGTGAAAATAATCTGTATTGACCATAATAAATCACGGCTGCATGTTGTAGTCTCTAGGATAATTACTATAAAATCATAGAAGAATATGCTCACAGATGAAAAAAATGGAATGATAATTTTTTTCCATCCAGGATAAGGCAAGAAAGGATAAAAACCAAAAGAACAGAAAAGAGATGAGCCAAATAGCAAACAAGTAATAGAAAGGCAGATATAGACTCAATTATATCAGTAATTACATTAAATATAGCTATATTCTCCAGGTAAAGGACACACATTGTCAGGCTTGATAACACAGTGTGGATTCTCAAGTTGGTTTCTTGTTTGTTTTGTTTTAACTACTAGAATACAAACAAAAGTGTTATTGGATACCAATGTTAGAGGGTCTAGGTTCTTTTATATTTGAGGTAGTTGATCTAGGATTACAAAGTTGTAGTTCAAATATATCTATTCAACCCCCCAAAAATGATATTAATCTGAATGACAAGTTTTAGTAAATGTTTAAAAGTTCTGAGGTGCCCGACTATATCTAGTTGTTCGTGTTTCCTTAAAACTGATTTTAATGTATTATTACATTTTGTATCAGTAAGAACAGATGTGAAATTCAAATATGTTAGGCACACTATGCTATTTTCTGGAAAATTAAACTCCATGCATGTTCATTAAAGAAAGGTATGTCTGTGCCAACTCAAAAAAAAAAAAAAAAAAAAAAAAAAAAACTTAACTAATAGAATTTCCTGTCTCCCTTTGTATCCAGGAAGATGGAAGAGTTTCCTTGAAGATGTCTCTATCCCTCACAGCACTTCATCTATCGCTTTTTAAAATTATTTCCTGATCACATTCAGCTCGGTCAAAGGAATAATAACTGGATTGTCTTTCAAAGGGGGCCAAGACACAGAAAGGAAGTTGAGAGGGGGCTTAACATCTCTTGCTGATCCAGAAGGGTGTAGAAACCCCGGTTTTCTAGGTATGAGTTGCCCCTACAATGATGAAGACTCCACGCACATATGCCTCCAGCCAACTCGGTTCCCGTCCAGCCAAGGTCCAGTCCCACATAGGAGCCCAGCTGCAAGAATACTGGTCACATAAGCACTTCTCAGACTGTCTGGTCAGAAGCTTCTGCGACCATGCTGAAGAATTAAGGCTACAAACATTGTTGGGCATTAAATTCAAAGGAAAGCTCAGCTGGTATCTCAGAGAAAAGTGAACCATGGTGTGTCCCATTCAATATCCTCTAGGTAGCAGCGTGACTAGGGTAGAGAATGAGGGAGGAAGTCCAGCCATTCTGAAAATGTCTGGTATCTTGATGAATATGGGTCAAAGGAATTAAAGGGCACTTCTTTTCTCCATGGCAGCTCTTCAATGCTAGAGCTCCAGGAAAAAAATCACAAAGGATCTGTTTATCTGAGTTTGGCAGGTGTGGCTCCTTACATGGAAACGATTGTGTCAGTAAGACTGAATTATTCTGGTTAATTGGCTGCATTTGTTATCTGAAATCTGAGCATTGCCTCATACACAAATTATTTTATTGCCTGCTGATTTCATGAAAATCAGTAATCCCTGCAGTATAAAAACCATATGGTTGCGTCTCGATTTGCTTACTCGAGGAACACACCAAAATCCTGCAATGCTTCATGGATGTCATCTTGAACAATAGGTATCAACAGGACCAAGGTGGAAAATAAGGGCAGTCAGGCTTTCAAACCTTCAGATTAATGAACTCTGCATGACTGTGGTTGAATCACAGTTTATTCAAACGTGACTGAATATCCGTACGTGCCGAGTACTCTCACCTATATTGCTTCTCTTAAACCTTACTTTAAATCTTTTGGGTAGACTTTTGTTACCCCAGTTTCACCAAGGAGGTAACTGACGTTCCTAAGGATTACACTATCTGTTTAAAACCACGTAATGAGCTAGTAATGAGGACTTGAATCCGTGCCCGGTGTCCTTCCTACCACTTCTCATGTTTGAGCACAATCCTTATGTTTGTCATTATTGATAACACAACTAGCAGTAACAATGATCATCCAGAAAGTGGTATTTACTTGTACACATCTTTCCAGTCTCTGCCCGATGATTTCACTGGGTCGTGGAAATGGATGGATTCCATGGAAATTCTTAGAAAATAAAAATCTGAAGTCCCAGATGAGTTTATCATCACAGTAATGAGTTTACTCTATAAAATAATCATGATTATGATGAAATAGAATGAAAATGGGTCTTGAATTTAGGTATTCATATGGCAAGAAACTCTGCTTTGGAATTTTCTTGGTTCTCTTTAAATTTCAATGACCAGAAATTTATTTTGGGGGTGAGGCCAGGAAGCACGCAAATGTGTTTTGGCCCATGCGAGAGTGTGGGTGTTTGTGATCATGTGATTTCACTCCTGTCTGCGTGTGAGTGTGAATGTCTGGGTGTTCAACAAGATGGTCGGTTTAGCTCCCATATGCCCAAGGGCAGATTGCAATGATGGCTAAGACAGAAGGTCACTGGAAAAACAAACTGGAACTGCTGAAGGAAAGATGGCTCAGGGGTCAGTTTTCCTGTAAAGCAGCAAGTGGAGTTAGCATTCGTGAAAATTTCCAGTGCTGGTCAGAGTCCAGAGGGACCTAGGGTGTTCGTTTGGCTTGCCTCTGGCACTTCCTGGCTCTGCCTGGGACACAGATTGCCCTCTGACTCTAGCTTGGCGCAGCCCTGCACCATGTCGAGGTCTGTGCCCTCTGTCCTCATCTGCTCTGCTCAAAGATGCCACTTCTCTTCTGCTCCAATGGGTGCCTGCCAACCATGATGCCAAGAAACATAGCCACAGGCAGAGTAGAGGCCAGGGAAAGAGACCATGGCCTTGAGAGTGGAGAGGAAGGGACGAAGGTGGGGCAAGATGGGGATAAAAGATGGGGGCCCTTCAGAGGTGCCACACTTTCCCTCCCACCTCGGGATATTTCCTGCCTCCTTCCCACATTCGCACATGGATACTAGCTTTTTCTGTGTTTTCCTAGTTCTATCTAATCGCATAGCTCAAAGGGATCGTAGGGACCAACTAATCCAATTTTATTTGACTGATGGGGGAAACTGAGGCTCAGAGAAGAGAAAAAGTGAAACTCCTGTGCTCTTACTAAATTGGCCCAGGCCTGGGAATCAGGACATGAGGCTCTAGTGCTTCCATATGCCAACATTTTCCTACATTATTCTGACGGGGCTGAACCATTTTGCCAAGAGTGCTTGGACTTCAAGAGTAAAGAGTACTCAGCGTCAAGTCCACTCTCTCTACTTACTTTTAATTTTGCTTAGTTCCTAAGATCCAAGCCTCACTAAGTTGACTCCTTCCCTGAGCAAGCCTTGCTACCGGGCGTCTCCATGGAACAGCACGCTGACAGTAAGGACAGCAACGGACAAACTCCCCTCTAGTAGTGGGACTTATGCTCTCCTGGGGCCATGTCAGAGGGTTTCTTCAACATCCAACCACATTCATTCATCCATCCACTCACTTCTGTATTGTTTTCTGAAAATCATCATTTTTAAACTTTTTAATTGTTAATTTTAATCGTACACTTTAATTTCCCTCCTCTCCAACTCAAATCTCCCAATATTGAATGATTGAACATTACTTGAGGTAACAATTCTATTCATCCCCATAAAGACTAAAGGCTTCAGTGAAAACAGGCAATGATCCCAGGCCTCCTTTGTGTGGTGAAGGAAGGCAAGTTACTGCGTTTTCCCAGTTTTTAATGCCCAAACCGGCAGGGGGCGCATGCTGAACTAGCTGTATGAGAAGCGAATATAAATGGAACATCTAAGGGGTGCCATGGGCACCCGGGAGAGGAAGCGTGTGGTGGTCTGGCTCGGTGGCCATAGCCGGTCTCTGATGACATTTCCACCAATAGCTAGTTAGGCAAAAATCAGGCTTTGGTCCCCCATATGGACTGAAGTGCCAAGGAAGGATTCACAACCCCATAAGACATAAATCAAGGATCCTTCTGGCAAATGAGAACCGATGAGAAGCCCAGAGTCCTTTCCATAAATCTCAAGCAGTGGACTAATTCTTAATTAAATCCTTTATTCCCACAGTGCTTACACTGCTTTATATTGTTGTTCCTTTGCTCTATTTCAATAGTGGTTTATCTGAATCTATAGTCCTCTTCCTTCATGTTATCACGATTTATTGTGTTGTCTTTTCTTCTCGGAAAACCAAAAGAATCTGCCTGCTCTTTACCTATGTGCCTTAAAAGACCAGAGTGGTATCTGCTATAATTCAAAGCTAACAAGAAAAAGTATATATGCCAGATCAGTTTAGTTGGTAGCTAAGAGCTGGGCCTTTGTGGTCAGACAGGCCTGTATAAAGCCAGACTGAAAACAGTTTTAAAACTGGTTAAATCCTAGGTTGGAGTCCTGAACCTCCCACTGACCAGCCGAGTGATGCTGGGAAAAAAGGTTAACATCCTGATCCTTGGTTTTATTTTCTCATATATAAATGAAGGTAATGGGACCATTTCTGCAGGTCAATGTCTATGAGCTTAGCAGCCACGCTGAAAAGACAAAGTGGCTGAGATGGAAAAGAGTTTATGTAGAATACTTATCTTACCCTGCAGTGTTCTCTATCTTGTCACCCTTCCCTGACAGTTTCTTTCTGACCTTGAAGATGCCTCTTCAAGGCTCTCTGCCTCTACCCTTTTCTCTGTCTCACTTATATCTTCCAACAAGGAATATAAGAGAAGCTAACTCAATCCTCATCAGGATTTAGAGGACTTTGAAAAGAGACCCAGCCCCACTTGCCCTTAGGATGTTCTGAGTATATACTCTCATAGTATATATGAGATATATATGTATGAGAAATATAATATGAAATAAATATGTATGAGAAAAAATATATATATGAGAAATTGAGATGCAGGGAAGAGTAACCACCTAGTTTAATCAGTCAAGGTATACTCCTAAACTCCACTGGACACACAGAATGTAACAGCCATTCTCCATCTCCGTTGGGTTTTGATTTGGAAATGGGCTCAGGATATGATGTGGGCTTTAGAGTAATCATTTGCAAGAAATTCTAGATAGTGAGCACAATTTAATAACATTTGATAGGTAAATCAAGTTACTGAAATACCTTCTCTGGAAAATCTTAGAAACTTGAGAAGATGACCTAGAGGCATGCAGGCAATAACTTGCAGAATCTATACAAGAACAGCATTTGTTCTAAGACCATTAATCACTTTTCATGCATCAAGTGACATGACATTGCCATAGGAGCACATAGTAAATATAGGAGGCTTAGAATGCTCACTTCTTTTGCTTTCTAGCTGAGCATCAAGTCTCTCTCTCCATGTCCCTCTCTCCCTCCCATTCCCCTCTCTCTTTCTCTATCTCTCCGTTTCCCTCCCTCCCTTCCTCTCTCCTCCACCCCTGATCATCTCTCTTTATCCTCCACTCCTAGCTTCAACTGTTTTAAACTCCTCTGAATAGATCTCATAAATGACATTTGCTCTGTGTCTACAGTAAGTGTTCAAGCTAGTATTCAGCTAGTATTCAGGTTGAGTTTACACCCAACTTTAATCTATACTCACCAGTGGACTACCTAGAGACCCACTTTTAAAAATCTATTTTCTCGAGGGACTGAGAGGTCTCTTGGGAAAGGACTCATCAAAATGAATGAGTTGGGAATAAGAAGTCCAGTCAAATAATCAAGCCCTGAGGTTAGTTGCAGAGGAGAAAGGATTTTAAGTGCCGCATGGCATCGAGGGGTAGATCTGGCAATTCTTAGCAGGAGTAAAAGTGATGCCCAGTAGGGGCAGCAGCACTCATAGGGACCAACGGTCTCCGGAGAGGCAGTAGGAATGCTCAGTGGATCCCCTGTGGAAGCTGATCAGACTTGTTCCAGAGTACGTGTGAAATTATCAGCTGGGAAGTACAGTTTTCGGATAGCAGTGAGAGACAGTGAATTTCGAGTCACTATATTTGCATATCCTGAAGGATGAAATTTAGAGAGATACAGGTTTTACATATGCATTGGGCAACTCTTGAATATTACTACACATCTTCTCTATTTCACTCTGTTTTCCCTCTGGCTGTGGAGACCAGTTCCCTGAAGACCTTTGTCAAGTCTCAGCCATGAATCACCTGATAGTTCCTCATTTCCTTGCTTCACACCCCAAAACTTCACTAATGTCACAGCTTGGGAAGCCTATGGTAATCCCTCAACACTTTCATGTACAGCTCTAAGGAGCTGGAGAGTTAACACTTGGGGAGTAACCCTTGAAAATGGGAATGAGAACTAATGGATAGATGTCTTTTCACCACCCCCATCCCCCACCCCCACCAGGGGAGTAGTTCTAAAAGGCGTTTTATAAAGCCTCTCAGACAGTCCCAGGGGTCAAGTAACTAGCTACCCCTAGTGGTTACCAACCCAATGATGCACTCTGGATGGACTCTTCCTCCTTCTCAAGTCACTTTCCCTGTTACTCACATGCGCACTCTAGGAACACATTCCTGAATAAACCACTCACGCATCTGCCTTGTCTCAGATTCTGCTTTTGGGAGAACCCACAATAAGAATTTGTCATTTAGAGTTAAGCATTGTTCTCATTCTACAAAACTCCTTAAAATTAGGCCCTGAAGACATATTCCCATATGTAGATACCTTTGACTTTCTTCCTCTTTCCTACCATCTTGTCTGGGCTCTGTCTGATCTCCACATTCCATGACGGTCAGAGCCAGCACTTTCAGAGAAGTAATTCAGTCATGTTTTAAATGGTTCACCAGATTGTAACATCAATTGGGAACCAGAGGAATGTGCTTGGAGGCCAAGAAAAAAGTGTATTAGCTAATATGTGTCACGGAATATGATGCCCGGGGTAAGGAAAAATATATGCAAATGACAAAAGAGAATTAAGAAATGACTGTCCTTTCCTGGTAATTTAGACTTTGAATTAGAGCTTCTCTTTCTTACAGGTCCTTGTTTTTTTACAGATAAGGAACCTGAAGACCAGGATAGTTAAGGTAAGGTATTCAGCTCCCTAACCTAGTACTCAGTTTTTGAGAAGATTCAAGAAGCTGGAGGGTATGGATGAAGTCATAGGCTTATTCATAGTGACTCTGTTGGTAGAAATACAAAAGTCAAGCAAAAGAGCATATTGACTTCTTGGCTTCTAGAATATTAGTTAGAAATCTAACCTCCCTCTAGAGCAGAAATTTGTCGGGCATAGATGTCTAACTTTAAAAATACCCACCTGGGTCAATAAGTCAACTTCCGTGTTGGTAAAATGCCATTACCAATGGACCGAGTTCATGAAATCAGATCCCGCTTGTCTCCCCCCACCCCTACAGTATTCATCCTACTTCCTGATTGTCCTGCCCTTCCTGTTCGGTGACCTAGTCACAATACACCTGGCTCTCTGTCTTTCTACGTCACTCCTGGGTTTACCGCCTGAATCCCTTTTCTTGGCACAGCACCTCTTAGGACTACTATCCCAGTTGCAGGTGCCACCTGAGTTGGCTCAGCATCCAGGCCACACCTTCTCCCTGACCCATGTCCTGGAGGACCACAGAGGACAAACTCTCTATATGATATCACTGCAGGTGGCCACCGAGTCTCTATCTGAGCCTCACTGGTGAAAGGAAACGTGCAGCCTCACACCACAGTGTGTGCTCTGTTAGAAATTGTTCCTTTCATTGCATGAGAATCTGCATCACTGTAGCTTTTTTAAAAAAATGTTTTATTATTTTTGAGAGAGAGGAAGACAGAAAGCAAGCAGAGCAGGGACAGAGAGAGAAAGAGATACAGAATCCGAAGTAGGCTCCAGGCTCTGAGCTGCCAGCATAGAGCCCGACGCAGGGCTTGAACTCATTAATTGTGAGATCATGACCCGAGCAGAAGCCAGACACTCAACCGACAGAGCCACCCAAGGGCCCCTGCATCACTGTAGCTTTGGGGTATCCATCCTGGTTTAGCATTAGAAAGCAGTGCCGCCTGCTGATTTAAAAGTTCTTGAGAGTTGAAGGCATTTCTCAGACACAGGCCCATTCTTCACTTTTCAAGACCTAATATCATATCCCGGAGCCCTTCGAGAAGTCCTCACATGTGGAAGACTCTAAGCCCTGCGTGATCGTATACACTCTGCTCTCTGTTGTATCTCTGTCCACCCTCCAAAGGTGCTATATGCAGGGATGAATCCTTCCCTCCAGACCAAGTCTACCCAGTGTAGACCAACAGGTTGTTACTTTTGGTCACACTGAATTGGTGGGTTAGATAAGCTCTTACGCGTTTATCTCATGAACCAAATCCATTTTCGATCTCTAATCACAAATCAGTTTGGGAACAAAGTGAGAAATAAGTAAATTAATACACAAATGAATTAAAATAAATGTTTAAATGTGCTTAGCCCTAGTTTGGACCAGACATAATCACATGCTGTATACTTTACTGAGGACACTTTACACAATAATTATTAATATTATGATGTCATAATTCACAAGTCCTTCCAGTAGTCCCTTCAGTGTCTTTATCACAAAGATTCCTGCAGCCTTCATGTTTCTGAACATCTTCACTCTAACCACAACAGGGGACCATAGAAAGGGGCAAATAAGAATCATTTCAGGCTCCTGACCACAATTATGGAAAGGAATGGGGATAATTCACTCAAAATACTTTTTGGGGGGATAAAAAAGAATAAAAAAGAGTGTTTATTGAGAGTTTTAGTAAAAAAAACAAAACCTAAAAGAAAAAAATAGAGATCTGAGAAGTGTGTCACTGTCCTACCTTGGCCTGGGCCATAGGACTATGCTTGACAGGCAACTAGGGTGATGATTGACTTGGTATAAACATTGGCATCGTTAAGAGTCCTCTAAGTGGTTTTGGAAATCAAAGATGACGATGGGGGACCAGAGCAGGAGAGAGAAAATATACAGAAATGAAGTACATAGAGACATGCGGCTGACAGATAGATTGATCGGTGAACACACGAGTGAATCCCAAGAAATGCCTGGGGAGCCGAAAGCCATGTCTGAGCAGGCAGGAGCAAAAGCAGAAGATCTGTGTTCTTACGGATCCTGTGTTCTACTTTCAGTCTCAGAAAAAAAATGAAGACTTTCAATATTTTCCCTGGGTCCCCTCCAATTCTCTGTTTTAAAAAGACCACAAAGGAGCAATATCAAGATTCGCCGATGTTAAAGTAATATAATGATACTGGACGACCACTGCGAACTCATGTGCCCCATTAGCATTTATATTCCCAGTACCCTGAAAGCCATGAATCTTGTATGCACTTGCTAACCTCTGACTAGCTTGGACTGCATGGGTGAAGTAACAAGCGTTGTCTCTAAAATGTCCTGTCAAGGGCAGAGTGGCCATTCTTGTAGGTGACAGACTGAGTGACTATAAAGGGATTTGCTCTGATGCTGAATATCCAGCTGTCCTGCTGTTTAGATCCCTCGATGGGTAATGTTTCCTTTGTGTATAGACCCTGGATGCTCAACGGAGTGCAGTCTTTCCACACATATGCTTCAGGACTTTGGTCAAGATTTCGTTCCAGAATTTGAGTTACCTGAGCGGGCAGTGGAGCCAATGGAGACAATCTGAAAAGACAAAGTACACTTTTGGGGTGATAACTGCAATGGATGGAGGCATCTGTGGAGCCATTCAACAGCAGCCCACGCCCCAGGGGGAGGGTTTCGGGGGGTACTGAGGAGCAGCTTCTTCCTTTCTAGGAAAAGTCAGACCACAGCTCCAGGAGTGCGTATATGGAAAGTTGATCAGAATGTGAACTCTGGGAAGGGCTGAGAATCCTATGAAAAAAAGCCACTTGCTAACCTAAAATTAAAGCTCCTCTGTTTGGCACCCAGAAGACTGATTTCAAAGATGGAGGACCTTGAATGCACCCCCTAAGAAAATGAGTCAGGATCCACAGACACCCATGAGATTCCCTGTGTTCATTACTCACGTTATTCCTGTCGACTTACACTGAACGTTTAGATTTAAAATCCTTACAATGAACAGAGTGGGTTTTTGTTTTGTTTTGTTTTTTTGGTCTTGTTTTGTTTTTGTTTGTTTGTTTTTGAGTTTTTGTGGGGTTTTTTTTTAGAAGCAAAAAGGAGGGCAGGCTGTGTGCTAATTTATAGATGGCCCTGAAAAAGTGGCTAATCCTCAGAAACAGAGTGAGTGGTTGGCATTCGAATAAAAGGACTAATGCAGGTCACATCCCTGAGGCCTTCTAGCAGTTGGACTATCTTGACCAACAGGAGGAGAGCACAGGAAGTGCAAAGGCCCTGACACAAGAATGAGCCCAAAGTAGAGAAACAACAAGGCTTTTCCACTGTGGTTGGGGCAGGCTGAGGAGAGGAGCAGGGTAGGACATAAGGTCAAAGTGGTAGATGGCTTCCTCCTTTTACCTGATTGAGACTTTGGGCAATAAAAGTAAGAGCTAACAGTGTCATGAGTTTAGAATGTGTCCGTCACTGTTTGAATCATCTTACTTAATCCTCACAGTAACCTGATAAGATAGGATGATATTTGAAATACTTAACAACAAATATGTCACAGCCACCAACCAATCAGAAAATTTCCACCTCAGTCACACAATAGCTTGATACCAAGGACCACTTACGGCTCCCTTGAACAGGTGAAGAAACTTGGCTCAGAGGTCAGGTAATAACCTCAATGTTATATAACTGGCCATCTTACCCCAAACTGTATTTTGAAACTGCCAAGTCACCGCCTCTGATAAATTCTGTTTATCAGACTCAAGGGAGTCCTATATAATAGGAAAATAAGGGATTTGGAGATTCACTGTCCACGCCGTGGGAGAGAGCGCTGTGAGAGGAGTGTGAACTTCTAGGGTCAACCTGTGACTGGCACTCCGTAGCTCAGAACTTCGGATACCTCACTTTGCCTCTCTCATCCTCAGAAAGCCTCTAGCCTGTGGATGGTAAATTCATATATTTCCAGAGCAGGGTTCTCGACTGGGGGCAATTCTGTTTTCCAAGAGATAAGTTGAAGCTTTTGGTTGTCTGTCACAACAGACTGGTGTGGAGCGATAGGGGGTTACTGGCTTCCTGTGGGTGTTACAAGCTGGTGTCAAAAAAAGACCACTGAATGCCGAACAGACAGCCAGGCAAGGTGTATTTATGGTCGGGCCAAACCTGAACTCGCGATCTTAAGGAGCAATTGCAGAGAATGGCCCCGAACAAAGGCAGCAGTGGGCTTATATCGATTACAGCAAGTTTGAGTGGGTCATCATTCAGTTAACCAATTATAATTGACGCACAGACATTAGTTTTGGTGCGAACCTATCACTGTAAAGTTCTTTGTTCTAAGATGACCAATCATATTGAGACACCTAAGATATCGTGAGACAGTGAGTTCCCGACTTAGGCCAGATCCTGGTAGAAGGGGTGGGGAAGCGTTCTGCAACCTAACTTATCTGTCCAGCAAATGGGCAGAGTTATAGAAGCAAACTAAACAAGTTACTGAGATATCACGAGACCCCATAACGAGATATCATGAGACCTTACTGAGATATCGTAAGATCTTATAACAGTGGGCACCCCGAAGAGGTCAGGGGTGCTGCTAAGCACATCATAATGGACAGGGCAGTCCCCACTGCAAAGAACTGTTAGCATCAAAGTTGAGAAACCCTGTTCAAGAGGCCAGAGAGGTAGCAGACACAGTGAGGAGCGTCTGGTGTGATATTAGGGAGTGGTGGAGACTACGGCAAGTTGTAGAACACATACACTTTCTAAACGCATTTCATGCAAACCTTTATAAGCCTTTGTGAACTGAACAGAACGTACTTGCAGGCTGGTTTCCACCTGCTTTTTGCCGAATTGCAGCCCTGGTTACAATTTTCTTTTTACAGGTGAGGATAAAAGTATCTTCTAGTCAGGCAGAAGTACGTGCGTGTGCATGTGTGTGTGTGTGCTCAGGTGTATACATTGGCAAAAGGATTTATTTTTAAGTATTTTCTGAAGAAAGACCATCTGTCCCTCTTAGAATCAAGTCTCGGGTCTTTCACTTCCTCCTGTCAGTTAGGTGACAGCGGCCTCCTTCCTCTCAGTCTGGCTTTCGCGAAGGTGTAGCCCAGCTGCTCCCCTCCCACGAGAGGAACTCCTGGTTTAAGTTTTGATCCCTTCACGTTGCCGAAAGCCTCTGGGAAGGAGGCCCCTTCACTCACATTACCCCTTTAGCCTTCAGGGACAGACGGGCCAGAGAAGGCAGGTCAGCCCCGCATTTACGACGTGCCCGTGGAGTTATTTATGGTTTGTTTATCCATTCAATGTGCAGCAGTTGTGGCCTATGACTTCAGCTCCAGGGTGCATTAACAGATCTGGGGGGAGATTGGCAGTGTCAAACTGTATAGTCTCACTGAGCTTTTCGGCCTCCCCCTGCAAAGCAAACACAGCCTGGATCCCCAGACACCCAGGCACAGTGTGATTTCTGGAAAGCCTGCAACAGGTGAGAAGCTGATGAAGTTAGAAGAAAGTTCTCTGCTCGCTGGGCTCAGAGGATGAGAACAAGCATGGCCAGTGTGAAGCTCCGGATGTGGAAAGGGAGGTATCACCACGGTCTGGATACGGGCAAACTAAAGACTGATGGGGCACCCAGGTGAGGTCTCCAGGGCCCTAGGAGCTTCAGTGCACACTGCCACAGGGGCGGGGCTGCACTGCGGAGGTGTGTTTCTGCCCCCATGGGAGATAGGCATTTCAAAACCCTTGTGCACTACCAACAATGGAGCAATGGAGACGTGGGTTAGGACACACTTTCTCCAACTTGCCCGGTGACCACAGCATGAACAAAAACAACCGGAACTTCAGTGTCATTGAAGGTTAAAAATGTGCAATGACTGTCAAGTGCCTCTGTGGGCAGCCTGCTTTATTTAGAGCAGGACTGATGGGGGCAGGCCAGGGCTAGCTGCTGGGGAGCTCTGAGCCACTGATCTTGCTCAAGGTGGCCAAAGAGCTCCTGCAACTCGCCTCTGGAATGAGGTTCAGGGGAGGAAGTCCTGAGTATAACAAGAAAGCTCTAACTTTCTTAAAATATAGCTGAAAAGTTCCTCGAGGGTATGAAGGAGCCGCACTGGGGACTTTTCTTCTTCACTCCGTTGTTCTGTGTTAAACTGACATCACTCCCCCACAGGTCAATGGTACAATCCATGTGCATTGCAGAAACGTGAGTGATAGCAAGCGTCCTGGGAGAGAAATGTACAACCTGAGGCCCTGGGAACTAATACGCAGGTGCCTGGAGACATATGCAGAAGACTCCAGGGCCCTGAGAGGTTTGCCTTGAGTCTGGCAGTAAAGGTTAAGCCTGTAGGGCCTTAAGTAGTCCATGCAGAAGTCGGGAAGCTCAAAGGAGTGGTGAGGTAGGGGTGGGGGTGGAGGGGGTCAGACGCTCTGGGAGACATGGAAGAAAATGGGGCATTTACATAGACTCACTGCCCGGACACTAAGTTTTAGTGACACTTCTAGACACAAGAGAGCGGGAAGGATGTGGTGAACAAACGAGGATAGAACATTCCAGAGATTCTATGAAAGTCTGTCCTTTTCTCAGTCATGACAGATTGAAGGAGAAGGTGGAGGGGATGACCGCTGGATGTTTTTTATGGAACGACTTTACTCAAATGCTTTCATTAAAGTATTAGAGAACCATGGCTTTAATTGTAGGTCACTTCTCAGAGGACCAGTGTGAAGCTCCGGATGTGGAAAGGGAGGTATCACCACAATTTGGAATTAAAGAATTCCAGAACATCCACGCAAAAGGACCCCAGGCTCTGGCAAAATAGTAGTCACCCAATAACCAGTCAATCAAAGAAATGAAAGAAAGAAATCCACTGATAAAAAAGGGACCCGGTACAATATTATCCGGTTTTCAGGAGTCAGATTTCTACCCTGGCTTTCACTTGAACATGTGTGAGGTCCTCAAATGATACCAATAGGAGCTAAAAAAGATACACTGTTCTTCCATAAAACAATTTATTCACTGAGAAATATTGGATGGAGTGATCATAATAAGATCCTGAGCCTGGACAGGACCTCACCAGAGATTTGGTCTAAGTCCCTGCCTCCTGCCTGGATCACTAACGAAACTGCCAAGCTCAAGGAAACCTAGAGGCAGAGGTCAAACAAGAAACCAGGAGTATTTCACATAGCACATTTGATGTAGAGGCCTTAGCCACTCAAAGTATACAAAGAGTAACAATTATACACTGTAACGATTTGTAAACAAACATATACAATCGGTAACTCTAGTTTGAAGAACGAATGAGGAATGAAGGAAATTTTTGCTCTGGGAATTTAGCAGTTCTGGTTAACTACTTACTCTACGCCTCTGTTTGCAAACATCATATTTGATATTCTGCACATGCAAAGCTGAAAAGGTGAACCCTTAGGCTACCTGTTCCCTGGAGTTTTATGGGAGGTGGAGCCAGGTTTTGCGTAGCCTTCCCTATATGCAGTCTATGAGGCCCTCCTCAATGAAATGATTACAAAATTACAAATGCAAAATTGCTAGGTACTCTCCCAGGACCTTGGAAGAAGCTGGTGCTAAGGAGAGGCCCTGAGGCTTAAATTCAGCAGCTTCTTGGTAAAGCTGTCCTTGCCGTTTGGAATGTTTCTCCAGGTGTTAGGAGCTTGAGAAAACAGTGTGGGCCAGACACTCCCTTCTCCCTGCCGGTCACCAACTCCCGGATTTGGCTTCATCACCACCCACCTCCCAAGACAGGAGCCTTCACCTGTTGCCAGGAGCATTTGCTCAGGATTCTGGTAGATGGGTTTGGAAAGGTGGGGTTTGTTTTCCTTCATCTGTTCATCTGTCTGTCCACACACAGAGAGAAATAATAATTTAAAAAATTAAAAAAATAATAAAATAAAATATTCTTTTATATTTTTATTTGAAATTTACATTTTCTTCTGTGAAATGCTGATTTAAATAATTTCCCTGTTTTTCTATTGTTTATAGTTTTCTTGCTGACCTGTTGGAGTCCCTCATATATGCAAGGGCATTGCTATTTCTTGGGCCAATAACATATCTTCTCATAATATATGGCTTGTTTTTCACTTTCTTTATAACGTCTTTTAATACAGTGAAATTTTACTTTTTTAAATATTTATTCATTTATTTTGAGAGAGAGAGCACACAGCACATGAGAGCATGCACATGCGAGAGAGAGAGAGAGAGAGAGAGAGAGAGAGAGAAACAGCAAGGGAGAGGCAGAGATTGAGGGAGTCAATCCCAAGCAGGCTCCATTGTGAGTGCGGAGCCTTAACCACACAAGGCTCAATGTCACAAATTGTGAGATCGTGAGCTGAGCCAAAATCAAGACACTCAACCAATCGAGCTACCCAGGTACCCTGAGAAATTTTAATTTTTATTATAGTTAGATTTACAATCATTTCTTTGTGGTTAGCCTTTTTATGATCACTATCTCAAGGGTAGGAAAAATAAAAATATTTTCCTTTATATTTTCAGGTTTTTAACAGAAAAAAGATCTATATGAATGGAGAGTCTACATATCATAAAGCTATAATTACTTCTATCTTTAGTGATTTATACTTTCAGTAGAATTCCCATTAAAATAGTCCTAAATGATTCTTTAGAAACTTGGCAACTTTATTCTAAAATTTAGATGGAAGAAAAAAAGCCATAATGATATGTATCTATACCTCTATTCATATATAAGTATATATGTATATAAATACATATATTTATATACACATATATACTATCTATATCTAAATGTATATTTATATAAGTATATATAATATATGCATTATATATAGCTTTAATAATATACTTATAAAATTATATAAGGATATTTGTATAATATATAATTATCTATAGACATCTATACATAAGTATATATAAAATGCACGTTTCAATATATATTCAAATATATAAAATATGTGTTGGATCTCATCAAATGATTTTTTGCATATATTGAGATGATTATATACATTTTTTTTCTATGTTCAGTTCATGACGTAAATTGCATTTATAGATTTCTAGTGTGAAACCACTGTTGTTTTGTAGACAAACTGAATTTCATTACAATGTATCATAGTGTTATATACTATTCAATTTATTTTGCTAATGTTTTATTTGACAGTTTTACACGCATGTCTGTGAGTGAGATTGACCTGTACTTTTCCTTTTTCTTTTTGTCCTCGCCTGATTTTGGAATCAAAATTATATTCACCTCATAGAGTGATTTGAGGAAAAGTTTCTCTAGTCTCTAAAGATTTTTTGTAATATTGGAACGATCGTTTTCTTGAAAGTTTTGTGCTGACATGCAGGTAAGAGCAGAGACGCATGCTGTGCTGACTCTTCATGAGGGGCATTGAATGCGAGTGTTTAGGACACACACTATACTCATTGTTAATGCTTTTAAATTACGTCTTGCAAAACACTAGCCTGTAAAATAATTTGTGCTTACTGTTCCCCTCACAGGATTATTGTGAACTACAGATTGAATTTCATTAATTTTTATAGAACCCTTGAGACTTTCTAGTTTTTTGTTGAGTCAATTTTGAGGTCTTTCTTTCCTTCTCTCTCTCTCTCTCTCTTTCTTTCTATCTTTTGGAGGGATTTGTTATTTCACCTAGGTTTTCAAATGTACTGCCACAAAATTTTTATGCCGTTTTCTTGTTTTTCATACCTCTGCTATGTCTATAGTTATGTTCCTTTTCATGTGCCATATTTTTATTTATTTGTGCCATCTCTTTCTCAATCAATCTTGGCAGAAATTGTTTCTCCGAAACCGTTAATGAAGGGAGTTTTGCTTTGTTGGTCTATTTCATTTGTTCATTTCATTTGTTTTTCATCTTGTTAATTTCCATTCTCCTCTTTATTATTTACTTTCTTCTACTTCCTGAGATTTGTTTTACTTTTTAATGTCTTAATTTGGATTGTTAGCTCCTCGCTTTTTAGTTACTAAAGAGTAATTTTTCATCTTATTGTTGAATGTAATTAGAGGAGGCTGTAACTTTCCTTCTTGGTACCATTTTCACTGAATTTTTAAAAGTTATATATAAAGTATTTTCATTCTCATTTAGTTGTAAATATTTTTTAAATATAATTTATTGTCAAATTGGCTAACATACAGCGTATACAGTGTGCTCTCGGTTTCAGAGATAGATTCCCATGATTCATCGCTACATACAACACCCAGTGCTCATCCCAGCAAGTGCCCTCCTCAGTGTCCATCAGGATTTCCCCCCCTCCCCCATGCCTCCGTCAACCCTCAGTTCGTTCTCCGTATTTAAGTGTCTTTTATGGTTTGCCTCCCTCTCTGTTTGTAACTATTTTTCCCCTTCCCTTCCCCCATAGTCTTCTGTTAATTTTCTTGAGTTCCACATGTGAGTGAAAACATTAGCTGTCTTTCTCTGACTGACTCATTTCACTCAGCATAATACCTTCCAGTTCCATCCATGTTGTGGCAAATGGCATGACTTCATTCTTTCTCATTGCCAAGTAGTATTTCATTATATATATTAACGATAGTTGTAAATATTTTAAACATTTTGTAAATGTTCTCATTACTTTTTTTGACCCGTTGCATATTTAGAACTTTTTAAATTAACAAATATATGGATGTATTTTAATTCATCTTTTCGTTAATGATTGCTATTTTAATTTCACCTTGTCAGAGAACATGCCTGTAACTATGTGTTGGACATCTGTAGAGACTTACATAGCCTAGAATGTGGTCAGCCTCTACAAGTGTTCCACATTCAGGGGCGCCTGGGTGACTCCGCCTGTTAAGCGTCTGACTCTTAATTTCAGGTCATGAAATCTTGGTCATGATCTCACGGTCATGATCTCACGGTCTGTGGGTTGGAGCCCTGTGTCAGGCTCTTCGCTGACAGCAGGAGCCTGCTTGGGATTCTCTCTCTCTCTCCCTTTCTCTGCCCCTCCCACATTCCTTCTCTCTCCCATAAAATAAATAAATAAACATTCAAAAAAATAAATGTTCTACATGAACTTCAAATGGATTATGTTATGCGTTTTTGGATAAGACTTTTCTATATGTTATTAAGTCAAACTTGTTGATTCACTATTAATTTATTAATATGCTAAGCATAATTAATCACCATTATTTTATTTCTTGACCTATAATAATTGAGAAATGTGTGTTGTAATTTCCCGTGAAGACAGGAGATTTGTCCTCTTCTCCCTGTACATCAAATTTCTTTTCTTTGTTGTGAGCACAGCTAATTATTTACAAGTTTATAATTGGTACTTAACAACTCTTATGAAATTAAGTAACTCCTTCTGTCACTAGTAATGCCTTTTTTATTTGCAGAATAATCGACATAATATGGTGTCAGTTATATAAATTTTGAAAACATGCAGCTATGCTTCTGAATATTATGGAGGAAGATATTAAAATGAGATTTTTTTTCTTACTGTTCCAATGGACTGTGTCCTCCAGGCTGAAAATATCCACTCATTCGGAAGAGGTTATATGTGTGGCGAATCATCTCCAAGTCTGTGACTGGCACTAATTTTTTTTAAACAGTATCTCTTGGATCAGATGCCCAGCATAGTGACAGCAGTTAGCAATGTTGTGTTGTATGTTTGAAATTTGCTAACAGAATAGATCCTACGTCTTCACAACACACTCCCCACCCTCCCCACACAGTAGTAACTACTAGAGGTGATGGGCAATTTATTTAGCTTGACTGTGGTAGCCTTTTATCTCTCTCTCTCTCTTTCTCTCTCTCTCTCTAGTTATATACCTTCAGCTTATACACTTTTTATATGCCAAAGACATCTCAATAAAGTTGTTTAAAAGACACTCAACACTATAGATCAATAAATTCGATAATGCAAAAATTTTAAATGATTATTTCTCAAATGGTTACCATACTTTTTGCTTTTGATGGTTACCAGAGTTTTCTTTTGGTATTTTTTCTGCCGTGTCTTTTCCCCGTCTTTCATTTTTTATTCTTCCATTTTCAGGCATTCCATCCCCTTCTGTTTCCTGTAAAGAGTATTTCTGGCTACTTCTTTAACCCCAGTCTCTGCCTTTTAAGTGTTGGCTTTAGGCCAGTCAGAGAATTGAGATTACTGATACCATCGCACTGGTTTCCACCACCCCCGTTTCGCTACTTTCTCCTCCATCTGTTTTACACTTCTGTTTTTCTCCTCCACTCCCTTGCCACATCCTCACTCTGCTCCTCATCGCCTCACCCCTCCAGACTTTCCCTTGTGTTGCATTCTGGGTACTTTGCCCATACATTCTTTCAGTGCAGTAACAATCTCTTAGTTGGTGCCTAATGTGTTATTTTCCCATACACTGAGCATTTGATTTTGGAAACTTAATTTTTTTTAATTTTCATATTCTATCTGTATCTTTTTCAAATCTGGCTGGTCATCTTTATGGTCTCTTTGTTTATTTTGTTTCAGAAGTCCGACAAAGCAAGCTAGGCTTTTGCATGGGCTATGGAGGGTGTAATTTGGTTCTGAAATGAGACCTACCCATAATACCTCCTTTTCTTTCTAGTGCTTTAGATGCTTTCTGATTAATTTTCACCACCCCACAGATTTCACATATCCCAAACATCACGTAAGGCATGACTCTGTGAATTACTAGCACTAATAATAATAATCCTTTAATAAAAATAAGATTCTGGAGCTCATCCCATTCATCTCCTTCCTTGATACAGAGTAGGTCTTATTGCCAAAAGTTACCAGGCAAGTAGGATATTCTCCTGAGGTCATTTAACTACAGAATTAGTCTTTAATTTGCCTACAATTGCCCTCGGGCAAGCCTAAACCCGAAGACAGATTAATGGCCCCCAACCCTTTCCCCCAACCAATTAAACATAATTCACATCACTGCCCTAGGCGGCAGCTCAGATCTTACCCAGAAGCCCAAGGTAAACATCACTGTCACTCGGCCCCACTCAGGGACAGGACCATGGCCTCAGGGGTTTAGCTCGGAAGTGATTATTGCCAATCGAAAGAAAAATTTTTCCCCAAGTTACCACCATGTTGACTCTTACTAAGCTAGTCTCCCAGACTGGACTTGCAGAGCATCACCGGAATAAGGGTTCTGCCGGGGTCGTTCCTTGTCCCGGCGAATCTAGGGGTCCACGAAGGACGGACGGTCAGGCGAAATGAAGTGAGAGAGCCACGAGTGAGATGGAATCTGATGACCAAGCAGGCAGCCCTGGCAATTCTGGCATCTCTGCCATTCTGGTGTCTATTCTGGCATCTCTGCTTTGCTGGTCTCAGTGTCTTTATTTTTAAAGGTAGCGAGTGACATTACATCAGTGACAAGGCATTCTTTACAACATACATTGTTGTCACAAGACCATGTAGTCATCTGTAGGTTTATGGTATAAGGGAGCGTGGGGATGAGAATTACAAAAGGATTTGCGAAATGTTAACCTCAGGGAGGTGCTCAGTATTTGCTGCTGATAAACAGTGCTTCTGACTTTTGGGCGAGGCTAGCCTTCGGGGAAGGTCCTAAGTCTCTTTACAATCTTTCCCATCAGTGTGTTAATTCTGAGAGAAGCTTTACGGAGATGTGCCTTGAGGTTTTATGGTGGGGCTGAGGGGAGCGATACCTGCAGGGAAAATCTAATTTGGTTTAAGGAGTCTTGGGGCCTACGCCTCAATTTGTGTAACCTATCCCCAAGAGGCAACCTTGAGGTTACTTCTGGCCAGGTTACTCTCACACAGATTTTATCCATCAAGACCAGGTCCCCTTTTCCATATGCCATAAAACCAAAGAGCATTATGTCCCTTAGGCCAACGAAAGCAATTCGAGAAATCCAGGCCTGAAAGGTTATTTTGAAAGAGGTCAAACTAGGCGCCAGTTTGGCTGGCGGGAGCTTTTGCTTCAACCTTTCCCACGCATGGAGGGGTCTCAACCTGTGAGCCCAAAACGGCTCCCAACAGGGTTCTCTAATGGGAACCAGAGAGAAGTTCTTCTCTCTATGGCCCGTGTTTCTCCTCAGCTTTAAGAAAGAACTTTAAGTACTTCAAGAAGGTACTGGTACTGGGACGCCTGGGTGGCTCAATCCGTTAAGCATCCAACTTTGGTTCAGGTCATAATCTCATGGCTTGTGAGTTCGAGCCCCATATTGGGCTCTGTGCTGACAGCTTGGAGCCTGGAGCCTGCTTCGAATTCTGCCTCTGTCTCTCTCTGTCCCTCCCTTGCTCATGCTCTCTGTCTCTCTGTCTCTCTCTCTCAAAAATAAACAAACATTAAAAGTTTTTAAAAAGAAAGGGCTGTTACTAAAGTTACTCTTGCTTGACTACCTCCCCCTTTTCTCCAGACGGCTCTTCCTTACTGTGTTGGGCCCAGATGGAATGAGAGCAAGTCCAGGCGGTGACATCCGTGGATGATCATTGGGTCCCCCTACGCCAATCCGTACCTTTCACCCAGTGAGCAATCACCATACTTCATATTGTGGACCCCATGCAGCAGCTGTTCGAGGAAGAGAAACTACCACAGTTTGTCAAGGGTTCACTCCGTACAAGAGCACTTTCCATATAGTATCCCATTTCGTGCTTACAGCATCCCTATGAAATAGGTACTATGAGTATTTGCACCTTAGAGGTGAAGCCTTTCAGACCTAAAAAGACTAAGTTACTTGTCCACGATCACATAACTAGAAAGTCGCAGCACTGGGGGTAGGGACAGCTGCTTCCTCGTTTTCTATCACTTATCTTTACAACTCGGTGAGGCAGGTGCTATCCCCGTTGTGTAGCGGGGAAACCAGAACACAGAGAGGTTAGGTAACTTGTGCAACCTCACACAGCTAGTACGTGGCAGTGCAGGGAATGACGGAAGGGCAGCCTGAGTGGAGAGATGCCACGTTTTGAAATGTCTCCATCCACTAACAGAGTGAGAAGGTGTGGAGTGTGTGCCGATGCATGTGGCTTCATTTCTTACCCTAGGTGACCACCTGATGCTAATACATTTCTGCTGTGGTCCAGACTCCATCGGAAACTCATATTTATATTAATATACACTTTAAGAGAATAATGTTAGTGTAGAGTGAGAATAAATAAATAGTAGTCTAGTCTGGAAGTGAAGTGGGAAGATGGATGGAGAAATGTATTAACATTGAAATGCAGGAGAACTTCCTTCCGCCTGAGAGTTGTGACTTGGGTCTTCCTTTATGTATTGAAGAGGGAAGTGTCCATCCTCTGTTACTTAGAATTGGGTTTCTCAGCTCTGATACTATTGACATTTAGGACCAGATACTTTATTGTCTAGGGATGCCCTTTGCATTGAAGGCATTGAGTGTTGAATAGCATCTTTGGCCTCTACCCACTAGACGCTGGTATCATTCTACCCACCCCAGTCGTGGCCATCACGGATATCCCCAGGCATTGCTAACTGTCCCCTGGGAAGAACATCACTGCTAGTTGAGAAACACTAATGGAAGGGGATCTCAGAGAGCAAATATCAAATAATTCCCCAGCCTCCAAAATTAGACACTGCCTGCACTGAGCTGGTGAGACCGCACGAGAGAGCGAGAGATTATCCTGCACCAGAGCTGAGTCAGGGCCTCATGGGGTCACACCCTCCTCTTAATAAGGGAAGGGGGGTGAGGGAAGGGATGGAGGGGGATACCAGAGAGCATGGCATCTTCTGAAAATACACCTCCAGGGAGCTTAGAGTAAGCGTGCTGGAGCAAATGCTTGGTGACGTGAGGAAGAAAAGAGACCTCTTCCTTACTAGAATCTCATTTAGTCCTCCTGACAATACAATAAAGGAGGTATCGCTTATCATTTCTGTTTTACAGATGAGGAAAGGTGCCAACGACATTGTAAGACTTGCCCCAGATTGGAAGGTGAGGGAATTGGAACAGAGGACAGAGGTGTCTGACTTAAGCTCTGTACTCTTTCCGGGCACCCTAGGGATATAGAGAGAATCTTCTAGAGATGACATGGAATGATTAATCCAAAGCTGTCCTTTCATCCATTTATTTAGCAACATATATGCACCCCTAAACCGTGAAGATGCTATGCTCTATCCACCAGGGATACAAAGATAAATGAAATCTGGCCCCAGTCTTACAGAGCTCAGATTACTGAGGGAAAAAAATACATAAAAAAAAATTACGATGCAGCATGCTAAACATGGCAAAGGAGACCTACACGTGTAGGGGTTCATGGGAACATACGAAAGCAGAACCCGTCACAGTCTCAGAAGGCAGAGGGGGAGGACTCAGGGCAGGCTTCGTGGAAGAGGCAGCCTGTGAACCGAGTCCAAGGATGTCAGGAGTTGAGATCTGTCATAGGAAATGACAAAAATCACAATTCATCATTACAAATCAGCCACTGCAAATGGCAGCTTGGATCTGACCACCGAAAATGCACTAGCGTCTTTTGTTAAAAGGAACGCAGAGCGTCCCAGGCTGGGATGTCACTTCCCTGGGGAGTGAGTAGGACCGATTGCCCTTTGTATTGGTCAAGGTCCTCCAGAGAGATAGAACTAATAGAAGATAGAAGAGAGACAGAGAAAGATCAGAAGGGAGGGAGATTTTTAAAAATCGCTCACATAATTACGGCGGTCAGCATATGCAAAATCCGAAGGTGGAGCTGGCGGGCTGGAAGTTCAGGTAAAAGCTGATATTGCCATCTTGAGTCTGAATTCCTCAAGACAGATCTCAGCTCAGACGGAGCTTCTGCTCTGCAGTCTTGAGGAAGACCTGCTACTTTTCTGGGAAAACTAAGTCTTTGCTCTTAAGATCTTCAACTGATTGGATGCGGCCCACCCACATTATGGAGGGCCATCTCCTTTACTCAAAGTCTACTGATTTAATGTTCATCGCATCCATCCACATCTAAACTGGTGTTTGAGCAAACCACTAGGCACCATAGCCTAGCCAAACCGACATGTTAAACTAATCATCATGCCATTGTTGGTCATTTTTTAATCCAAGAAACGATTATAATTTCACACCTGGAAGCCTGTTAGAGGTGGGAAGTGAGAATCTCTGTCATCATATGAGCTCCAGGTTTCAGCGCCTCTGGGGAAGTTATTCCCCAGGGGAAGGGGTCGGGAAGGAAACACAGGAAGTAAATTCAGCTGAGTATTTTAGTATACCCTTAGAGTCATAAATCCTGATAAACTTTCACCCTGAAGTAGGTCCTTGAAAAAGATCAAGGAAGTCTTAAGGTTTTGATAATTCGACACTCATTTAAAATATTCAAAAAAGGTTGTTGGTTAATGAAGCTAAGGTGAGTTTTTTCACAAAATAATAAATTAAATAGCGATTTTGTTGTTGTTGTTGTAGTTTGAGGAAGACTTTCATGTGTTTCTAATGCCATATACTAAATGTCTTGGCTTCAGCTGTGCCTGTGTGTGTGTGTGTGTGTGTGTGTGTGTGTGTGTACATGTGTGTACTCATTCCTATTTTTTTTTATTTAAAAAAAATTTTTAACGTTTATTTATTTTTGAGAGACATAGAGAACAGAGTGTGAGCAGGGGAGTGGCAGAGAGAGAGAGAGAGACACAGAATCAGAAGCAGGCTCCAGGCTCTGAGCCGTCAGCACAGAGCCCGACGTGGGGCTCGAACTCACTAGCTGTGAGATCATGACCTGAGCTGAAGTCGGCTGCCTAACTGACTGAGCCACCCAGGCGCCCCTCATTCCTATTTTTTAATTGACCAAAGGATTCAATAATTTCATTCAGGTCTAATACACCAGTATGTGCCTGGGCACATCTATGTATATATAAGCTATAAGGTCTCAGTTACTGGCACAGTGAGAACTATTTATTTCCACGAACATAATTTGTTGATTATATAAGGATGATTACTTCCACTTAAAAAAAGAGAACAGTTTATTTATTTTCAGAGAGCGAGAGAGGGAGGGAGGGACAGAGAGAGAGAGAGGAAGACAGAGAATTCCAAGCAGGCTCCTCGCTGTCATCACAGAGCCCCATATGAGGCTTGAACAATGATATTGTAACCTGAGCCCAAATCAAGAGTTGGATGCTTAACTGAGTCACCCAGGAACTCTTTATTTCCGCTTTTGAAAAGTGAAATTATCCAAGAAAGAAGCTCCATGCAGAAGTCTATAAGATTGTGTTTCTGGAGTTTGCTGTCATTTTTTGATCTCTTCATTAAAAATAATGCATTTATAAGGAACATATCAGATTCCTAGTCCACGATCCTTCATTTGGTTACCAGTTAATTTGTTGCAGAATCCCTCCTCTTGGAAAGGGAACCCACACAAAGAAATTTCTAACAAATCTAACATGAATCGGTAGGAAAAAAAAAACAAAAGTTTTCTTTCAAACTTTGCCCTATGCTTAAATTAGCCAAAAGGCAGAGAAACGATTCCCCAAAGTTCGCCCTGATGGAAAAGAGAAATGCCCCGATGTCCAAAGTCCATGAGAAATGGCAGGCATATCGTTAATCAAATAAATTTGATTACCAAAGCAAGAACTTCATTCTGGTTCTGTAGAATGAAGGGGGAGAAGGGGCTAGGAAGAACACGATAAATTATTCAGGCTTAGGAGACAGTGATAAAAATGCAAATGTAACCCTACCACTGACTCTTTGCACCAGCTGAATAAATTCAGACTAGAAGCTGAATCAGCATCTTGCCTCTGATGAAAACCAATTGAAAGTACAAAGACGGGAAGCAGAAAGCCTCCGGAGCTCTCTGGAAATGACAGATGAATTGATCAAACATAACTGCAACCCTAGGATGAAACAGTTCTCCTGATCAGGTGCCACAGGCCAAAGGGCCCCTCCAGCTCTCCTCACATGGAGACACTCGCACTCAAAGAACCAGGTCTTACTGATTGGGTCTTACTTTTAAGCCTAAAAGTGATTATTATTTCATTAATCATGGTCACGTCTACTCTTTCATCATGAGCGCATGTAATCTTTTCCCAAGAGCGGTACATTAGCCTCGTTTCATCTTGAATCATTCTATCCCTTCCCAAGAATGATCTCTGCATGCATGGATCCTAACTGCCGATCAATAGCTCTATATGCCAAGTCGAGGGCCAACAACAGCCCCGTGCTCGGCCTAATGTTACAGTTCAGAAAACAAAATAGAAGAAAACCTCCCCACACAGCGATGGAATAAAAACGTTTGCCACATCTATCGCAAAACAGATGAAGAGACATGGTATAAATGTGAGTGAGGTATTTTTCTTGTACAGCTCAGTGATTAAAAGCACGGGTTCGGAATCCAGGCTCCCTGCCTTCGGAGACAGACCTGCCATTCCAAGTAGCCAGCAGCTCAACTTTCCTCAGACTTTCTCGTCTCTGACACAGGGATGATTACAGGGTTTGTTGTGAAGATCGAATGCGTGAAAGCATGAAAAGAGCTTAGGACACATATGGTACTTAGTAAGTGCTCAATAAATGCGAGTTCTTATTGATACTGTGCTTACGTTAACCACTGGCCATGCACTTAGGGGTTGGACAAGTGCAGTGCCGTGAGCCACGGGTGTGCTTTGTAACTGCAGAACCACGTCTGTCCATGAACCTGTGTAGAGAGAGTTCCACGGTAATGGCTGCTGTCCATGCTGTTTGTCGATTTGGCTCTAAGCTCTTAGGAGACTTTTTACTGTCACGGTTTAATGAAAATTACAGACGTCTATCAATGTCAGATAATAAAGCCGTTTGATGAACCTGTTCACAAATATCCACTGGGTCGTGCCCAGAATTATGTTGACCACGACGGGGCCCCAAAGAACCAGAGAACACCATAAAGCCTCCTAGACATTGGCAACAATTTAGGGAGAAAAAGGCTTATCTTGGACTACTAAAAGACTAAGCCATTATGTGAATTATGTAATTACGGACAGTTCTACAATAAGCTAACGTATCGCAATGTGCCGTTTGTGGGTTCAGAATTTTCTGCAAGGGAGAATGAGAGACGATGAAGCCGAGCCAGGGAGCCGTGTGTTGGGAACTCGGGACGAGCCCACGACTTCTCCTCCCCCACGCCATCAGGTGGGGCTGCTGAGACTCCACAACCCTGCAAGGCTTTCTCTTCCCAGAAGTTATTTAACCAGATGACTGTCATTAAAAAAACAAAAAAACAAAAAACAAAACGAGGGCACCTGGGTGGCTCAGTAGGTTGAGCAGCGACTTCGGCTCTGGCCATGGTCTTGCAGTTCGTGAGATGGAGCCCCACCTCGGGCTCGCTGCTGTCGCCGTGGAGCCTGCTTCGGACCCTCTGTCCCTTTCTCTCTGTCCTTCCCCTGCTTGCGCTCTCTCTCTCAAAAAGAAACCTTTAAAAAAATAATAATAATAATAAAATTAAGAAAACAAAACCAAAAACCCCTTCAGTGGCAGGATGACACCGTGCAGGATACTGACCGCTTCTTGGCCTCTCCGCCTTTGCACGTGGCCCAGCGGCATTCTCTCCGGGACGAGCGGGGAAACTGTCAGGTCGGGGCTGCCTCACTGTCCCGGCAACTACACCCACCCCAACCGGCCCGTGAACATCCTGCACACCAGCACCAGGCTAACCCTCATGTCTGTCTGTCCTGCCCTGCTTTCCTCCCTGGCTGTCGCCGGAGCCAAGAGAAGAAGGTAACTGTCACCCTTTCATCACGTGGGTGTCACTCGCGAGTGGAGGAGAACTGTTTACACGGCTCTCTGTGCCTCCCTCACCGGGGTTTTGTCCCTGGCCCTGCAGTCGGGCGTGCCCGTCCGTCTAGGGAAGGGTCAGACTTGGGCCTGGGCAGGTTAGTGTTTGTTTGGTTGGTTGTTTGCCTTTTAAGCCAATTTATTGGCAAGTCGGTGACCTAGGCGATTCAGGGAAGTTCGTGCAATAGCTGCCTCCCTGCCGCGCCTCAGGAGCTCGCTCCGTGCCTGCTCGGCCCACGCAGCTTGGCCTCTCTGCCCCAACGTTTCTGCTCTGGAAGGACGACATGTCCGGGCTGATTCAAGAGCTGTGGTTTTGTCACAGTGAGTGATGGGCTGGACTTACTTCCTCTGAGTGAAATTCCTATCTGAGTGACCTCACCTGGAATAAATCAGGCCATAAATTGCATGAGGACTGTCTTTTCAGGTAGGGCAGACCCATTCCGAGCCCAAGGCACTGTGCTAGGTGCTGGGTGAGGATCTAGAAACCCACGTCGAATCTAGTTCTTGCCCTCATGTTGACGAGAATTCGTATTACTATGAGATTGGCAGGGAGTGGAGGCAAGAATATCGATTATTCGACAGGCACCCGGGCGGCCCAGTCAGTTAAGCATCCAACTCTTGATTTCGGCTCAGGTCATGATGAGTTCAAGCCCAGCGTCGGGCTCTGCGCTGACAGCGCAAAGCCTGCTTGGGATTCTAGCACCCTCACTCTCTGCCCCTCCCCTGCTTACACTCTCTCTCAAAATAAATAAATAAACATAATAATAAATAAAAATAAATAAATAAATAAAATAATAATAATAAATAAACAAACAAATAAATAAAAATAAACTTAAAAAAAAAAGAATATCCCCATTCGAATCTAAGGCAGAAAAGCTCAGGTTGGTAATTCAGGAGAAGCTTTGGAAAGTTATAGGTGCAGAGAACAGCCTGAGCAGAAGGCTCTCCACTGATGTGGAGAGACCAGGGGTGTTGGCAGGCCAGTGAGCTGAAGTGCGGGGAGTTCATAGGTCATCGAAAGCACTCTTTTGGGGGAAGCAGGGAATCTCCTAGAACAGTTGCCCACTGTCCGTTTCCCAGGGCTCCGAGACTTGCCCTCTCTTGCACACTGAACTCAATTCAGCACCACATCGCTTTAGTTTATTGAAACTCAAAACGCACACTGGAGCCCTCAAGAGTGGTCTCCGACACTGAGCCTTTGTGGTTTCCAAAAATCAGGAAATGCCTCCTCGGAGGCGGAGACATACGAGCTCCTCACTCTGCCTACGGAATCCTGGAAAATAACACAGCAAAGTTACCAGGCAGCTGAGAGTCGCGCGCAAAACAGCCGGAGTGCTTTTTCCGATCTCTCTAATATTAAAAGCTGGAAAACTATGTAATTACGAAAACGATCAATCACTAGAATGAGCTCTTTTGGGAACGAAGGAGCACCGCACACTTTAAACAGAGGCCAAATACTTCTGTCAAGAATTCTGTGAAAGGGACCCTGTTGCTAAGTGGGAGTTTGGCTCAGTTCACATTTCTGAACCCAAATCCTGCTGTGGCCCAGAAAACGATTTGGATACCTTAATGTAGATAACAGGAGTGAAGAGGAGGAGAGAAGCAGAAAGGAAACAGATGAGCAGGAGCAGAGAGACAGAGTGAGGAAGCAAGGGAGAATGCAAGAAGGAAGAAGAAATTGTTTGGAAACATGTAGGCCGGTTTTTCAAAACACTGAACTAGAGTAAGTCAAAATTCTAGTATGGTAAATATCTGAAGTGAGCTCTTCGATTTCATAACGAAGGCATGAACCTGGACACTCTGGTCATGAGTTTTATAAGAGATAAATCTGGTTGCAAGATGGGGGTTCAAGGTCAGCTTTAAGACAAACAACCTTGAAATACTAAGATAGGACATGATGACATTCACTTTTCTTTCCTTTTTTTTTTTTCCCCAAAGACATCATTTACTTTGTGAAAATCGAGCAGGATGATCTGTTGAGAGGTAAGTGGTAAGTGTCAAAGCATGAAATCTGTACATATTTTCCACATTGTCCGTTTGCCCTGGGTTATGGTAGCTGGCATCTTTGCCCAGCACCCTGCATTACAGCATGGGCTTGGAATGACGTTGAGTGGAAAAAAAAAAAAAAGATCTGGAAGGATTCTGGCTATTCACTACCAGCTAGCTCTATGACCTTTCCCTTTGTAATGAAAACCGAGCCAGTCAGATTAAAACTACCAGCCCATTGAGTGAGATAATTTATGTGACAGCGCCTTGAAGTAAATAAAAATCACTGTGTCCTAGTAAGGTATCATTATGCAAATAGAGGTATAATGCGAGGTTCCTGACACCAGCGGTCTGGATGTACCCCAGGGCCTCTGTCATCTTTAAACACATGCTCTCTTGCGTGTGGATATATCAGGGTAGATGCACACCGAGAATAGAACATCTTCCAGACCCTCTAATATCTAGGCAACTACAGTGTGGTCGGCGGAAATTAGAAGTAAATGGGAGAGTAAAAATAAAAGATTCTGAATTATGCTTTCCAGAATTTGGAGCTGTTTGGGGGCTTTCATCGGAATGGGTGAGATGGCTAGGTCCTGAGTTCTGGGATTGATAATTCATAGAAAGTGGTCGGGCAGTATTAGACCTTTAGAGACATGGTATGCACCATTCATTATGGGCAAAGTTGTGTTGTGTTACAGTCCTGCCCTCCTCCCCACCCATGTCAGTGGCTTAACACAACAAACATCTATTTCTTATTCATGTTACACCTGCCTTGTGTCTTGGGTGCACGTTCTGTCCCTCAGGATCCAGCTGCCTGAAGCAACGACCATCTAGAGTGCTGCTGGTCACTATGGCAGAAGGAAAGCACCCTGAACGGTTTCATACTAGCCATTCAAGGCGTTAGCGTTGACTTACACTCACAACGCATTGGCCAGCCCTGGTCACGTGACGCTGCCCCAATCCTCGAAGCACCAGGAAGTGCAATCCTACTGTTCCCCCCGAAGGTGGAGAGCCTGAAGTATCTGCTGAACTGTGCTAACGATGCTGGTAGGAGTATTTGTTGTCATACTATTTGTATTTGAATACAATTGAACCAGGGGCGCCTGGGTGGCTCAGTCGGTTAAGCAGCCGACTTCAGCTCAGGTCATGATCTCACGGTCTATGAGTTCGAGCCCCGCGTCGGGCTCTGTGCTGATGGCTCAGAGCCTGGAGCCTGCTTCGGATTCTGTGTCTCCCTCTCTCTCTGCCCTTCCCCCTGCTCATACTCTGTCTCTATGTCTCTCAAAAATAAATGAATACAATTGAACCAGTCGACTTGAGTAAAAGATAGGGCAGTGGTGGCTGAGTCTGCATTCACATTGCCCAAACCCAGTCATCAACACGGAAAACCAGCGGGCGCGGGCGTCTCGAGTACCGGAGCGTTCATGAGTTACAGCCGTCGTCGTTGACATCGTCTCGGCATTGTGCACCAAATGGAAGCTCAGTGTGAGATGGCCCTCGGGATACCTCACTCACTTTCCTGCTGAGGATGAAACGCTGGATGAAAATTTTTGTAAATACGGTTTTTGCTGTCTGTTTGCTAGAATTACTTTCCCACAGTGGAAGTGGTGACTAAGACTTCCCCAAGCCGGGTTGGCGCTATAGCAAGTGAAGATAGCTGGGGACTTAAACTGCACCGGGATAGTCAGTCAGAGAAAGATAAACACCCTATGATTTCACTCATATGTGGAGTTTAAGAAAGAGATGAATGTAAGGGAAGGAAAAATAAAATAAGGTAAAAACAGAGAGGGAGGCCAACCAAAAGAGACTCTTATAAATACTGTTGTTGTTTCAGCGGGGGAGCGAGTGAGCGAAGGGCAGAGGGAGAGAGAGAGAGGGAGAGAAAGAAAATCCCACGCAGGCTCCAGTTGTCAGCACAGAGCCCAAAGCAGTGCTCGAACTCACCCAAGGTGGGGCTTGAGCTCAGGAAACATGAGATCATGACTTGAGCCGAAGTCTGTTGCTTAACCGACCCAGCCACCCATGCGCCCCAAACCATAAGAGACTCTTAACTGTAGAGAGCAAACTGAAGGTTGCTGGAGGGGCTGTTGGTGGGAGATGGGCTCAATAGGTGATGGACCTTGAGGAGGGCACTTGCTGGGATGAGCACTGGGTGTAGTTTGGAAGTGAGGAATCACTAAATTCTACTCCTAATGCCAATTCTACACTATATGTTAATTAACTTTCCAAAATCTTGGAAAGAAAACTAAGGAAACGAATACACTGCACTAGGAGAGCGCCACCTATCTCTAGGGCAAAGGGCAGAAACCTAACAATACCGGGTGTCGGATAAATTTCGTAGAGTCCAAAAAGTAGTAGCCAGAGGCATAATACCCACAAGCCATCTCACAAGGTTATTGTACCCTTAGCCGATGCCAGACCTCCTGCTGCTGCCCATCCCCTGAAAAATTCTAAAAGTCTCCAGGACACGTTCCACAAGGACTTAGCCCGCAGTTTCTCTGTTCTAGAAGGTGTGGCACTTTCCCTCAGGAGACCACAATGTCAGCTCAGGCATTGCCGACATTGCCCTCCATCTGCATATGTCTTCAGTCTGTCTTCCCACTCCATGGTGCATGAGAGGTCCCCCAAGGAACTCAGCCACTGACATGGCTCCTCTGAATGCCACCGCTCCTCAGCCAGTCCCTCTCCAGAGCCCCCTTCGTGTCAAAACATACTGAGAAATTTGGCCAGGTACAGAATTAACTCTCTTCTGTTCATGTGGGGGAAAGGAGTAGGACATGGGTCCCTAAACATTGGTGACACATGTGTGACAAATAACATGGTGTTTAGTTAAACTTATGTGTTAGTGTTTAGAAACAGCCTCTGTGATGTCAGCATCCCAGGCATGGGTGACAGGGACTGTACCAGAGGTCAGTTACCTACAAATTACCAAGGTGCCCTCAGGATCACGCCTCACTCCCCGTCTGTCCATTATGTTTTGCTGTGGATTAATTTATAGAATGTATACAATGTGCTCAGGCCACTGATGGACGTGCAGTGTGCCCTACGTAAGTATTTTCTTGTTGTTGCTGTTGCTAATTGTCCAAGTCCTTCCTTGAGAAGCAATTCTCTCTCAAAAGGTTCCTGAGGCCCACTGCAAACCAACTTCTGGAGGGTTCTTCCCAAAGATTGCCAGAAAAATCCCAAACATGTCTGAAGTACTCCTAAAACTCATGTAATCCTCACAATTCTGCCAGCCAGAAACTATTATTATTCTCACATTGTACATAAGAAAACTAAAGACCAGAGAGATTAAGTAACTTTCCCAAGGTCACAGAGTAAGAAGTGATAGAGCCAGGTTTCAAATTCAGTTCTGTGTGGTTTTAAACCCATTAATATCACAAGGAAGATAGAGAGTTAGAATAGTGATTCTCAACCAAAGGTGATTTTGCACCCCCAGGAGATATTTGGCAATCTCTGGAAACATCTTTGATTGTCACACTTTGGGGGGTGTGACAAAAGGGTGCTACTTGCATCTAGTGGGTAGGGGCCGGGAATGCTACTGGCATCCTACAATGAATAGGGCAGTCTCCTACAACAAAATCGTATTAGTCCAAAATGTCAATAGTGCTGAGGTTCAGAACCCTAGATTATAGGAAGATAAGTCTTATCAAATTGTTAGAAAAGGTTAGGCAAGGGGATGTCAGGAAGGACATACTGAAAAATGCGTTTGTGATTAGGGGATGAAGTGGGATTTGGGTCAGCAAAGCGGGGAGGTAGAGAATAATAAAGAGAGCAGCATAAACAGCAGGGAAAGGAACATATTTGCAGAAAATGTCCAAGCACAGGAACAAAATGGCAACAGAAGTTGGAAAGGTAAGTTGCGGCCCAGTTTGGGGAAGCCCAGAATGCCAGAAGTGACGTGCAGAGAGCCTGGGACGAAGAAAAATACTAAGTGACCTCAGAGCGTCTGTCTTTGGGCTGCTGACCCAGCTTACCCAAAAACACATGTCTGTACATAAATTCATTCCCTTCGTATCAAGCATTCGGCTTCAGTGTGATCCATACATTGCCTTCCGCCATCTTAGTCCCAGCCCAGGACTTGAAGAAAGGAAACCCAGGGCCCAGAGCAGAAGGTTACCTGCACATGGTCATTGGCAAATTAGTGACTAGCCTGGAACCAGAACTGAATCTTAGAACGGGATCCAGTCATTATCCCCATTAAATTTATGGGGTAACTTTGTGTCTGTAGTTGGGTTTGGAATCCCAAGAGCACAGCCAGCTTTTTTCCCCATGAATTGTGTTTCATCTTCCATCTTCTTCTTCTTCTTTTTTTTTTTTTTTTAAGGGCAGCTCCTTTATTTCGTTTAAGTTTCTTTATTTATTCTTTTTTTTTTTTTAGAGAGAGAATGAGCAGGGGAGGGGCAGAGAGAAGGATACAGAGGATCCGAAGCAGGTTCTGTGCTGTTAGCCCAGAGCCTGACATGGGACTCAAACTCATGAACTGTGAGATCATGACCTGAGCTAAAACCAAGAGTCAGACGCTTGACTGACTGAGCCACCCAGGTACCTCTCATCCTTCTCCTACTTGTATGAAAAAGATTTTTGGTGAATTCTCTTTATAACTTTCCCCATTCCTACTTCAAGCGCCCAAAATGTGCAAAGCCAAATATACTCATACAAATCAAATAGCACTTTTCTACTTTAAAAGAAAAATAAGTGTTATTGAGGAAAAGGGTAGGGATAAATGGAAGGGCCATTGTTTGCCCTTTGAAAGCACTTTTCAAGGATCATGATTGGACTAGACAGGTATTTCCTGTTTCCTGCTTTGCATGTGGGCTCGACTTTAATGAAGACTTGAGATTTGGCTAAAAAGGCAAGGAACATACTCTTAAAAAGAATCCCAGGGACAGATCCAGTTGAGGCAGCTTGTACCTAGAGCCAGCCTTTGACCCTCAGCACAGTTAGTTCACAGCCTGAGATCTCAGTTTGGTAACTTTTGTATTTCTTCCTCCCAACTGGGCAAAGAAACTACATTCCCAGGACCATGCCACTGTGACATAAAGGTTATTTATTTCCAAACAAAAGAATTAGGAAATGTGAACTTTAAGGCATGAAAACCAACATTAACTCATCTGCTGGAGACAGATGGTATTCAGTATTCTCAATGAAGAGGCTGTAAAATGTGAAAACGTAATACATCTGGGATGAGTCATCAGGGTGAGTTAATTTGCTAAAACCTTAGCTTTCGCATTTCCTGATTAGATTTGTTTCTGTTTTCCATCCTTCATCCTGGCATCTGTGACCCTAACAATTTTCCATTCAACACAAAGAAAATACTTTGAATTTTCCTTTATGTGTAGTCTCACCTAAGGTCATTCTAGGGTATTGTCCTCAGGCTTAGTTCGAAGTGACAATGAATCAATTTGCAAGAAAGACTTTAATATGAAAGTATCATTTAATATAGAGGAGTCAGGTCAGCTTGATAGCATACTGTAGCCACTGGATACCATACATGCATATATATTCCTTTTTTTCCTTTCCTTCCTTGTTTCCTCCCTCCCTCCCTTCCTTCCTTCTAATCATCTCCTACAAGTGGTACCTCCTTCCATAGCTGCTTATTCCTGCCAAGTGTTTGTGTGAGTCCTATCTATAATCCTTTGTTTGGAGAGACAGGTGTTTTTTGTCTTTTTTTTTTAATTTTTGTTTTTCTTTTTGTTTTTCTTAATGTATCCCTTTAGTGTGCTGGATTTCTTACTGATTCTATGAACTAGACATCCTCCTCTTCATTTAATGTATTCAACAGGTATTTCTTAAATGTCTCACACATACACATCCCTTTAGTAATTCCCACGATATCTGGAAAGCTATGAAGGTCCAATACGTCATCAGAAAGGAAATGTTATTACGAGACATTCACAAATGGCACGTAGCTCCAGACCCCGCTACAAAATGTTTCTCTGCTTTTTCCTGAGTTAGTCTACACAGAATCTTGCCCTAGATACAACCTGAAATCCCATCTTTCTCAAGCATCCCTCCTTTTTCCTTTCCCTAAGGACCCAGTCAGTCTTTGTGCAACTCTATCCACCCCCTACAGAATTCACCCAGGCTTCACCCTGGAAGTGTGGTTAGTCAGATCCTTCAGGGGGAATGTTCTACTGAACCAACAAACGTTCCTCCTGCTAATATTCATTGGGGATTTAGAGACGATACTTAATGTCATCTCTTCCATTTCACTTTGGCACCAAATGAAACTTAGAATTTAGATTATGGGGAGAGAAAAACATCTGCCTGATGGCTAATAAAACTACTTTGGAAACTATGGCCTGGATCCAAGGCCACAACTGACCTTCTCAATACTTCTCAGTTCTCAGACCTAGACCTGAAGACCTACTCTCAATGGATCATGAGGGTCTGCTGAGAAGAGTCCCTTCCTCATATTCACTCTCTCACTAGGCCCCAACAGTCAAGAGAAATATGTCCTCTGGACAAGTTCTAGTCATTAGTCATGTCTGACTTCTGATCCTCATGAGCTCAGTAAGAAAGGGCAACATCCCATGAAAAAGAAAACTCAGAAGGGACTGGGCCACAGGTTTCTAAGTCCTAAAACCCAATCATACATCACTTAAGACAAAGGTAGAGAAGGAAAGGAGGGTGCTTCCCTGCTTTTCCTTCCTGAGTAGTGAGGTGGAAATGTTCTCCCTTTTTTGAAGACATGAAGAATGGAGCATGTTTCTTCCAACACTCTCAAGATTTTGTTCTTTTTTTTTTATTTTTTTTTAATGTTTATTTATTTTTGAGAGACATAGAGACAAACCATGAGCAGGGGAAGGGCAGAGAGAGGGATACACAGAATTCGAAGCAGGCTCCAGGCTCTGATGAGCTGTCAGCACAGAGCCCGATGTGGGGCTCGAACCCACAGACCGTGAGATCATGACCCGAGCTGAAGTCAGCCACTCAACCAACTGAGTCACCCAGGCGCCCCAATTTTTGTTCTTCTAAACCATTGGTTGTAATGGAACTTGTGCTCCAGCAGAAGTTAGACTGTTCCCTTATGTTCTCTCAGGGAGGTTCTATTCCCTGCTTTGTGAGGTCTCTCCTGGTTTCAACCTCCCCTCACTGTGTAGACTCCCTGGATCACAGAGGAGAGTTTTACCTTCGTTCTGGAATGTTCTCAAATGGGTATGAATGGTATCTTAATTAAATACCCTGGGCTTGAAATCCATTTCCCTGTCTATATCCCTTCTCAAGTTATTACTGGCCAAGATGCCCAACACAATTCATCAAAAGTTCACTGCAATACAATTCAGAATATGATGACAGCAGAATAAGAGTGACTCAAACTTGAATTTGAACTGTCTCCCAGTATTAAACTCCCAGGGACCAATTAAAGTCCAAAATTCAAATCCTTCTTTACATTATAACCCAAAGAAACTGCAAGACAACATCCTTTTTTTAAAGGATAATATTCTTAAATTAAAGACTATAGGAATTAAAGTCTAAAAATGTCTTCTCCATTTTTAAAAAATAAGTGCTGCTTAGTCTCACACAGCAGGGCCCTCAGCTTACTTAACAGTGTTCCTTCAGCATCTACAACCTCTACAGCCTCTCAATGGAACGGGGGTAATTCCTTTAGGGTCTCCAGAACTGGATTGATTAAAGCCAAGTTCTTATATCCTTATTTTTAATGTGTAAGAAAAGTTGGTAGACATAGAATTATCACAGTACATACCAATGGATTTACAAGCAAAACACCTAGTGTTATAGCAGGGATGCAGAGATATACATACCTACGTACATACATGTCCCACAATCCAGGTTTTACTATGCAATTTTAACATGCAATCTAGATGCGTGTTACTATTTCCAAAGACCATGATAGTGGTAGAGAAGCATCGGAGGGTGTAGTTACCAAAATAGTTTGGCTCACTTAAAAACCATTTCTAATTAACTTCTCACTTGCTTTCCTCTGTAAAGAAGGCTAGATAGCCAACTACTTGATTTTCTTAGTCACTGTCCAGCCTGGCTTATCCATGTGACACAAATCCAGCCAACAGAGTATAAATGAATGTCTGAACAAATGGTTAAAGCCTCAAGTAAAAGCCTTTGGCGCTTAGCCTTCTTCAAGCCTAAAGCACAGATGTGGAGTTGGGAGATACAACAGACACCCCGTGACTAGGAAGGCAAAAGTTATGTGCTGGAAATGGAGGAACTGAAACAGAGCAAGAGCTGGTGTTCCGGATAGACCTCAGATCCATAGTATGCCCACTTCCACATTTCTTGCTACACCTACTTCTGGTGTGTCAACTTCTGGATTTCTTTCTATGTGAGAAAAGCAAATCATTACACCCTTAAACTAACCAGGATTTCTGTGACTTTTCAGGTAAGCATACCTCTAAATGGTTCAGAGGAAAAAACATCCCAGTTCCCCCAGTTCCAGCTTTACCAGCATGCAATCAGTTTCCAATGGCTGCCCAATGCACAGCTCATGAGAACTAGGAGAAATATCCCATCAGTAGGTAATTTCCCCCATCCTTGGGGAAAACACCCACCAGTGTGTATAAGAAATTATACTGATAACATCACAGTCACCAGACCTCACCTGAAGCGCCCTGTTTCCCATAGAACCTCTTGATTTCCATTTTCTCTTGAGCTTTATGTTCATGCCCTGCCCCTACTCCCCCACCCCACCCCTGCCGCAGTGCTGAACTATTAGAACTAGTCCTTAAGCTGATAAACTTTGCTTCTCATAGGATGACTTTGATGAATTACTATGTTAAGACCTACTATAGCTTTCCAAAGACCACCGTCAGGAAGGAAGAAAATGGAGAGTAAAAAGGAGACAGGGTAAAAACCAATATTCTGCCACAAGTGTAAAATTTGTCAGCAAGATTGATGTGGGTCTCAAACTTATGAACTGTGAGATCATGACCTGAGCTAAAGTCGGATGCTCAACTGACTGAGCCACCCAGGTGCCCCTACCAGGTGTAAATCTTAAGGGACTTGCAGCTATTAAGCTGGACAAAGTATATTAATCTAAAATGGTGATACATTGTATATCTGGGTGACTCAGTCGATTGAGTATTTGACTCTTGATTTTGGCTTAGGTCATGATCTCACAGTTCGTAGGATCCCTCGAGCCCTACATCAGGTCAGCATGGAACCTGCTTGAGATTCTCTCTCTCCCTATCTCTCTGCCCTTCCCTTGCTTGAGCGCTCTCTCTCTCTCTTTCTCAAAATAAATAAATAAACTTCAGAAAAAAAATAAAGTGATGATACCTCTTTGGATGTGACAAGCATATGAAAATATGGTGTTTTGTGGGGCTCAGAGGATAGACTGGATTCTTGCTCTGGATATTTGAGTAGACATAGAGGCAACATTTGCATATTGTACCATACTTTTCTATCCAAGCTCAGAAATTGCAAGAGAAAAAAGAGCGAAAAGGTAGCATCTTGGCTGAGGAAACAGCATGTGCGAAACACGGAGGCAGGGAAGAGTTCGGCATGTCTTGAAAACTTGGACACGCTGGTATTGTAGTATAAAGGAGAGTTGGAGGAAATTAGTAAAACAGTTCAGGTCAGATACTGAGAGTCTTGATGTTTTCCAATTATTTTTCAGGTGATATGAAACCATGGACGATGGAAAAAGGTAGAGCCAGCTGAACTTCAAGATGGTTCATCAAAAAACAGTGTATAAAGTGGAGGTAATTGCACTAGTCTCAGAAAGCAACAGAGAGGGGGACGCCTGCGTGGTTCAGTTAGTTGAGGATTGGACTCTTGATTTCTGCTCAGGTCATGATCCCAGGGTCATGGGATCAAGCCTTGCATTGGGCTCCAGGCTGAGCATGGAGCGGAGCCTGCTTGAGATTCTCTCTCTCCTCTGTGCCTCTACCTTGCTCGTTCTCTCTCTTTCTCTTTCTTTCTCTCTCTCTCAAATTAAAAAAAAAAAGGGTCAGAGAGGGACTGAAATAAGGAGGTTTAGTTCCCAAGATCTGGTGACTAATTGGATGTGTTGAGTCAAAGGGAGAGAAGGTCACTAATGACAGAAGTTTCTGGATAGAGTGCCTGGGAAGATGGTGAGGTCCTTAACTGAAATAAGCATGCCAGGAGAATAGAAGAGAATTTCTTACATTTCTGATCAGCAAAAAGACATCAAGGTTGACATGTCAAGCACCAAAATGATGAACCAGAGCTTGGGAGAAAGGGTGAGACTAAAACTGGATACTTAAGGATCCTCCCCACACAAGATATGGTGGAAATTGTGATGGTAAATGAATCTGCCAAGAAAAAGAATAGAGAGAAAAAAATGATGGTGAATATCAGAAATTTAGGGATGATTTTATTTCAGAAGCATGTGAGTGCTGATAACACAGAAATCTAGGGGAGGAGAGATATTCTAGATTGAAAAGATGAGTATATTATTATCTCTGAGGTATGGAGTATAAGTTTTCTTATGCCTTTTGGGCTTTACCAATTTTTTCTACTTCTATAAATAATAAAAGCAGTAAGTACTACTTTTAAAGAAGAGAAGATGACTCGTGTAACATGCTAATGGAGACAAACCAGTAATGTAAATGCTTTTTATGAGTTTTAAAATTAAAAAAAAATTTCCATTGGCTTCTTTCTATGTTTAATATTTGTTTATTTACTTAGAATTTTTTTAATAATAACTTACTGTCAAATTGGTTTCCATACAACACCCAGTGCTCAACCCAACAAGTGCCCTCCTCTGTGCCCATCACCCACTCTCCCCCCTCCCACACCCCCCTCTCCCCTCAGTTTGTTCTTATTCTTTGAGAGTCTCTCACTTAGAATTTTTTGATAAGTGTTTACAGACCATCTATTAAGTGCTAGGCACTGTTTTTAGATGTTTAGGATATCAGTGGACAGGTCGTCACAGATCCCTCCCCTTTTGTTGCTTTCATCCTCCCTCCCCTTGCTAGAATGCAATGTTACTAGCACTTTGTCTGGCATCGGATACATCCAAGCTCTTCAACAGCTGAAAGACTCATGCTACCATGACCTTCAAGTCAACTCACTTCACTTATCCAAACTTCTGTTTTCTCAGTTTCAGAATGGAAATAACTACGCCCACCCATGTGTCTCAGAAGTTCACTGCGACATAACAGGCATAAATAGCAAAGGATAAAAGTACAGAAACCCTGGGTTCTAGGTTTTGATTTCAGTTTCACAACTTACAGTGTTCTCTTAAGTCTTCAGTTTTATTATCTATTTAGATAAAATGGTTTAGATAGATGATAGATAGATAGATAGACAGACAGACAGAAGGTGGATGGATGGATAAATGGATGGTGTATGGATGGACGGATAGAGAGAGACAGACATACAGATAAATAGAGTTTGGAGGGGATTTGACCCAAGTCTTCAAAAACTTTCCAATTAAGCCCTTTCATAGCAAAGATAAGCAAATTGTGTATCTTGAGTATAACCTCAGGTATCCTGATACAATCAGGAAACATCCCTGAGGTTGTATTTTCTTTTAATATTTCTGTAAAAATCTTCATATTAATTTCATTTAATCATGACACTTTAAATGATTTACTAAGAATCAATATTAATAATATCTATTTTTCCTGAGGACTTTTTAGGTGCTATGCCTTCTACTAAGTCCTCTTCTTACATCAGTTTATTCAATATACCAATTACAATTTCACTTAGGGGTAATTATTACCCTCATTTTACGGAAAAAAAAATTATGCTTATGAGGGTTGAGAAACTTGCTCAGGATCGTATAACTAGGGTGTGGTGCAAGCGGGATTCGAATTTTGGTAGTCTGGACCTGAAGCCACAAGCAAGATCTTAGTTTACTGTGGGTCCTTTTCCTGCCCCCTGCCAAACTCCATAGTCCATTTTGGGGGTATCTAGCAGTGCCACGTGAGAACAGCATTGTATGGGTTCCCCAACCCTGCACCCTGCCCATTCACAGCGTGGTCATTCATCTTGCCTAAGATTGGGAGATAAAGAAACATAATTTTTCCAAGCTCATGTTTCCCAGATGCTGAATTTTTCCAAAGGGCACAAGAGTCTTCATTTCACCCTGCTCTTTGCAAAGGGAGTGGTGAGGTGGTTATGAATGAGATATTTCTCCTGCAGTCCTACTCCTACTGGGATGATTTACTTAATGTCTTCCTAATAGTTTGTGGCACAAAAGGGAGTGGAAGGGTTAGGACTGGGGGTGAGATGGGTAGAACGGGTGAAGGGAGAGAAGGCATGATTTATATTCAGTGCCTTCAGCCTGACTCACAATGGAAGTTATTCATCAAGACCACCAGAGTCTCAGGGACATGAGGTGTTTGGACTTGGAACATGTTCCATCAGTCTAATTGCTGGTGAGACCTGAGGTGACACAAGAGAAACTAATCAATGGTCTGCCATCCTACTTGCAGCCCCTCTGACCCCACACATGAGGTTCTCCTTGCTCTATGGGCTTCTAATGTCACCTGTCTCTGTTTCCCTCCCTCATTGTTTTATGGTTGGTACAATGGCAAGCTTCTTTCTGTTTGTTGCTCTTAACCCAAAGACAGAGTAGCCTCCCTAACAGAACACTGCCTTGAAATAAAAACACAGATAAGTTTGATTCAGAAGAAGTCAGTGTACCTGCAGAGGCCATATTCCTCATTCCCACCAGTGTCCTGAGCAGCAGCAAAAGAAAATGTATTTCGTCAACCATAATTTATTGAGCACATAGTTCATTCATCTCAGGGACTAGAGACATAGCACTGGTCCCTACACTTACAGAGTTTTGGGTCCAATGGAAGTGAGAAATATGAAATAAGCCACTTTGGCATGCGGCCAAGAGATATGACAGGAAAAGTATGGGAATGCACAGCACCCCAGAACAGGAAAGTGCATTTAACTCCACCCAGGAAGGCTACTTGATAGGAGTCTCTAGAAAAATCCCCCCTTTCAGGACCTTTGTCTCAGAAAAATGCCACCTTGTAATGAGACTCCTTCTGGTCCTCAGAATATTTTCTAAATCAAGTAAAACCATAGCCTTCAGTTACAGACAAGATGATATATCTCTCTTTAAGTGTAGTAGTCCAAATACTACCTTTGAATGTATTAGAACGTGATTGGCTTTAGTAGTGTAATATTTAAGAGTGTGATTATTTGCAAATGGTGACTTAGTTCATGAATCTAGCTGTTCTGAAAGAATTCAGCATCTGAGAGGGGCCTCTGCTCCTGTCACAGAGGATATGCCCTCATTGTTTACATCATTGCTACTAGAGCTGATAGAACCTACTGGTGAACCTGCTGAAATTCCCTCCAACTAGGCAAGTTGGACTCAAAACCCTACAGCGATCTACGAGTGCCAAGATTCCATTTGCTCCTACCCTTGAGTGGTTACATTCTGTCCTGGAGTATAAATCTCCTTTCTCATGGCTCAGGACTCTCACTCTCTCTTTACTGGGTCCACTAGAAGTGAGAATTGATGATAAAGCCTGCTTTTGTTTTGTTCAGACCTGATGCATCTCCCCTCTCTGTAGAAAAGACACTTAGAGCAAAAGAACTTGATATTAGTTCTACTCTGGAACTAGGAAATTTCTCTTTCTCTGCAATTAAATAAGACTGAGAATCCAGGCAGGCTTCCTGTGGGAAATAAAAGTTAACTGAAGGATGGGCAAGTGCCTGACAAAGGCACAAAATAAATCATTCCTCCTGTATGAAGATCCAGATTGTTAGATCACAAATACCATAGGGCATGCAAGGCACTAAAAAGGAGTGAAGGCAGGGGTGAGGAAAGCTGAGGAGGTGAGGCTTGTAAGTAATGTTAAAGAATTTAGACTTTATCCTGAGGGCAAGGGGAAGCCAGTGAAGAGCATGAAGTAGAAAAAAAAGACATGTTGGGATTTGCCTTTCAGAAAAATAATGTTGGTTACAGCATGGAGAAGGAATTAGAAGGGAACAGACTGGAGACAGTAAGACCAATCCGATGGCTGTGGCTATGGCCCAGAATAAGAGAACAGGAACCTGGACTAGGGTGGTGGTAGTGATGATACAGAAAAGTAGACACATTTGAGGAATGATAGAAGCCAGAATGACCTTGGTATGTTTAAAGTAGACAGTGAAGGAGATAGAGAAGGCAAGGATGTCTTCTGCATGCCTGGCTTGATCGGGCACCTAAAGTGATGATGGAATCATTCACTCTGTGTCACAGACTGAATGTTTGTGTTCCCCCAATATCCATCTGTTGAGTCCCTGATCCCCAGTGTGATTTAGGAGGTGGGGCCTTTGGGAGGCAATTAGATTTAGAAGAGGTCATGATGGAGACTCCCATAAGGATTAGTGCCCAAATAATAAGAAGAAGAGACACAAGAGCTTCCTTTCACATCCATGTGAGGACACAGTAACAAGGTGGCCATTTGCAAGCCGGAAGAAATCCCTCACAGAATCTGCCCACACCTTGATGATCGCAGACACTCAACCTCCATAACTGTGAGAAAGAAGTGTTGATGATTTAAGTGATCCAGTTTGTGGTATTCTGTTACAGTGACCCGAACTCACTGAGACACTGTGACAGAGAAGAGGAAGTAGAACAACTCTAGTTACAGATAAGGGCAAGGGCAGGTGTGGTGCTGCCACACATCCACGTGGTTAAATACACAACGAGGGTCAGAAGAGAAGTCTAGGTGAAAGATATGAATTCCAGGCCATACATCTAGGGAAGGAATGTACTATCACAGCCTGAATGGGGTGACCAGGGAGATGGGGAAAAGTGTGAAGAGAAGAGGCTTGGGGACACCAACACGCAGGAAGCAGAGACCTAGCTTTATCCACAGCATTCACAACCAGTAAGGTCCAGAGAGTGGAAGAGTCCAAAGGTCACACACTGACCCACAGGCAAGTGATCCGAGTACATCATCTCCCCTACAAGGACTTTAGCTTGGAGCCTATCAGCAGTATTTCCTAAGGAACCCACAACTGTGAAAGGGCCAGAGTTATACCCTGAGGTCTCCTGAATACATTGTGTGGATTTTAAAATGTCCTGCAGCTGTGAAGTACTGCCCTAATAATGATGCTCACTGTGATCAGAGCTACCTATCATCCCCCTCATTTTAAATAGGGAGACAGGGGAGCCTGAGTGGCTTGGTTGGTTAAGTGTCCAACTCTTGATTTTGGCTCAGATCATGAGTTTGGGCCTTGTATCTGGCTCTATGCTGATAGCGTGGATTCTGTTTGAGATCTCTCTCTCTCTCTCTCTCTCTCTCTCTCTCTGTCTCTCTCTCTCTCTCAATAAATTTTTTAAAAACTTAAAAAAAAAATAAAATAAAAGGGGAGACATCGCTCATCCCCATGAGAATGGAAGAGCCTGAAATCATTCCAGATCTTCCGATTTAGGTTTAAGGTCTGTCCCTATCTTCATAAATTACTATTTATAGCTTTATATGGTCATGTCAGTTTTATTATTTTCTGAAACCATGGATCTTCTCCATCAGATCCCAAAAGGAAAAAAAATCTTTAGCTGAAGATGCAGAAAAATACAGCATGAGGGAATTTCTCAGAACCATTTCTGGGAGACCTAAAATGCCCTTCTCTTGCCACCTTGGCCTGTCAGCTGTGGCCGAGTGCTGGATAAGACAGGGAGTCTGAAATGCGGGCTGTGTCTGTCCCTGCTCCTGCCTCATGTTTTCTATTTATGCTTCACACCATCATGGATAATGAAAGTCGACTGGCTGTTGGGTTTCCTTTCCCTCTGCCACTGTCGTTTCCATTTGCTGGGGCTCATGCCTTTTTAGCACAAAGTTGTTGTGTTTGGGCTCTCATTTGCCAGGCAGTGATAAATTCCAAGAAAAACCTATTCTTATTGAATTATTTTCGGAATGTTATGCAAACATGTCTAAATTATGTGGCAGCCAATTCTGCTCTAAGATCTGGTTTTGAATTCATGTTAATTCAAGTAGGGGAGAGAAAGAAAGAAACAAAACCCCAAAATGGTGACGGGCCATCTTTCATTGTCTAAGAGAATTATTTTTGTAAGTCAACTCCTCAGACACAAGGACCCCAGCTCCCTTTCAGAAGGCTGGGGAGTGAAGGCCACGTTCCAGTTCCGGTTACCCCTCATGGTATATGCAGAGAGAAAGCTTCCCACTCAATTCTCCAGGAGAAGAAAGACTGAAATAGGCAACATTGCATGTACAGTAAGGCTATGATCTCCTTTAAAATAAAATTTTAAAAAACATCAAACAAGACTTCTTTCAGTGACTCCAGACCTTAATCTAAGCTATCTCGTCTGGGGACCTTTACAAAAACAAGTAGTAATGGCGATTTCCCACCCCTGAGCTCTCATCACCGATTCTAGTTCTAACAAGACAGCTTAGTTGAGAACTAAGTTCTAATTTCAATAAAGTCAATACATTCTTGATCCTGGGGATTGACAACCCCAAGGTCGTCTTTCATTTCTACACTTTCTAGCCAAAATCTGTCTTTTTATTTTTATTTTTTATTTTTATGGGACATTCTATTCCTCCAGTCACTGTCGATTTTGGAACTTGGTAAACCTGGAACCATGACCCTTATCTGAGCCAGGACAGGAGGGTGAACGGTTAAGAAGTGGCGTGCACAGAGTCCTGAGCACATATCTGAGCTAGGCTTCAGCCCGTGACTGAGCCAGATCTACCCCTTGGACTCCAATTACAAGAATCAGTAAAAGTAAGAATCTCAATTACAATGCATTGCAAGTCTCAATGTATTCCTTTGACAAATGGAAAAGACACTATACTGAGCTTTTAAGTATGTCCCATGGATCTCTGGAATTCCAAAAATCTTGTCCATAATATTTTTTTTTAATTTTTTTAACGTTTATTTATTTTTGAGACATAGAGACAGAGCGTGAGCAGGAGAAGGACAGAGAGAGGAAGACACAGAATCCAAAGCAGGCTCCAGGCTCCAAGCTGTCAGCACAGAGCCCAACGTGGGGCTCGAACTCAGACTGTGAGATCATGACCTGAGCTGAAGTCGGCCACTCAACCGACTGAGCCACCCAGGCGCCCCCATAATATTCTTGTTCAAAACGCCATTATGTGCACAAGTGACTGACTATACAGAACAGAATTAGTGAAGAAGAGGAACTCAAATTCCTGAATCACAACTTTTATTGCAACAGCACCCGTGGGCCCGATTGTCAGAAGATTCCAATCAAAACTCCTCACTCTGGCTCTACCAGCTGACTGCAACTACATTCTCAGTCTTATCTTTTAATATCCCTCACATTTCCCATCCCCTGGCTAATTGGGGCCCTGCTATCCACTCATCCTCAGTACTGCCCTCATATGCCCTTGTAACCACAGTGTCCTCTTTCCGGGATGCCTCCACCCAGCCCCACCCTACATGACCATACCCCCCAATCTCAGCCATTTACAACCACTCAGAGTCCACCTTTTCCAGAATCTTCCCTCAACTCCCAGTCCCCAACCTCACTTCTAAGAAACAATTCTTTCTCTGAATCCTCCAGATCTCTGGATCAAGTTCCCATCATGCATCACCTCAGATTTCCCCCGTTCTCAGGTGCCTCAGGGGCCCTTGTTGCCCTGGTTGCCACTGAGGCAAGCAGCCCTGTGTGGCCTCTAGTCAATCGCATATAAACACAGCCTGACAGTGACTTCCTTCATGTCCTTCCTGTTTACTAGACTACCTATTCACTGCAGGTACCTTTGATGTTTTCTATCTCGTACTACAACATTGCCAGTGAGTGTCTGGCATAATGTTGGTGCTCAAGAAATGTCTGTGTTATGAGTGAAAATAGACTTTGGAGAATGTTGTATCAATTTGGTCCCGAACTGACACAATCTCAATATGGAGGGATGGCAAGGGAGTTTGATCTTACATCATGACTTCTGTTCTCCAGTCAATGACTTATTAATATAACCAAAGGCCGTTGGATCCAAGAGAGCACAATTCAACCAAAGGATATCTTCTTTCTCTTCCCAGTACAAGAGTGTGCATGATGAGGCAGAATATAGAAAATCATTAGGTCAAACTCTTTCTGGAAGAGAAGGTAGCAAGACACTAGAGAGTAGATCACAGGGAAAATAATTAGACTTTCCTTAGTTTTGTGAATATAAAGGCCAGCAGGTATATTTCCCCACTGCTTTTGGGAAAGGGTATAAAGAAACCCTAACGACCACCACCTCATCACTTCTAATACAGCCTTTCCGTGCTCACGAGTCATTGTAGCTGGAACCTCGGTGCCCCCGTGTGGCCTCGACACCACTTGTGGCCTGTGTTCATATCTGGGTCTCCAAGGGCACAGAATGCAGAGAATCAGTTTGTACCAGGAGAGCTTTTGAGAAAGGCACCTTGGAAGGAGCTGAAACAACACACATCTATAACTGGGCAGACAGTACACTCCAGTTTTCTCTCAGGCCTGTATCTGGAAATAAGACTGTGCACTTTGGACTATGTCCCTGGAGTTCTTGGACCTCAAGAGGGGAATAGTAGTCTTCCTGTTAATGAGGCCTTGACCAGTTAATTGCAAATTAAAAGATGTGACCACATTCTTAAGGTGATGAAGTGATTCCTCCTGGTCATTCCGGGACTTGCTAAGCTGTCTGTGAGAAGTACACTCTGTTCACCACAGCCTTTCTAGGGTACCAGGTGTAGCCTTGGCTTGTTGGAAAGTGTGACCCATGAAGAGAAAAACAAAACAGGACTTGGGCAGAGGAGAGCAGAGGAGATGAGTAATTGTACCTGTCAGAAAATGGGGATAATGGTTAAGGATACATGCACGGAAGCTCTGAGTTCTTCAGAGAAAAACACGAGTGCAAACATGAGGAATGATTTGTCCTCAGTCTCCCCCGGAGAAGGTGGAGTTGATCATTTGGACCCAGCGGCCTGTATCACCTTCCAGCCAACACTATTAAAAGTGCCTGCTCACACTTGGTGGTTAGCACAGGCATTTCACAACCCCTGACCTGCTGCCCATCCTGCAGATACAGGCGGCTCTAATTTTGCAAAATGCTATTTTTAAAACAACAAACAGTTCCATGTTGCCCCCACTGCAACCCAGAGGAAGGAGCTGCTTGCTTCACCAGGTTCTGGCACAGAGGGGCTTTGCCGTGGATGCCTTCATTTTACTGTCATACCATCCTGATTAAGATTAATTGTTCCAGTTGAAGTGAGTCACTCAGAAAGGATGGGAAGGGTGGAGGGAAAAGAGCAGTTTGCCACCCCCTCAACTTCAATAGACCCAGAAGAATACAAGAGTGAAGCAAAGGAATTTAAAGTGTGGAACATGGAATTAAAGGACATCGAGTGAAAAGGATATTACGGACTCCATGTTTGTCTTCAGCTCAGTGACTTTCAGAGCATGCACTTGGCTGGTAAGCTTGGAGGATGTGACTGCTCCTTGCCAGTTGGAGCCTTGACCTGAACTCTCCAAAACCCAGCTGACCTCATTGAGCCCCATCCACCCTAAATAACAAGGCTAGGACACCCTCCCTTTGACAGACTCACATGCATATACACACAAATGTATATATTGGAAGCTCCAAAGCCCATTTTGAGTGCAGAAGTCTTATACGGCCAAAGAAGAAACTGAGGGGAAAAAAAAAAAAAGAAAGAAAGAAAGAAAGAAAGAAAGAAAAGAAAAGCACACCAAAAAAAAAAAAAAAAACCACACACACACACACACATACACACACACAAAACCCATAACCACTAAACTCAAGACTGTACCACAGAGGCAATAAACACTATTTATAGAAGAGCTTTGACTTACTGGGCATTAGCAAAGGTTTCTCTTCTGAGTCACTTCTCCAAGGCTCAGACTTGCATATCCCCTCTGAGTATGTCCCGTTGGCTCTGAGACATACCCCGACTCCCTGCAAAGCCCCTGAGGCTGCTTTGTTGGTAGAGGGGGCCTAGGCGAACCAGCCTAGGCTACTTTGGGAGTATTTGTAGAATACTTACAAAGACCTCATCCCTAATTCATGGTCACGACTCTCATTCCAATGGAAAACATCTATCATCTATGTTTTTCTCTCCATCCTATTATCTTAACAAAAGGAAGAAAGGTTTGGCAAGGAAAGAAGTGTGTGGTTTTGCCAGTTTTGGGCATTCAATATGAATCAAGTTATCATGATCCACTGGAAAGAGAATTGGGTAGGTGTCAGGAGACTGAAGCACATAGTGGCCAGCTCAGAACAGGTACACTTGATACCTGTTGACAAAGGAGTGAATGAACTTGGGTATGAATTTCAACCCATCAATTAACCAGTTATGCGACCTTAAATAAAGTACTTCCTTAGTCTGGACCTCGAAGATTCTTTAGTTCAATAGAGGAAACTAGCCTATTTTCTAGTTCAGGCTTTTCTCTCATTGCCCCAGCATCCTGGTGTCTGTACATCTCTGGAGGGCTATCTTGACTGTCTCTTTCCCTGAAAAATTCATTTGAAATCATCCCTGTCCTACATCTGCATCTTGGTCTGGATGAACCTTGAATGTTTAGCTCTCAGTTTCAGCTGGAGCCCACCCAACGGCTTATCTGGTGCCTTCTCTGGGTTCCAGTTATTCTAGTCACAGGGATGCCATATCTGTTTTTGCCAATTTCAGGTTTTGGTAGACAATTCTGCAGCAACTCCTTACCCAAAGAATAACTCATCTGAACTTCCTCCACCTCTAAGCCCCATATGTACAGCATGCCACAAGATGATTGATGGTAATTTAAATTCATTGTCTCCTTGGGAAGTTTGTGTGGGGTCAGTTACTGGCTGCATCCTTAAGTTACAGAGAAGATACTTCTTGTCCTCAATTGAGAAGCCAAGGAATGTTATCATAGCTCTGTCTGTAACTCCATTAGAGTTATCCCTCTTACCCAACCCAGGTTTGTTCATCCTCAATCTCTTTCCCCTTCTCTCTTTCCCACTGTTGCTCTCACTCTTTGTTTCAAACTCAGAGAAGTGTAAGGATTCCATCCATGTGAATACAATACAGTGTAATTTAGGCCAGAGTTAGATGAATGGGCAACATGCAGGTAACAGTGTCATACAGAAGGTTGAGCCAAAAGCTCAGAGCTTCAGTCCCATATTGTCCCATTCGTTCACCATGCCAATCCCTGCGACCCCTTCTTCCCTGGGTCCCAGACCTTCTTAAGAACTAGAGGATATCAGATGAAGAAATATCAAGATCTATTCCAACCCCACTGTCTTCCTTTTAGGGACGAGGAAGCTGAAACTCAAAGATGTTTAAAGTTGCCTGCCATTCACTAGTTCAGTCATATCTCCCAAGCCTCTTCCTGTGTCTCTTCTATCAACCCACAGGATTCACTCAATTGCCCCTATTTTCACAGGACCCTCAGCTTCTATTTCCAGCTGGAAATTGTTGGGGAAAAGTCTTTGTTAGGGACCAACCTAGGCTTCCCTGAAATGGAAAATCAGAAGGTACTTCAGCAGGCAGGATGGCCAATGGATCCACAGAGGAATAAAGGGCTCAGGAGGGAGGCCATTGTGACCCAACTATTTCCCTACAAGGCCAGGGAATGCTGGGTATTTTGCTTTGTTTTCCTGCTTTTTCGTTGACCTTTCCCCTTCATTTGTATCTCCACTTAGTTTTGCGTGGGAAAGAGAAGGTCAAGGATCTGGGAAGGCAAGGAAAATATTTTATTGGCCAGAAATTGGCAAGGCCTCATATTCCTGCTTCATCAGTATGCCTGATCCATTGGTTGGAGATGGGTCTTTACCTCTTAGCTCCTCTTGGGCCCTGTAAATTCACGCTTTTTAATTTTTACAGAGCAGTTTATGGGCTGCAAAGAAGGGAAGCTGGGGGATCTGTTGTCAGGGGCTGCAATGAGCAATGAACCATCCTATTGGTGTTCTTTTCTCCCCTTCCCTCTGTGAGTCTTGTAAATGAGCATTTAGACCCTCTGAGGGAGACAGGAAAGGGCTCTCTGGGGGCAAGGCATGAGAAAGCAGAAGGGTCATGAAGGGGTCTTCAGGAAAATCTGAGACGCTGGTCTGTCTCTAATCAACTTGGCTGTTTGGGGGTGGGGGCAACAGAACATTTAGCAGGTCATCTTCACAACCCATTTTGAACTGTCCAACCTAAGAGGAGAAGGGAAACATGGAATGTGATGATTTAAGCCAGAACTGCTCAACGTGGTTTACAGTTCACATTTTGAAAGAAGTGCTTTGCGAGGAATGCGATCTAAAGAACCGGAAGCTATAGAATTCTCTCTCTCAAGGTACTCCCCAGAGGATCATAATCAACAAGCAACATCTCACAGCAGCCAGTCACTTAGAGATGATAACTAACTGATGGAGATCAACCAAGACAAGAGGAGCAAAGACTCAAAGCTATATTTGAGAACAATGTTATGTGTAGACCCATTAACTAAGGGGCAGGATAAGTTGCTAGAATTTTATTCATCAACACAGAAAAGTTAGGAAAAAGGACTAGAAGGTTTTTTTTTCAAGTGCTTCTCCCCTCTTTGAAGCTTGAGAACCCAACCAGTAGAGAGAGTTAGAGCAACTGGGGAATCATCATGATCATGAATGATGACCGTCTTCATTCCGCCCCGTGGTAAACATTTACTAAAAGCTTACTGGATGCCAGGCCTCTTGTAAGTGCTCTGCATACATTATCACACATCATCTCCCACAACAGGATGTGATTATTTGGCTCTTGCAGGTCAGGAGAATGTGAGGCATCTCTCCCCCATACCCTGCAAAGGGATGGCAAAGAGAAGAAGCCTCAGCCTCCACCAGGGTCTAAACTCTGCAAGTGAGAAGGTGGACATTCAGAGGATTTGAGCTCATATTCAGACTTCCTAATTTTTCCTTCCTCCTGAGGAATAAATCAGTTAATGCTAATATGTGGAATCTCCAAAGGGAGAGAGATGAGGAAAGGGCCTTTTAGGGGAAAAAAAATCAGACTTCTGGTTCTACAGTGAATTCAGGAAGACCCTGACCACCATGGACTGAATCGCCTCACTGTGCTCCTTCATTGTTATGTCTCTGTCTGATTTGGGAAGACTTCCAGAGAAGGCCCTGCCTGTTTATAGAATCCTCTACCTCGCCCCACCTTCAAAAAGCCCTGACCTCTAAGGAAGCTGTTCTGTATTGAACCAGAGAGGACCTGGCCTCTCAGTGTGGGGGAAAGTGGCCTTGGGTCAACTTTGGCCAAGTGCTGCTAAGAGTAGCGGCCACTGAGCCCACCAGGCACAGGAAGAGTGGTGTGGAATCTCTTCTCTACTCTCCCTTGACTTCTATTCCTAAAGGTCCTTGAGTTTTCCACCGGGCATGGGGACGGCAGGGAGGGTGGTTATGTTTTATGCTTGAAGAAGGTGAGGAGGGAAGAAAAAAAATAGATTACCATAAAAGCAAATCGGGAAACTAGAACTGTAAAAATCCTACTAGGGAAACATACAATGTGATTAAACTGTCAGTTCTTTTGGGAAGAGGTATGTGTGAGGGGTGGGTCGTGATGCTAATAAACAGTGTACACTCGGAATCTTCAAAGGAGCAGGAAACCAGATTCCCTTCAAGGTCAGGATTGATACGTTTGGAGAAATAACACCCCGGGATTGTCACAGGCAGCCCTGCTATATACATGGCAAGGCATAGCGCCAGAACCCATGTACTTTCAAATCAATTCACAAATCCCTTGGATTATCAAGAATTTTATTTTCTTTTAGAGTGGACCAGCCTTATACACCATAAACATTTCATTCAGGCATTAAGTTCTGGGCTCTGCATCTCAATTACTTAGCACGGTTCCTGCTGGGAGCCTACCTTCCTTACACTTTTCTCCGGCTGAGCCTGTGCAGTTAAGCTATGATTCCCAGTCACTTAAAGCTGAAAATGGCTTTTCATGTGTCACTTACTCTCTCGTGCTTCCTCAGGCTTAAATGCAGATGCTCTGGTGTTGTGGGCAGAATAATGGCTCCCCAAAGCTAGTCCGCATCCTAATCCCCCAAACCTATGACTACGTTACCTTATGTATCAAAGAAGACTTAGCCAATGTGATTCACTTAAGGACCTTGAGATGGGAAGATTATCCTGGGATATCCAAATGGACCCATGAGGATCCCTAAAAGATGGAAGGGAAGGGCAGAAGGGACAGACAAAGAGATGTGACAATGGGACAGAGGTCAAGCATTGTTTCCTCTGCCAAACCTACTGTGCCTTCCCTTACGAAGTCAAATCTCTTCAGCATGGCCTCCTTCTGCATTGTGGGCTTCATCTTCCTAACAACCATCGCTGCTACAGTGCAAGATGGTTTGTGTGATTATTTGACTAATATCAGTGTCCTTTCCTAACACGCATGGAAACAGGGACCACGCCAGATTTTGCTTCCTTCTGAATTCCCAGCCCACAGCAGGCACTCAATAAATATTTGTTGAATAAATGAGCAAATGAAAGGGCAAACAGTATCTAAACCTCCTGTGGTTCTGAGTATTCTTTAGTGTGGGTGGAAACACAGCAGTCCGTGAGGTACCCCACTGATGTGCTCTTCCCTTTTTGTTTCCCTATCTTGTTCCAACCAGAATATTTATCTTCACATATGGTCATGATACATCTCTGCTGAGAGAAGAGCGTATCTGTAACTCCAATCAATGGCTCATGGAGTTTGTAGAGATGGAAAATCTCCTTTTTCTAAATCACGATTTGTATTCAGATTATTCCGATTTTACGTCTTGGTGCTGTTGCCCGACCCGTAGACAATGATCTCTGTGGTTAGACTGGAGATCCCCCACTGCTTTTCTCCCCTCTGAATGTGAAAGACCATCCACTTATTCCACGACCGAGGTCCTGAGACTGGTTTTGAAATATCCCAGGGGGCTCCCATTTTCAAATCATCAAAACAAACTTCATTGTAATTCACTTCAACCTCCTCGTACTCCTGCGTGTTATTTTTAAAGGAAGTTCTGGGTGAGATTACAAAAATAAACAGCAGTTACAAACACTGGAAAGGTAGATTTGCTTGGCTCAGGAAGTTATTGCACACCAACTATGTGCAGAAATCTGAAATAAGGTCTTTTATTTTTCGCTCTCCTATTCCACCACAATTGCTGGCTTGTTTCTGTAGAGCAGGGAGAACAGCCCCACATTTGACACTCCACTACTCACCTAGGAGAAAGACAAGGTAGGTGTTACTAAAAAGAAATTGCAAAGGAATTTCTCACCCTCTGTTTACCAGGGTGCTTTATCGTTGTTTTCCTGATGTCTCTCCTACTAACATATAGTAGTCCTGGGTAAGTAATTTTTAAAGGAATAAATGAATGCCTGGCTTCTTTCTAATAGGAGCATTTCAACTGATTTGCCCAACATCACCCAGTTGGTCAATGAAGGGCCATGAATTTGCAGCCTTGGTCATCTGGTTCCAAGCCCAGTGTCCTTTCCTCTCTACAGTCAGGCGTGGAATCCTAGAGAAGAATGGATAGTGGGAATAAGATGCTAAACACTGCTTTTACGGGAACAGTCCTGTGTGGATGGTGGACACAGAGTGGGGAGTTTATGTCTCTTCAGGCAAAGAAAAGTAAGCACAGAAGCTGGAAAGAATTCAGTTCATTCCATCAAGCAGCACGAAGAATGTAGATAGATGACGGACACAAATAAATTAGCAGCGATGCCTGGAATCTTCTCCCCACCCCAGCTACAGCCCCATAAACCAGAGAGAACCCCCAAATCTAAGTGAGGTGGGCACACCCTGACATGGCACTCAGCCCAACCCAAGGGATTTTATAGCCTTCAGGAAGTTTAAAGAAGCAAAAGACCTAGAGGATATGTATTTCTAGCCTATTAAAGAAAGTTTATTTTAAAATATTTAACATTTCTTTATTAAAGGCGAACAGGCAGGATATAAGCTCTATAAACTTTCCAAGGAGAGAACATTGTGAGCATTCCAAATGGAGAAATTACTGCCTTGTCTGAGAACCGAGTCTTGCCTATTTCACGTTACAGATGGCCGCATATGGAATATTTTTCTTACAAGATCATAATGCATAATGAGCTTTTGAAAATTAAAATTGTAGCTGGATTTTTCTTGCTGCCTCATTACCATACCAGTTAGGAAGGAGGTTTGCGGTGAATTCTCAGGGCAGGCTTGCCTAACGCATACCCTGTATTATAGAGAGGGCTTTGCAGTGCTCCTCAAATTTTACCACATGGGATGTTATCTGGCTCCTCCCTATCCTTCGGATATAAACCTTCCTCTCAGATTTGCAGGGCCTAGGGTAAGAATACCAATGGGGGTTTCTGTCGAAGCCCTTTCTCTTCCCGTCCCAGGCTCCATCTGGCACGGAGAGGGGCTCACGTGTATGAATGTAGTCACCCTAAGCTCCAACACTCAACTTACATCTATATCCCTGTTAACAAATCTCCTTAGCCACTCTTCTGGCCTAAAAGTATACATTCTGGCAGGGTGATCCACTCTCCAGAGAGTCCCAGACAACAGACCTGTGAAGGCCTAGGAAGCTGGCTTGAAACCATCTGGCCAGGAGATTCCAGAGTCTCATGAGGGGCGTGTGTCCCAGGTGTGTATATCACTGACTGAAAATTCCTTACTCTAAATGGAAGGTCTTGGCTGGAGGAGAGCCAGAAAGCGGGGGCCTGAAGTGGAGGGCCTGGAATAAAGACCTTGGTAGCCTGGATCTGGGATAGAGCTAATCAGATTTAGGCAAACCTGATTCAAACTCCCCCAAACCCAAAGCTTCCTATGTAACATCAGTTATTTTCTCAGGGTTTATGTATTCATGGTCCCTTAATCTCCAGCTGAATACAATTTCTGTTTTGCCTCACACCAACCCAAACTTGAAAAGCCACCACTTGAGAAATTTTTAGGAAAAACTATTCTTGCACCAAGCACCATATTTTTAGTTAACTCTACTGAAGAGTCTCTCTTTTCATACCTCCATCCCTCCAAGGAGTAAAATGAATTTTATTCCTATATTATATAAAGAGTTGATAAGATTGCAATACATGTGTGTCTATCCACAAACACACACATAACTAAAGTTCAACAGAAGAGAAACAGACACATGGGGTTCAGCTAAATTAAAAATTAATTGTGGAACAATCACCCGAAGATCTGCAGGGCCCAGAGGGCCCCCTGGGCTGCCTCCTCCTCTGTCCTAAGTCCCAGTTAGAGTTAAGTTTACCTTGGACTCCACAAAATTTTCTGATGAGAAACACCATTACCCGATCACTACCTTTGTTTGAGCTAGCTAGAATTTCCATTGCTTGCAAAAACTACTGGTTTGCTTTTCACTGTTTTTAAATGAGATTTAGAGAAATTGTGGCTTCCCCAAGGCAAGCATCTACTTACTGTTGGACCACAAATAAAACAGCACACATGACTACAATCTCCGTGCTCTTTCCCACTTACTCACTTAAAGCCACAAGTTCATTAGATACTATGGTAGATCGGGTCATGGTTTAGCAAATATCCACTGTCTCTCTGACCCACTCCATGGGAGGGATGTATCTCTCTGCTCCTACCTTTCCTCAGTTAGCCACTTCTCCAAGGAGTTGGGGAAGCAGGTTAAGGTAGAAAAGCTCTATATAACACTGGCAGCAAACCCAGCCAGACCCAGTTTTCAACCAGCTGAACTTTAGACAACTTGCAGATACATGAACAAAAAGATAAATAAATGTTTACTTCTGTGTACCCTGAGCCTTGGGGTGGTTTGTCACACAGAATTTTTACACAGACATAGCTCTTATACAGGTACATAACTGCCTTCCAAGATACCGCAAGGAACAATTTTACCAAATGTTTCTCCACTGAATAACAGGAGACACCAAGAAGTTTCCTTGCTGCTGGAACGCTTAACCTGAAAGCCAATGGCACACACTGTGGGTTTTCGGTTGCACTCCAGTTCTGGTCCCAATATTTTTATTAGTCAGCTTTAGTCATTTATGCGGCAGCAATAAACTACACAAAAATCTCGGTGGCTTGCAACAACAGAGTGTTATTTCTCACTGACCTTCATGCTGGCTACAGCTCTTTTCCATGGGTCTTCTTGATTCCAAGATCCAGGCTGAAGGAGAAGCCCCTCCCAGGAACAAATTATTCTTGCAAAAGAAGGGAAAGAGCAACACAACCTGGCCGTCCCTTCTCAGGCTTCTGCTCCGACATGGACTACAGCAATTCTGCTCACATTCCAGTTGGCAAATGTCAGTCACGTGACCAAAGCCGATCCACGAGGTGGGTATGTGTAATCCTCTCAGATAGACCGAGAATAACTAATTGAGAAGAGTAACGTGACAATACCCACAAACAACAACCTCTGCATCATCCTTCAAGCAGCAACTGGAAAGGTCATCTCCTCAGTATCACTGTGTGTGAACGTCTCCCTGCCCTTTCTGTTCTGCAGCATATATTGCAACATGGAGACAACACAAAATACTTTTAGGACAATGTACTCTCTAACCCTACTACTTAGGGAGCGCTTTGAAGGCAGAGACCATCCTTTATTTTATTCTATTTTCTCAGTGCTTACCACACGCCCTGAAACCTCATATATATTGCTCTATTAATGCTTATTTTTTAAAAATAACATAATAATGCATGGACCCAATCATGAGATCTAAAGGATATTAGGAGATAATTATACAGAAAGAGAGGAAGGAAGACCAGAAACTGAGTTTTTCAGTTTTTAAGATGGTATCTGTATTTTTTTCTATAATCCATATCTCTATCTATCTGGATCTAGATCTAGATATGAAATAGATAGACAAGGAGAAAAATGAAGTAGACAACTAAATTTATAAGCCTCAAGTTTGGGAGACATCTCTAGAGTGGAAATACAAATTTGGCAGTCATCAGCGCATAGGTGACGTCTAAAGCTTTGAGACTTGGTGGGTGGGATGACCTAAGGAGAGAATGGAGAAAGAGAGGAGGTTCATGATGTGTTCCCCACTTCTCATCTCTGTTCCTCACCTGCCTAGAGTCAGAACCTCAACTGTTTCCTTGGACAGGACCATTGATATCTCTTGAATGGGTCTCCTGAGATGTCAGTCTTGAGTGACCATAGGTTTCTCATCAGAATGGGAGTATATACTAAGTCTCAAAACTCTGATTTCATCCTCTTTGTACCCTTAAGCCTATGTCAGCATAGGGCTTGGCTGTACTGTTAGTGAGACCTTCCTTCTCACCCTTGGACCTCTGCTGCATGAGTCCTCCCTACCGTATGTTTGTCACTCCCTTCTCTCCTCCTTCCCCATTAGCCATGTTGGTAGGATGTCACACTTGGATTGAATAGGTAATAAGGGCCAGGCATGATGACAGATGCTTTGCATATGCTATCTCATTTCATCCTCACCACATCTCAGTGAGGGTGACATTGACCCAATTTACCGACATCATATCTGAAGCTCAGAGAGGTTAGGTGATGCGCCTAAAGTCACAGATAGCAAAGAGCAGGGCTTTTGAGTGATATCTCTCAGTGAAGATTCCAAGCTCTATGCAAGGCACTAAGCTGACTCAAATGCAAGGATCCCTTGGGAGCTGGTCTTCTGGAAGAAGATAGTCAGACATTGAAGATAAAGAAACATGCACATGATCGACAGATATGATAGATGGATAGATAATAGATAGATAAGATGATAAATAGATGATAGACAGATAGGTAGATAGACAGACAGATAGAGTTGGATTTTAAAAAACTCACTGCATAGCTCCCTATCTTCTTAAATAGGAGATGATGAACAACAGATTTAATCATCCCAGCATACCTTTATTTTATGACCACTCTCTGCCCTGCATCATGTCAAAAGCAGTGTTTTAATTTTAAACATTTTTCAAAACACTTTTTGTCCTTGAAAACTCTTAAGAGTTTGTAACCTGGTTGAAGGGAATAAGAAAGTTCCATGTGTTCACATACATACATATTTGCATACATATACATGTATGTATAAGACAATGAAAGACCGTATTAGGAAAAATAGGGTCATTTTAAATGCAGAAGCTTTCTAATTTGAAAGGCACTTTTCCATCCATTATGTCATTTGGTCCTCACAATAATCACAGGTGAAGAACTGTGGCTCAGAGAATGTCAATACTTTGTTGGAGGTTACACAACTCTATGTACTATAGGTGACAAACAAAACCCAGGTTCTAATCCAGTGCTGGTAATGCGATGCTGACTCAGCACAAGTAAAAAGTCTCTCTTGTTCTTTAAGACTTCTGGGGGAAGGAGATCCCCTTCCCTCCTCCTGTCACCCAGGACCCCAGGTCCTCAGCCAGAATGGAGTCCTGGTGTTCATTTTTGCTAAGCCAGGCTGTTGGGTTTGGCTGGGTGCTGCCTGAGGGAGGGGCAGCAGGCGAGCTGTCTGCCTACAGCTCTTGCCAGCCCTGGAGAGCTAACATTTTCTTAAAGAATGCTGGGTTCTCAGAAACACTATTGATAATGAGGTTGCTCATTTTTAAAATGCTGTAACCAGATATTCTAGGAAAACAGACCTGGTTCCAGAAGTGAAGCCGTGGTGTTTGGGTTTAAGGTCTGAAGTGGCTGTTTAAGATGAGCTTTGAGCTGGCTTGCCGACCTGCCACAGGACTGAGACAAGCCTGCACAATTGGGCCATTGTACTCATGGAGAAATCTCAGGGCTCCTCGGAGCCTAAACCTGGCACTTTCTAAAGTAGGCTTTTCACCTCCGGGGACCCCAGTGAGAATGAAGTGCGAGCATGTGTGTGCATGCGTGTGCATGTACATGTTTTGAACATAGGAAACCAGCCCAAGATTTACATGGAATCCCCTCAAGCCTCAGTCAGACATGGAGAACAATGCAAGTGCTTCTGGACCGAAGAAGAAAATCCAAAGCCAACAGGAAACAGAGTGGCATGGAGAGCTCTTCCAGGCTTGGCAAGGATGCAATTTTCCTGGAGGCTAAGTTTTGCTTTGTGTGTCTCCCCTGGGCAGGGCAGGGGGCTCAGCAGAGATACAACCAAAGACTTCTGTACCCTGGACAAGCCCCTGGTTCTGCTTAGAGAACCTCAGTTCCATGCTGAGTGAATCACCAATAGGTCATGTGGACCAATCAACCCCCCGCCTCGAGTATTGTATTCTTTCCTTTATGTTCTCACTCTGCAGGCCCGGATCTAAATATTGGACACACACTAGCCTATTTAGTTCTCACATTGCCATAACTGGTAGGATGTGGTTAAGTATCCTTACATTACAGATGGGAGACAGAGACACAGAGAAAGAACCTTGACGAGTAAGGAGAGGAGCCGAGATTCTACCCTTCAGCTCCAGACATCTCCACTCAGCCCCAAGTCAAGCCTTCAGCCTGGATCCAAACTACATTATCCATCTACATTATCACATGGTCTCTCATGGAGGTCACCCCAAAATAGTTCCTTCCTTTTCTTCCATCTAATATTGCAAAGGTCAGAAACCAAGATGACCTCCCACTGTAGGGCTTGCCTTGAAGTCTCTAAAGACCACCATCTCTTAGCATGACATTGCCAAGAGTTTTCAAAACCTGTCAGTCCTTAAAAGTTTACCAACCCTAACAAAACAATAGACATCTGGTAGTGACAACATTGATTATATCCCTGAAAATTAAGGTATGTTAACTATTCTCTTTGATCTGGGTTCTGCTTTTAATTGGTGCTTATTATTCTACAGAATCTAATTTAAGAAGTCATGTATTCAGGAGCTATATTCATAGCTGGTAAAATATGGACCCAATTCCTGAAATGATGATAGGCTAGAGTTGAGGAAGAAGAGATTTTTCTGAAATTTAAGTGTGGCCTTTGGATCACATTGTTCGTTCTTTCTTTCTTTCTTTCTTTCTTTCTTTCTTTCTTTCTTTCTTTCTTTCTTCCTTTCTTTTTTCCTTTCTTTCCTCCCTCCCTCCCTCCTTCCTTCCTTCCTTCCTTCCTTCCTTCCTTCCTTCCTTTCTTCTGTCCTTCCCTCCTTCCTTCCCTCCTTTCTTCCTTCCTTTGCTTTTAGCCCATTAAGATCTTGTTTCTCACTCAGTATCTTGTTGGTCTGCTCCCTTGAATCTTCTCACACCCTTGCCCTGGAGACACTAGGCACACAGTCCCAGTGGCACAGTCTGCAGTGGCAGACTTCACCTTTGCACAACCCCACCCTCTGAACACACTCTTTCTGACCTCCCATTGCCTGGCCTCCACCTGGCTAACTCTCCCAGGATCCCTTCCCTGGAGAATGTCTTGGAGGTCAGGTATACTTCCTGGAGGTTCCCACCTTATCCGATGCCTACCACTAGTATCACAGTACCCATTACCTTGGATCACTGTTGCCTGAACCCTCATGGCACTGCAAATGTCTTGAGGCAAAGACCATTTCATTAATTCTGTACCCCGAGAGTCTGACACCATTTCTGGTACATATCAGACACTCAAAAAAAATGCTTGGTGAGGGAATGTTTCACATGTATAAACCCACTGCTTGAGTAAAGGCTATTTTCAAGTTTTAAAGGAGCCAAGGTATAAACCAGGCACCTCAGGTCAAATATGATGTTTATGATGATATACAAGGAGGGGTTCCATTAGGATGCATATCTTAAGCCTATTTTTTGCTTTTGTTTTTTCATATTAGACAGATTTTAATGGGATGATGTTTCAGAATTTTCGCGGTACACTGGTCAACACCATAAAGAACAGAGTTGATTTTAAACATTTAGAAGGCAGAAACTGAGACTAACTGTGGGTCACACCAAGGTACATGCTTGTAGAATGTACACTGACCACAGAGTATAAACATTGAGCCATTAGAGAAATAGACTATGTATGTGTTTATTTATATAGCTATAGATGGGTAGATAGATAGATATAGCTTATTATATCTATACTAGATATAATAATCTAGAGGAAAGTCTCACACTTAGTTTTAACATTGAAAATAGTGACAATAATTAGCAAACTCATGAATCAGAGTCATGTTTATATGATTCCTGATAATCATAATCACGTATTTGTTTGAATTGGGTTCTCACAGTTTATTATACTTATTACTTCCTTCTAGAGTGTGAAGTTAAATTTCAAAAGCCCTTGTTAAATTTTGGACACTCCTCTCATCTATTTATTATTTGTGTTTCTTTAATTCCCTACTGACTTTCTTTCCTCTTTCAAGTATAGAGTTAGTGCATCCATGGAGAGGGAGGCCAAAAGAAAAGGACCGGATCCAGATAGAAGAGGAACAGAAAGTTGCCACACCATTCTTTTTAAAAGCAGGAACTTAAAAGTAGAAAGAAATAGTGTGTGTGTGTGTGTGTGTGTGTGTGTGTGTGTGTGTATCTGTGTATCTGTGTCTCTGTGTCTCTGTGTGTGCACGTGTATACTAAAGAGAGAAGAAAATCAAGTATGAGGAAGCCCAGATACCCCTCCCCCACCCCTCTGGCCTTGGAGATTTTGTCTGAAATACAGCTGGCATTCACTTCTTATACACTGAGCCACATGACCTTGGCTGGCACCCAGGTATAAACTGCATCTATGGCGTCCAAACAGCTAATTTGGAGCTGGTGAGGAGTGGAGAGGCAGGTAGGAATTAAGGAATGGGAAGGAAAAAAAAATACCCAAAACTGCAAAAGTTAAATTTCCTGCCAGGTGGCTTCCAAATCGTCCAGCAGCTTTATTCAAGGCTTTGAAGTTGTGATCCAGCAGTTCCAGATCCGTAATATTTACCCTGCAGTCTCCAAAAACAAAAGTTGACTGTGTTCCTTGAAGTCAATCTCCCTGGCATTGCGGGATGACAGATGGAGAGGTTGGACAGGAGTTATTGGATGACCTGAAACTCCTCCACTGTTCAGGAAGGTCTTGTTTCCCTCGTTTCCCTTCACTTCCTCTCACTGTCTCTCTCTTATATATATATATATATATATATATATATATATATATATATATATATATATATATATATGATACATATACGTCCTTTTAACGTGCTCAACTTCTGCTATCAATTCCTGTCCCCTAACCCAGTCACCTGTTGCATTACTCATCAATTTGTCGGTTATGTCAAGAACTCACCCTGAAACAGCAATAGTGAATTGGACTCTCCAGCCTGAATCCCTTTAAGCCAGTAGTTGACCCCTGCCACTTATATCCATGGACTAAACCAAAAATAAATAAATAAAATAAAATAAAATAAAATAAAATAAAATAAAATAAAATAAAATAAAAGTAGAGCCAATTCTCCAAGTGAGGTAGAACCTCTAGCTATGGACTTATCCAAGACAGACCTCTGGAGAGGGGAAATGGGTGAATTTCCCCATGAATGGATGAATGAAAAATTCTGAAACTAAAACATTCAGGAAGAGAGAACCGTATCCCAACCCAGCCTTGACAGATGCTTGTCACTTATCTTCTCCTTCACTGTCACCCAATATTCTTTGCCCCTCCAAATCAGACTCATCTTTTAGGGTTCTATGAATGTGACCACTATCACAATCATTCAACAAATATGTAGGAGAACTTACCATGTGCCAGGTACTGTTCCGGGCTTGAAATAAACAAAGTCTTTGCCCTGTTAGAAGTTTATATCTCACTGGAAATGTTAAATGGTAAATAAATAATAAATAGATGGTGATCCATGCTATATTAGATGGTGTCTGTGTTGAGTTATATAGGGGTCTTTGCTGTGTAAAGTGGTGACCCGTGCCGTTACGAGGTACCCCATGTTTTGTCAGATGGGGATTCCTGCTGGGTTAGACGGTGTTCCCTGCTATGTTAGATGGTGTTCCCTGCTGTGTCAGATAATGATCCCTATTTTGTTGTGTTAGCAGGTAATCCCCGTTGCGTTAGCAGTTGATCCCTGCTGTGTTAGAGGGTGATCCTTACTGTTTTAGATGGTGCACCTTTTGTGTTAGATGGTGGTCTGTGTTGTGTTAGATGGTGACACCTACTGTGTTAAATGGTATTCCCTGCTGTTCGATGGTGCCCCCTAGCGTGTTAGCCGGTGATCTATACTATGTTAGATGGGGATCCCTGCTCTGCTGATGGGGATCCCCGCTGTGTTGGATGGTGTTCCCTGCAGTGTCAGGTAGTGATCCCTGCTGTGTTAGCAGGTGGTCCCTGGTGTGTTTGAGGGAGATCCCTGCTGTGTTAGATGGTAACCGCCCATGTGTTAGACAGTAATCTATACTATGTTGGATGGCGAGCCCTGCTGCTTTGATGGTGACCCCCACTGTGTTAGATGGTGATCCCTGCTGTGTTCGATGGCAGTCCCTGTCGTGTAAGCTGTGATCCGTATTGACCTAGGTGATGATCTCTGATGTGTCTGATGACTCCGAATGTATGTATTCACGCTATGAGTAAAAGTAAAGCAGAATGAGCAGACTAGAGAGATGGGAGTATAGGGGTGTTATTTGTCGTGTGGCCAGAAAGCTGAGAGATGAAGCAACAGAAAAGAATTTGTATGGGAGAAGAGCGTGCCATCGGAGGAAATAGACAGAGCAAAAGTCCTGCCTATGGTAGGAGAAGAAAGACCAACTAGGCAGATTGTTTGGACCATGGAGGAGTTAGGTAGGAAATGAGAGACAGAGAGATAGAGAGAGAGACAGACAGACAGACAGAAAGAGACAGAAAGAGCGAGAAGCTTCATGACAGAGGGCTTTACGAGGCCTTTGGCTTTAATTCTGTGTGAGATGGGAGCTGTTGGAGAATTTGGAGCAACCTCTAACATGGTCTGCCTTCTGTTAGACTGCGATGCTGTGTTGAGAATAGACTATTTAAGGGGAAGAGCTGCAGCAGCAGACAGGAGTCATTTTTTATCTGTCCAGGAAAGAGATAATGGTGGCTTAGGCCAGAGTGATGATGGTGGAGGCCGAGCTCTGGATGTGTTTTGAAGGTAGAGCCAGCTGATATAATTGCAATGGATTAGATGTGAAAAATAAGGGAAAATAAGATGTCAGGGATGACTCCTAAGGTTTTGGCTTCAACATATGGAAAGAGGGGCTCTCAATCCTCTTCTGTGGTCCCATGTGCTTTCGTTAATATCAATATTATAAAACTCTAATAACAATGGCACATTTGTCTATCCCTCCCACTAGATGCACTGTCCTTTAACTTTCAGGTATTACTATGCCGAACTCTAATGAAAGTTCTGACCTCTTGCCAATGAAGGGTAAACACACAAACAAATTCATAGAAACATTTGCATTCAGTGTCAAAGGTTTATTTATTGCCTAAAGCTCATCTATGGGTCCTATGAGTGGCTCATGGATCCAAGATTTTATTTTTATTTATTTACTGTAATGTTTATTTATTTACTTTGAGAGAGCGAGAGCGTGCGAGAGCAGGGAAGGGGCAGATAGAGAATCCCAAGCAGGCTCCACACTGTCAGTGCAGAGACATGACCTGGCTGAAATCAAGAGTCAGATGCTTAACCAACTGAGCCACCAAGGCACCCTGTGTATCCAAGATTTTTAAAACCCAGGCACTAGATATATTTGTTCTCTTTATAAATTATTATAGGGAACCTAGGACTCTGAAGACTTTGAGGATATGCGGTGACACATCTTAGAATCTTTTCTCATGGAGATAGCAGTCTCATGTGGGAAATAGATGAGATATTAACAAGCAAATAAACAAGTAAATAATTATAACCTATGAAAGACACTATGGAGAAAAAACAAAGCAGGGTGACATAATCTGCTATTACAGGGTAGAATAGAAGAGAGCTCAGTCAGGGAGCAGAAGCTAACCAGGTATCAATCATAATCAGAGGGGATTCCATACAAAAAATTGGTTGTGTACACGTGAAAAGAAGCTAAAAATCATAGAAAGGTCATTTCTCCATGGAAGTAAGAACTGAAAGTGCAAGCCTATCTACTGGAGATGCCAACTGAGATAGAGCAAGAGAGAAAAATACCCTGGGTTCTCCCACTCTCCCACCTTCCGGTATGTGATTAGTCCCTCCATTGGCCAGACCTAGTGGGAATATATTCCCTGTGATTCACAGTGGAATGGAAAGGAGCGCAGAATAATCATGTGGGTAACTGACACAGGGAGACCTACTTAGAAGAGTGTCAAGTAAGGCCACTCTGAAAAATCAAAATTTGTTTAAACCGGCTAAATCTGATGATCATCGAGAGAGACGTGGAAGGAGAGCATTCCTGGCAAAGAGAAGTGCGATGGAAGTTCCTGAGGCGTTAAAGAGCTCTACCTTTTGCAGGGTGGCAGGAACTCATCCCAAGCCAATCTGGCTGCTCCTAACTATCATAATCTTTGGATAATCAGAGTAGGAGGTTAGCCACATGGCTCTTCCACAACCATGTGCCAGGTGGCACACTGCAATGGAAGCAAGCTTCAGACCAAACTCCACCAGATGTTCAAATGTTTATTAGTGAGCACATAGAAAGACAGCTGTACAACCTGTTCTGTTCTCCAGGGCTCCCACAAGTACCTTGTCTGCAATGTGAATCCTGAGGTAGAGGCAACAACATTCTGACAGCAGGATGTATCGTCAGGGTCATCCAGCCAGTAGAGGCACACAAGGCCAAATGGAGTTCTAGACCACACATGTTACTCAGAAAGTTCTGAGTTGCTGGGCCTGCTGGGTTCTCCGATGTTATTTATGCGAAGGTGAAGGTGTTGTACAACCTTCCAGCCAAGCATCTATCTTGACTACCATTTATTTCATCAATGAAAAATGATTTTTAACATTATTTATGCTAATTAATATACCATCTAACACAAATTTAGAAATTGATTTAAAGCACTTGCTGAAGCCATTTCTGGAGCTTGGACTCTATTAGGGTGACCTAAATATTATCTAACTTCCCCCTAGAGCCTGGATGGAAGCTAACCTCTACACTCAGTTAACAGGTACATCTCACTGTTTATACAGAACAGTGAGTTAATTACAGACAATGAACCGAGGGGATGAAAGTGCCCAGTGTGGCCAGAGTTTTGCTAGTGAAGAAAGGAGCAGAGTGCGATGAGGCTGCCGACGAGGCAAGAGGGCAGATGTCACAGGCCATCCCAAAGACTTTGCACATGACCCAAACTACGTTAAAGGGCTTTCAGCAGAGAGGTAACATAATCTGATTTGATCTTTAAGAGTCTTGCTGGTTGCTTTGTGAAGAATGGATTATAGAGGAGAGAGAGTGGAACCAGGATGTTCTAGGAGTTCAGATAGAGGTGATGGCGTCAACCCAGCTTCAGGGCAGTGCAGATGGAGAGAAATAGAGTGAGCTGTATTTTAGAGCTGGAAACAGGAATGGTGATTAGATAAGAATCTGGGATGTTGGCAAGGGACAGTTTGGAATCAAGGATGACCCCCTGGTTTGGGCCAATGTCCCTGATTGCAGTATGGCATATTTCATAAGATGAAAGAGACTAAGAAATACTTTTCAGTAGAGTGGAAAAAGGAGGTAGAATAAGGGTTCCAATGCATGCTTAAAAGCAAGGAACATTAGCTTATCTTGTCTGTGTGCACACCAGCATGGTCTTGGTGGATGCCCGGCACAAATACCTATGTATACAAGCACTCCAATTCCAGATAGTGGTCCAAACCATCAAAGAGGGGATAAACCAACAGAATAATGAATCTTAGACAGAAACAAACTTTCTTTATGTAGTGAGGGCTTGGGCTTCAGTTGGCAGGGTGACACCATTAAAGAATTAAAAAGCACTCAAGCTCAAGTGATCAAGTTTGCAGTCTGGATAAGAAGAAGCATCCCATGAATTCCTGTGTCTCTGAGATGGCCTTCCTTTCCTCTTGAAGGGTCCATTAATGCATCCACTCTTTGAAAAATCTGATAGATGACACCATTGCAAATCTTACTATCCCTGTGAGTGGATTTGACTATGGTTTCCTCATCTGTAAAATAAGGGAATTACACTGGATGACCCCAAGTACTTGAAAGTCTCCTTTCAGAGTCAACTTATCCTTGACAATCATTTGCAAATGCCTTTTAGAAAGCCAGCAATGCAGAAGCACCAGCTGTGAGGACCTCTCTGGCTTGGCTTCATGAAATAGAATGAATAGTACCAGACCTCTGTAAATTTAACTGAATTAGGGGAGAGGCAGAAAGAGATCTTTAGCTATGTATCATTTTCACATAGGTAAGAAGATCTTCTTGCTATCATTCAGAAAAATATTATTCTCTCTTTTCTGTATTTCTTTATACCACACAAAGGAAAGCGAGAATAGTACTCCATGGTTTACTTAAGTTTGGAAGCATAGTGTAAGAGTTTCCAAGAATGAAAAGCCTACTAAAGGCCTCAGAAGTAAATTAAAATAAAAAAATTATTCATGCTATGTCTCATAACTTAGCAGCAGATTCCCCAGGGTTGTTCACTTATTAAATTATATATAACACCTTTTGCCTGGGCAGGGAAACAGATACAGTCCAGTACCAAAAAGAAGACTTTACTGTGAGTGTATTATGCATATTCATGAAGTCCAAAATATTTATATGTTATTGTTTTGCCCCACTAAATCACTAATCTATCTATATTTAAAATTGTGTCCAAATTAGTCCTGAACCTCCTGGAAGCCAACGCAAAACAAAGCACAGAATCAGCTACAAAGTATCCATTATGGAAAAGAAAGAGGCATACCATCTCAGAAGAACAACAATAAAAGTCTTCCTTTGTGTAATGCAAGGCTGTAGAGAGCTCATGGCTGTGTTCTTCACTGAAAGTCAAGGACATCATTTTAAAACACAATTCAGTGGAGGACTAGGGCAAAACAGACCTTGAGTATTGCTGCTGGACCCAAAGATAAAAGCAAAAGATCTAGAATGAACTGTCTGATATAGAGGCTCTGATACCCATGTGACTTGAAATGTGATCAGTCTGAACTGAGATGGCCATAAGCATAAAATACACCCCAGCTTCTGCAGACTTTACACAACCAAAAAAGGGGAAATAACCTCATTAACAATTATTATATGACATTAATGATATTAAATGATTTGGGAAGTATTGGGTTAAATAAATATATTATTAAAATTAATCACACCTATTTCAATTTTTAAGAAAACATGGCTACTGGAAAATTTAAAATCATACACGTAGCTCCCATTTGTGACTTGCGTTCCATTACCATTGGATAGCGTTGCCCTAGAGGGATGATTTTGCCATTTCATCTTGGATGTGCTCCTTTCTCTCCCCACCCATAATTCTCCTCATCTACAGACTGAGGAAACCTAATACCCACCTCCAAGACTAAATGGACTGGCTCATATAAAATGCCTAACATGGTGCCTGACACATTGTAGGGCCCAAGAAGAGTCTTCCTTCTCTAGTTCTCAGCCTGGAACCCTACCTTTGGGACTCAGAGTGGGGAAATGACAATATTCTGGCTCCTAAGATAGCCCTGCTAAAGATTTGCCTGTGAGCCTCTATCCTTCAGGTCTCTGGCTGTTTTCTCTGTCTTGAGGAAGTACAGTACCCCGTGATTTCAGTGTCTCTAGACAGATAACTCTGGCCCGTGTGGAATAGCCAGCGTGATGACAGAGAGGGCCTGTTTATAGAAGAGAGGGGTCAAACACTACTCAAGGACTTTGTTTAAAATTCTTTTTGTAACCACACAGTTCTCTGTTTGGGTTTGCTGCTCTCATTAAATAAATATCTGGAGAGTCTTCAGGGATCATCCCAGATACGTGTGACCAGAGTTTTTAAGATAATGAACCACACTCTCAAGTCAAACCCAGTGAATTCTTCACTTGGCTCTTATGAGTCATGTAAAGATGGTCAGGAGAGGTCAGCAGGGATGTGATAAAGTTCTTCCCAACCAGGCCAAGAGTAAAGGACCTCTGTAAAGTTACATGCAAGATCCCTGCTAACAAGCACCTTGCATTAATTTCTTATGAACAGTGTTTACATCAGTGAGAAAGCATAGGGAAAAGAAGGACAAGACGTTATGATCTGTAAGAACAGAACTAAAGGCAGCAAGAACATCTTGTTAGCTTGAAGTTTGCCCAAGACTCAGTTTCGTGTTTTGAGCGAACATGTGCCAATTACTTGTGATTAGCACAGACATAAATTTGTGTTTTGTTTTGATGAAATAATTTGAAGTGCTGAGGATGCGAGGGTGTTTGGAGATCTAAATTTGGCCCTCAGTAAATCTGAGTACTTTTAACTCAAACATTCCTGAAGGGAGACTCAGAGATAGGGGAAATAGGCAAAAAATACACAGGGTAAAAACATCTTTGTTTTTTTTTTTTTTTTAATAATGGACTTTTGAAAAGACTAGCTTTAAGTTTATCAAAAAATTGAACAGAAAGTACTGAGAGTTCCCATAAATTCCCTCCCTGCCATGCACAGTTTCTCCTATTTTTAACATCTTTGCATTAATGTAGTACATTTTGCAATAGCATTACACTATTATTGACGATAGACTGTAGTTTACATTAGGGTTTGCTCTTCGTATTGTACATTCTTTGGGTTTTGACAAATGCATAATGTCATCCACCCACCATTACGATAGCATACAGAATATTCTCAGTGTCCTAAAAATTCCCTCTGCCCCGTGTATTTATACTGTCTCTCCCCTATCCCCAAACCACTGACCTTTTTACTTTCTCTATAGTTTTGTCTTTACCAGAACGTCATGTAGTTGGAATCATACTGTATGCAGCCTTTTCAGACTGGCTTCTTTCACCTAATGTGCATTTAAGGCTCCCCGAGGAGCACTGCTTTTTAAAACAATAAGAAAATAGTGCCTTTCGAGAGAGATGAAGAGAATTAGAACAAATAAAAGACAAATTTTAGGCTGAGCTATTGTTTTTGGCACCCAGTAGCTGAGTGGACAAAGGACAAACTCACTCTGGAGAAGGAAATCCCAAGATAAATGGAGTAATGCATGCAGATGGTGAAGAGCAGAGGTACAAACAAGTAAACACACGCTCCATGGGATGATAGGGCTTGGGGGGCAAGAAGACCTTGAGTTTGTCCACAAAGACTAACTTGATGGCTAAGCCCTAACATGAAGCTGAGTTTGCTCCATTTCCTCCCTGGTGGAGAATATATCTCAGTTTTCCCACAGGAGGGTAAAGACGATTTCTCTTGGGGACAGGAATATGATACAACACCATTTAGATCTATTATCCCATCCCATTCCATATTATTCCATTATGCCGTTTTTTTTTTTCTTGTCTAGTTTAATTCAATTTCCAATCATTGTTTCAAAAGTATAACTTGGCCCTACAAGGAGTCAAACTGACTATTTTTCTGGATGGTGTTTTGTTGTTGTCGTTATTCATTATCTTTTTTTTTTTAGAGCCACTTATTCCAGCTCGTTTCTTTAGGGGATCCCCACTATAACACAGGGGAATGTCTTTTTTAAAACTCCCAAGGACACAAACTTGAACCAAAAACATTTTCTGGGCAAAATTTAATTCAGAGTTTTTCGTGTCAGCACCCTGATCAGGCCAATATCAATAAGAGGCATGAGTGAAAGAGACTTTTGGGCTAGGGATTAGTGCAGCCTATGAGTAGAAAAGGCTGGGGCTCAAGGACTGGATACCTGTCCTACCATCAATGGAACGTCCATCCTTGGAGATGGAAGTCCTTAGAAAAGCATCATCAGGTGAACAATGGCCTCTCAATTCTGAATTTCCGGGGTCACTCAGTGTAGGGTAAATGGAGTATTTGGGAATCTCACCTAACTGGTACACTGTCTGTGTCCCCAGCCTCTACTGCAGCCCTTGATGGCCTCTCCATGGGAAAACCTCACACTCTCGGTGGTCCTTGCTTTAGGGAGCAAGCAACAACATACACTCAAATCCCTCTAGGCAGCATGTTCAGGCAGTTATGGTCTGCAGAGAAAAATGTTTTCCAATATTCCACCCTCTGGAGTAGTGTCAGATTTGGAGGAAGAGGCAGATCATTGCACTAAACATCGTTGGGGAAATAAAACATCCAGGCAACGTGAGAAAATAAAAGTTATCAGAACACACTTCAAGAAAAGGGTATGTGAAGAGGGTTTACTAAGTCTCCTAGGACCAAGAAGCTAAAGCCCTCCTTCCTCCCAGGGTTAGACTTCCGTAACCTTAATATTTGCAAAGTGAGGAAGATAAGTTCACTTAACCGCAGGTCTTTCCTTTGTTGAGGGGACTATGCAGGTTTGAAGTCAGAATGGAATTACCAAGAACAATAGAAAAGGAGCTGAATGTCGCCAGCTGGGGTCCCTCTTCTCCTAATCCTCACCCCCACCCCCACCGTCACTCGGTCTCTTTTCAATTAATTATGAACAAGTATTTAAGGGAATGCCAAGCTATTAGCTTGCTAAGAGTACCCAAGCATTCATTTTCTTGGGATTCCTTAATGTCTGTCTGTCCCTGAGTGAAGTCTGAAAGGCAATACCATCTCAGGCGGGCAGCAGCCACATGAGGTGAACAGGTTTACTTCTCCTAGTTCATGTGTTTGGAATTTTTCCTCTTTTGCCTGTATAAACTCTACCTATTCTCTAAGACCCATCTCAGATGCACCTTCCCCAGCAAGCTTTCTGTGGAATTAATTCATCCCTTCTTTACATACTCATAATTACTTGCATATAGAAACAAAGAAAGTACTATGAGAATTTAGAACCAAGTACAACATGATGATATCTCTCACTAGAAGTTCATGGACATCAGCAATACCTTCCTTTTTATCTCTTGTGGGACTCATTCTGGGTACCACAGGCCGCACAGAGAAGGTACTAAAGAAATGCTTTTGTACTGTCATCGCTGTTGATTCGGGGGCTACCTAGATTGCCACCCATTCTCCACACTCATCCATAGGGAAAAAACCATGGCCCATTTCTCTGTGATCCATATCAGACCCAAAGAAACCAATGTGTGATGTGAGGAGTTCCAAGGAGCATTGTCTAAGAGCACGCCTATCACTGGACCACAGGGTTGATGTCTGGCTCGTATTTATTTTTTCTAGTAACAGCACTCCGGTTTTCCTTTGGGGGACTCTCCTACCAACTCTCAATCCAAGTGGTTCATATGTGGTGAAATCTACACCCCAGTAGTAGAAGCAGACACATGAGCCAGACCTAGCCAGTATTTTATTCCCTTGGAAAAGGTGTGTACTTCTGAGATGGACACAAGACCCAAGCCAGATCAAGGAGATAAATCTGGGGTTTGTGCTAGAAACTTGGGGAAAAGGGGGTCTTTTTCCATGGTTCCTAAGCTCTGAGATGTGCGTGTAGGGCTTCCAACAGTTATTCTGTCACCTCATCGCCAGGGCCTGCCTCAGAGTAATCCCAACACGAGCAGGAGGAGAAAGCTGACATCGCATACCAGGTAGAGGTGGCCAGATCAAATATAGGAAGCAATTAGAGGACAAACCTATACTAAAAAAATTGTTATTTCTCCAAAATTTAGTTTTACTGAGCATGCTGTATTTTTCTTTGCTAAATATGGCAACCCGAGCAGCAGGAAGCCTTGGTCTTGGTGACGGCTTTTGAATCTCTGCATTCATCTACAGCCCTGGACTTCTCAGCTATGTGAAGCATTACCTTCCTGTTTTTGCTCAAACACGTTTGAGCTGGGTTTCTGTCCACTTGAAACATAAAATCCCCTCACTACTGTAGACGTTCTGCCATCTCAATGACCAGTAAGTTCCCTTTTCGAAAAGAAAATATCCTTAGGAAAGAGGCATAGGCCAGAGACGTTAACAGCAAGACAAGGAATCTTTGCTAGCTGTTTGGGGCCTAAAAGGTGCTCAAATTTGGTAGTAGTTTATGCCTGGGAGGAGTAGAAAATAAGCCAGTGACAAAACTACATAGACTAGGCTAGACATATTGGGGAGCTTTTAGGCTGAATTGGGCCAGGCTCAAAAGAGAACCCCTATCAGCAACGCAGCCAGCTCCATGCATTCCTGTTTATGCACCGTGAATATCTCATCTGTAAAGATTGCACTTCTACCTGAACTTCTGGGTTATTTACAGAGAAAAAGAGCAGATTCAAATCTCCAGCGCAAGCCCCAAGTGATGGAAAGAAGCCAAAATGTTCTTGCAACGTGAGGGGGTAGGGGGGAGAAAGAGAGGGTAGAAAGAAAGGTTCCTTTCTAAACAGCCTCTGTCACTAGCCACCCCCACCTAGGGGAAGGACAAACCGAGGGCAGCCTGGGTGGGAGAGCAAACAGAAAAGTGTCTCTCTGGCACCTGGAAGCAAGCAATCTGATCCATGGGCCCCAGAGGCAGAGCGTGAGGACAAAGCTTTGCGGGGGTGGGGAGGGCAATGGCTTGAGCAGAGTCCAAAGCCTTCCCCACCCTGCCCTGTCTCCAGGCGCCAGCGTGTCATGTCACTGCAAATAAACAGCATGGAGAAGGCTGCCAGGAGAAATGACGAGGGTGTTTGTGTGCATCGAGGAGGATTCCACTAATCAGGTTGAGCAGGACCCTGGAAGGTCTTCCTCTCTCTTACTTGGGTGCATAAGCCAGAGCTTAATTAAGCAACTTCTGTGTGTTGGGGTGCTGGGCAGGTGGTCATTTAAATTCACTTAACAATCATTTTCCTGGCTTTGATGCAAAGCCTTTCGAAAAAGTAAGTCAAAACTGGTATCATCATCCCTTTTCACGAGAACAGAAAACTGAGATGTGGATCTCCTTAGATCACACAGGACATCAGAGAAGAAGAAAGATCTCCGCATCTCTGCAATCATTTCCAAGGCAGGGTCTTCCCCTCTACAGAAATCAGCATGGAGGCTTCTAAGTCAATACTGGGAAACCCTCTTTGTAACAATTCCCTACAATGAACCACAACGAATCAAGTTTTTATTATTGTTTTCAAAAACTAGAAGCTCTACTGTTGGAGATAATATCAAAGCCTGCAGTCAATAAAGAGGGCAGTAGGTGTTTCTTTCAAGATTGGGCAAGTTCAGGAAATGTCCCCATTTAATATTGATTTTAGCATTCTGCATGGGCTGTGTTTGTGTAGTACTTTGACTTCTCCTTTAAACCAGTAGTAACATCTCGCTGGTTCCCTCATTAATTATTGAGTTACATAAAATCTTTGACATGGGTTCATTTTATGATGCCTGTAAACTGGGGCTTCACCCTTCAAAAATGACTTGGGTGAACAGAGAAGAGAATACAGTGCATCAGTGTTCCCAGAGCCTCACCATCAGGGAAGATTTTCCTCAAAATTATGAAAAATGAAAGTTTTGCTTCTGTATCATTGCAGGGTTTTCTTTGGTTGTTTAATTTTTATTTTTACAGAGAGACCATGTGTGAATGGAGGAGAGAGCAGAGGGGGAGAGAGAGAGAGAGAGAGAGAGAGAGAGAGAAGGAGAGAGAGAATCCCAAGCAGTCTCCATGCTGCGTACATGGCTCGATCCTATGACTCTGGGATCATGGGATCTGGGATCATGACCTGAGCTGAAATCAAGAGCTGGATGCTCAAGCAACTGAGCCACCCAAGCACCCCATTGTTGCAGAGTTATTTTTGTTCCCCTGTCCTCTTAAATTTTTTAACATTTTTAAAAATTATTTTTGAGAGACAGAGAGAGACAGAGTATGAGTGGGGGAAGGACAGAGAGAGAGAGGGAGACACAGAATCCAAAGCAGGCTCCAGGCTTTGAGCTGTCAGAACAGATCCTGATGCGGGGCTTAAACTCATGAAGGCTGAGATCATGACCTGAGCTGAAGTCAGTCGCTTAACCAACTGAGCCACTCAGGTGACCCTCCCCTGTCCTCTTAAAGGGACATCCCCCAGCCCTCCCATCCCAGCCCTCCCATCCCCCTCCCATTCTTTTCTTGCCAGTCAAATAACCCTCATCCCTTCCCTGGCAAAATTAATTTTCTGTAAAAGCTGATACTCATCCTTATTCAACTGTAACTGAGAGATAAGGAATAGTGTGTGTCCTTTCCTACAGAACTTTTCTAGCATGTTCCCAGGAACAAAGCTTCAAGCTTAAGAAAAGAATTTCTACTGGTTGCCATTTCTAGGACAAAATCTCAGACTATTTTGTGACAAAGAATAAAGGTTTTTCAGAGGCCCTGAAATCAGGCTGTCTCTCTGGCCAGGTTCTTTCTGCCTCCTCCCCTGCCAAAAAAAAAAAATTTTTTTTTGATTAATAACCTAATAACCCACCAAATAGGCAGAGTAGGACATGTACTATGGAACAATTCCAAGTTCTGGAGAATAACTCTGAGGGACAGGATTCTTGCCGTTAGAAGAGTGTTATTTAAAGTATAGCACTCTATCTTAAACAAGTAATCCAACTAGACACACTGAATACACATAAAATTAAAAAGCTTGCTAGTATGTACTGGGCCAGTGTACTGGGTGTGAGTAGGGAAAATGGGCTGAAGGCAGCACCAATTCTCTGCTGCCACCCATTCTGGGCACGAAGATGGCAGGCTTTCGGAAGACCATGTTGCCTTTCCTACACTGGGTCATTGTGACCTATCCTCTCCGGTGGCTACATTTGGCTTCCTGCAGCCAAACCTTTGGAGTTTTGACACTGAGCACACGGAAGACAGGACAAGCAGCATTATCTGAGAACGTGTTTCATGTGGGGCTTGAGCCAATCTACAGGCAAGTTTATCCCAGGTGCTTTTGCTGACGTTACCTCCCCTTACTGTGTGACCTGCCCACTCTCTTTGATGGGTAAACAAGTTGCTGAGACAGGCTTTGGGCTGGGACCAGAAGGCCTCAGAGTGCAGTGGCATTGTGGATCAGACTCCCTCCCACTAAGTTTAAATGGGTGAAACTGCATGTAAGGAAACTTCTCAGATCCAGCCAGCCTATATCTGGGGTATCTGGGGTACCCAGAGCTGTAGCCCAACAAGAACTCAGGCACCAGCAGTCACCAAATCTACCTAGCTCCATCTCTCCATTTGTTCCCTTCATCTTGCTGCTGCCGGACCTCCCCTCAACCCTCCCCCACCCCAACCTTGTGCGGGGAAGTTAGGCCACAGGAAAGAGCCAAGAATCCCTTCCTCTGGGAGTCTGTCTCTGCAACTCTGAAGCCCGAGTGCTAGGGTCGATCCATCTTCCAGAACTCACCAGCCAGTCCTTCGAAAGAACCTGTGACTGAATGGCAGCCATATTATCTAAACTTGACCTCTCCACTCTTTCTGCCCTCATCCCTCAACTTCCAAGTATGGACAGAGTTCATCTCCCACTTGAGGAACACAGCATTTGAACTGTACCACGTGAACATGATTGAGTGTCATTCTATCAGAGAACAGAGGGCAAAATGACTGGGTTGTCGCCAGAGCCACAAATAGAACACAGAGCTGGGGAGGGGAACCTAGCAATCTCCCATTCATTCATTCATTCATTCATTTATTCACTGGCTCATAAACATATATTGAGCCAAGCAAAATGTTCTGAAGAACTGTTTGAATGAGGGTACTTTGAGCTCTTTATAAAACAGAGCCTTGGGGCGCCTGGGTGACTCAGTCGGTTAAGCATCCGACTTTGGCTCAGGTCATGGTCTCACGGCTGGTGAGTTCGAGCCCCGCATCAGGCTTTGTGATGACAGCTCAGAGCCTGGAACCTGCTTCACAGTCTGTGTCTCCCTCTCTCTCTGCCCCTCCCCTGCTCACACTCTGTCTCTCTCTCTCTCTGTCTTAAAAATAAACATTAAAAAGTTTTTAATGTAAAAAAATAATAAAAAATAAAATAAAACTGCCTTGAAACTAATGATATGCAACATTGATTACACACTGGCCAAGTGCTCTACGTGAATTACCATACCTAATTATTGAAGCTTAAGTTCTGAGAAGTTCAGGAATTTGCCCACAAACACACAGGTCTGTCAAATTCCTAAGCCCTAAGCCCCCGTTCTAACACCGTAGCTGTTTACTTGAGGTGTTCACTCATATAACTGATCGAATGTTCTCAACTTTAGTTCTGGCCTCTCTAGCTGAATATTTCTTAATGGGATAAAAAACAACTATACAGTGTCCCCACACAAACTCCTTAATATACCTCCACACTCTAGAAAAAATAATTGCCAACAAAGAGTGAATGACTAACTGACAAGGTGGGTGGCATTGTATGAATAAGAACAAACAAGGCTCTTGCCCAAAGGGCATTTATTCTCCACTAGCTCCATGCCTCTGGACTCACTTCCTTTAAACACCACCCATTTTATAAGAATGTGTCAGCCTGCGTAAACTCTACCAATTCTGAGCCTTCATTTCCCAACCAGGCCAGAACAGTGGGTGTTTAATTATTATTTTTATTACTTCCTGTATGTCAGCACTTTGATAGATGTTTTCAAATACATCAACTCACTTAATGCATTAGTATAAATGTGAAATATTATCCCCATTCCACTGATATGAAAACAGAGTCCAGCAGAGATCCAACCTTGGAAATTTTATATTCCCGAGCAAAGCCACTAATCACATTGCAAAAGACAATGCAAAGCTGGCTTCTTTTCAACCAGGCCTAAGGGTGACAATGTGTATGTCTTGGTTGGTCGCCAACCTATTTGACCTGAGTGCCCTCATGGTTTAGAAGGAAGGTTCTACATTATTGTGGTTCCCTGAGCAGGTCACACAGCATTTCTCTCCATCTCTAACAAGCTGATGTCACTTCTTTGGGTGACGCTTTGTGGTACATGATAGGGCTGTATCATGTATCTTTTAGGCATCTATTATTTCACTACGTAAGTCTTAGACTTAGAGGAACTTCAGGGGTCATTTAACAACATAATAGCATGCACTGAATCTTTGTGGCTTTATGACAATTCACCATTTCTAAGCACTCTTACACGCAGTAACACATTTGATCTTCACCACTTTTAGAAATTATTCCTGCCAAATATTTTTGTTAAAACTCAACAGAACAAGTACAAGCACCTAGCACAACGTGTGGCATGGAATATATGCTTGATAAATGTGATTTATTTATTAGTGTTAACTCTGAAATTGACCCATTTCCTACCAACTCTCAATTATCTTCAGAGGATGGAGAATCCTGAATTTCTTGACCATTTCCTTACCGCTACATGCATCCATCTCATACTTGCTCATGTTGTTTGCTTGCTTCCAGACGTAAATAAAACTCATGTTGTTCATTGTCAGCATTCCCCAGTCAGAGCCATGCTGCATTAGAATAAGAAAGCTCTCTCCAACCTTGGAAATTGGGAAGGTCCAGAGTTATCATGGTTGACAGATCTGAGAAGTGGATAATGGGATATTCGTCTATTATCTTTGGAATGTTCATCCAGCAGCTTTATAGAGTTGAGTCACATTAGAGAGTGGAGTTGTCTGCTGGAAAGGGATCTCAACTGGGAGCTAGGAGTTAAAGTCTTCACTGTCGTGTAGTGAGTCCCTAAAGATCGGAATCAGGCTATTATCCTTCCCTGAAGGAGTTCTTGCGTCTTCAAAATCACCTGCTTCTGCTTCATTCACATACTTTATGAAGATTCAATACATGAAGTTGGAACTGTTTTAGGTGGTATGGGCTTAAGATACTTTTTCCCAGTCAGTTTACATACTTAGCCAGTCACAGGGTGAATAAGATCATGGATTAATTTTGGCAGTTGAACCCAAAAGAAGGTCAAGAAGGTACTGGGAACACAAGCATGGAAGTCATGCGCTGCTAATGTCCTTGGACAGCTGGACACTGATCAGGCAGTCTCTCCATCCTGAACACCACCAAGTCCAGCGGCCCCGGCCTTTGTAAACTCAGAACACACAGCAGCAGACTTTCCTCCTCTCTTCCTCCTGATGGGATTCCAGGATGAATTCAACTGCAAAGTGGGTCATTAGAGTCCAGAACTGTGATGATGGCTATCATGGTAGAGAATTGGGACCCAATCCAACATAAATGCATGGTGAGATAACTACCGAGATGAGATTTGATTTACCCTGAGCTTGTTTCCTTGCTGGTATGGATGTGAGGTTACTGCTTCACCCCAGGAAGCCAGAGATTTACTGTTGACATATCAAGATTGCTGCCAGAAAAACCCTGAGACAAGGGCCCAAAGCTAGTTATGTGTTTGGAATAAGACCCACATACAGCCTACAGGCAAATGCTCTCTACTGAGCAGGAGCACTGAGAGGAGCTATGTGCCAGTGTCTGACACAAACACATGCACACATACACATACCACTAACCAAATCAAAGAGAATATTGATATAAGAAATAAAGACTGGTTTAAAGAACCGGGGAGAATGATGGAGGAATGAGGCTAAATGAGATGGATGGGCTTAAAAGAGAACGTGGTCATTTTCATGACTCACTACCAATTCCCCATCTTGCCAATTGTTACATGACCTAGGAGGTGCAGTGAAGTGAGTGGGGTTGTACGGATGGTGTTACGAGTAGAATTGTACCCCACCCCCATTCATGTGTTGAAGTCCTAACCTTCAATACCTCAGTAGGTGACCTCATTCGGAGATAGGGTCTTTATAGAGGTAATCAAGTTAAAATGAAGTCATTGGGGTGGGCACTAATCCGATATGACCGGGGTCCTTATAAAAAGGGAAGTTTGGACACAGATGCACATATAGGAGGAAGGCAATGTAAAGAGACATGGAAAGAAAATGCCATCTACAAGCAAAGGAGAAGGGCTTGGAGTAGATTCTGTACTAGTTGCTCTCAGAAGGAAGCAATCCTGAAGACTCCCTGATCTCGGACTTCTGGCCTACAGAACCGTAAGGCAGACAATTTCTGTCATTTAAGCCACTCAGTCTGTGGTACTTTTGTTTTGGTAGTCCTAGCATAGATGGAAGCTGAAGTATCTTCCTAGCCCACAGGAGTCAAGGCTCCTGGGAATTTAAAACATGGACATTGTCTTTATTTTTGTCTGAAGTACAAGCTGCAAACACCAGAGCTTTTATCTGGTGAACAGGCCTCCATGACCGAGTTGAGTAGTATGAGTGCAGAGGGTTTCAAGGCCCCTTTCTTTTTCATTCCCGAATCTGCACTTCTCTCAGCCAGGAGCATAAGTGAATAATGACATGCACACCATCGAAAGTTCTGTGGGTTCTGTTCTTTCCCCATGGGTCTGCCATATGTTCATCTCATACAGATGTTTGAATTTTGTTTTCTGACCAATTATGAACTCCCAACCAAAGTTCTCAACACAAGGAAATTTAACACTTCTCTGACTCCATCCTTTCATGAGATAGGTGAGGAAACAGACCCAGAGAGCAGAATCACCTAGCATGAAAGCTACATGGCGGGTGGATAGATCCTGGCCAGATGTCCTAATACCAAGTTCAAGGTTTAGTCCTATTCACCACATTGGTTGTCACAGCAACAATTTTTAGTATGGGAAATTTGATGGAATTTCCCCTTAGTCTATGTAGGGTTCCCTTCATTTATTCACCTTTTTGGTGGTTAAGGGAAAAGATAATGCCTTGCCCTAGAACGAAAGACTTTGAGATCATCTAACTCCTCTACAATGTTTATGTTAAGTGGTTTGCCAGTCTCTGATTAAATGTTTTCAAAGATGAGAAACTTGCTACTTCATTTCAGACAGCTCTAAAGATGAGAAATTCCTTAAAACTGAACCAAAAACATCCCAGGCTCTAGAAGGCAGGGACTTTTTTTAAAAAGTCATTTAGCTTGAACTGATGCCCAGGGCTTTTGGTCTGCCAAAGTCTCTGTGACAATTACAATAATGACATTGGTTCAGATAACACTTCCTTTCTCCTGGAGAGCACATCACAGCAGAACTTCCTTAAGGGTGATGGGGCTTGATGCCCAGCTCAGAAGACACTAAAATGTCCAGTCTTTTGGACAGTAAGATTTAAAAAGAGTGACAATGAACAGTGATGCCAATTTCAAAGAAATCATAAAGTATCTGAGTTGAATACCTGGGTTTCTGCCACGTTTATTTGCAAGGAGCAAGTAATGTGACACTTAGGTCATAGTTATGGCCTGCTCAAGTGCTCAAGTCTGCTCCATCCTGCATGCTGCAATACTTCAAGGGTACCTCACTAGAAGTCAGGACGTCTGGTTTTAAAGCCCCAACCTTATGAGCTTGGATGATCAGTGAATTTCCATGGACATTGTATTCCTCATTGGTGTTAGAAGTTAGAAGGAGAGTTGAGCTCAAAAATCTCAGAATTCTGTAGGGCTACATGTCTGAAGATACTGACTTCTACACAGTCTATGCCTTTCCCAATCAGAGAAACCTTTGGTGGATGAGTTAGAGAAACTGGGTTGTAATAAAACAAAATTCTTCACTAGACAAAGCAGGTTTGGACTGTCACTTTTAACAATAAACAACTTCCACCATATATTGAATGATAACTAACACGCCAAGCATGATTATCTTATTTTATCCTCCAAAGTTTCTGTGAAATAGGTGGCAATCACCATTCCAGAAGTAAGAGAACTAAGGTTTAGTGGCTCAGTCGGTTGGGTGTCCAACTTTAGTCAGGTCATGATCTCGCAGTTCACTGGTTGGAGCCCCACATCAGACTCTGTAGTGACAGCTCAAAGCCTGGAGCCTGCTTCAGATTCTGTATTTCCCTCTCTCTCTGCCTCTCCCCTGCTCGTGCAATCTCTCTCTCTCTTTCTCTCAGGTAAATAAATATTAAAAAAATTTTTTAAGTAACTTGCCCACAATTACAAGCTGGTAAGTGCAGAGCCAGAATTATCATCAAGGCACTGTGATTTCAAAGCCAAGTTGCTTACACTTTATAGCACATTTGTGCCATATTGGGGAAAAAAATTGCACATATCCATAAAATACACATATACACATCCTTAAAATCCCAGAGAAATAATTTATTTAAATATAAGTTGTATATATATATATATATATATATATATATATATTATATATATATATATATATTTATATATATAAATCTTATATGATATAATAATCTTCCTGCTCAGCAAGAACTTGCTTTGTGGAATGAAGACCCATTTTTATTGCTTAAGACTGTTGAAGTCATTCCAAGCATAGATTCTAAAACTAAGAAAAGGAGGGAATATGAGGACAAGGTGACCTTTAGGTAGTAAATAATGAGTAATAATGAGTACAGATGCCTTCACATTCTCAAAAATACTATTTCAGGCCAATTTTGACACTTAGAGTATTGTAGCACAGTGTGCTTCTCAGTGAGTACTTCATTCTTAAACTTAAAAATGGCAACGAGAAAAGAAAGCTAGGTACCATGAACACACCATGCAGATAACACCTTTGACATTTTCAAAAATAAAAGTAATGCATATGCATGGTTTAAAAGTGTAATTATAACAGAAGGTAGAAAATGAAAAGTGAAAGCCTCTTCCCACTCCCACGTAATCTTCAGACCCTCTCTGCAAGGACAATGGCCATTAACCAATTTTTAAAAAATAATTATTTTGGTTATATACTATTTGCAGATGACATGATACAGAAAACCCCCAAAAGAAAAAAAGAACTACTAGAGGAAATAAGCGAATTCAGTAAAGTTGCAGGATGCAAAATTGATACTCAGAAATTAGTAGTGTTCCTTTTTTTCCCTGCAACTACTTTCATTCTCCATCTCTATAATTTTATTATTGCAAAAAATAGTGTTTCAACTCAATAATACAGTATATAACTTTTGATATTAGCTTTTTTTACTTAACATTATTCCTTGAAGTTCATTCAAGTGGTTGTGTATCAGTATTTTCTTGTTTTTACGGCTGAGAAGTAGCCTACGGTGTGGATTACTGCAGTCTGTTTAATCGTGTACCCAGTGAAGGACAACCGAGTCATTTCCAGGCTTGGTTTCGGAGCTGCCATGTATTTTTTGAATCTCCTTTAAGACTTTCTCCTTGACCCAAGGATTACTTAGAAAGAAGTATGCTGTTTATTTTGTTTTTATTTTTGTTGGGTTTTTTTTAAGTTTTCAGGAGTATAATTTAGTGATTCATCACTTACATATAACACTTATTCCAATAAGTGTCCTCCTTAATGCCCATCACCCATTTAGTTCATCCCCCACCCAACACCCTCCAGCAACCTTCAGTTTGTTCTCTGTATGTAAAAGTCTCTTATGGTTCGCCTCCCTCTCTGCTTTTATCTTATTTTTCCTTCCCTTCCCCTATGCTTATCTTTGTGTTTCTTAAATTCCACATGAGTGAAATCATATGATATTTATCATTCTCTGACTTATTTTGTTTAGCATTATACCTTTTAGTTCTATCCACATTGTTGCAAATGTCAAGATTTCATCTTTGATCACTGAATAATATTCCATTGTGTATATATATATATACCACATTCTCTTTACCATTTGTCAGCCAATGGACATTTGGGCTCTTTCCATAATTTGGCTCTTGTTAATAGTGCTGCTATAAACCTTGGGGTGCGTGCGCCCTTCCAATCAACAGTTCTGTATCCTTTGGATAAATACTTGGTAGTGAAATTGCTGGACCATAGTGTAGATCTATTTTTAATTTTTTGACGAACCTCCATACTGTTTTCCAGAGTGGCTGCACCAGTTTGCATTCCCATCAACAGAGCAAATGTGTTCCCCTGCAGTGCAAAAGGATTCCCCTTTCTCCAAATCCTTGCCAAAATCTGTTGTTTCCTGAGTTGTTAATTTTAGGCATTCTGACACATGTCAGGTGGTATCTCATTGTGGTTTTGATTGGTATTTCCCTGATGATTAGAGATGTTGAGTCTCTAGTCATGTCTTTTGCCCATTTCTTCACTGGAGTTTTTGTTTTTTGGGGGGTGAGTTTGATATGTGTTTCTATATGCTAATAATTAAGTAGCAGAAAGAGAAATTAAGAACACAATTCAATTCACAGTTGCACCAAAAATAACAAAATATCTGGGAAAAAAACTTAACCAAGGAGTTGAAAGATCTGTACTCTCAAAACTACCAGAAATTGATGAAATTGAAGATAACATAAACAAATGGAAAGATATCCCATTGCTCATGGATTGGAAGAATTAATATTGTTAAAATGTCCGTACTACCCAACGCAATCTACAGATTCAATGCAATCTGTCTCAAAATACCAACAACATTTTTCACAGAACTAGAACAAATAATACTAAAAGTTGTAGGGAACCAGAAAGACTGAGTAGCACTAACCAATTTTTAAAAATCTTTATACAAAGGGATACCTACTTCTTTTTTATTATTTTTTATTTTGAGAGAGAGAGGCGAGAGTGCACATGCTTGCAAGCAGAAGAGGAACAGAAGGAGAGGGAGAAAGAGTATCTTAAGCAGGCTCCACACGCATTGCAGAGCCTGATGTGGGGCTCCATCTCACAACCGTGAGATTATGATCTGAGCTAAAATAGACTATGGTGCTTAACTGACTGAACCCCCAGTCACTCCAAGGGATACCTACTTCTTACACTTAGCCACATTTTCCGTTTTCACTGGTGTACGTCTTGGAGATCTAAGCACACTGCAGCACACCTGGATCTAGCCCAATGGTTTTAATGAGGAATTAATGCTAATGTTAATAAAACAGCGATAATAACAACTCTAGTAAGCATTTACGAGGTGCCACTCACCGTTCTAACCACTTTCTTATATTTATTCATTTAATTTTCCCCAAACCCACATTAAATGTTCTGCTGAGTCTCTTCCATCTGCACAGCCCCTCCCCAATGCTCTCTGTATTCCGATCTGCACACCAAGGAGCTGATCTGGAGGAAGAGCAGCTGCAGGAAGAGCTCCTGACTTCCACTTGGATTCAGCTACTGGGTGGCACCAGAAGAGACAGGAGGGACAGTGAAGAGACAGGTTGGGTGCTCAGTCCCCTAGTCTTTGGTCTCCCCTAAGGTCCTCTGGTATTGCTCCATTCTCAGGATGCAGGCCACAGTATCTGTCAGGCGGCATATACCACAGAGCTCTCCGTGCATTTCAGAGGCTGTCCCCTTCTCTCACTAATTCAGGCTGAGGGGTGTCAATGGCTCTCCACTTCGGCCAGCCCTGAATTGTCCTTTATGGCTTCCTTTACCCTCTCTACACCTTTGAAAATAGTCCTATCTATTAAACTCTCTTCAAACTACTCAACTGAGTGTTGAGTTTGTTTCTTGCTGGGACTCTGATTGATACAAACATGTGCCCTTGTCCCCATTAGACCACTGAGAAAACGGACAGAGGAAGGTAAGTACCTGTGCAAGATACATAGCCAGAAAATGCTGAGGTCAGGACTCAACGCATGCACTGGCTCCCCAGAGACTGTGCTCTCTCCCTCTCTACAGAGCAAAGGGACCCAACTAAATATATATTCCCCTGGCACTCCAGCACTCTCCAGGATGTTGTTAATGTGAACGGTACTTCTCTGAATATCCTTACATGCTAGTCTTGGTAAACATAAGGAATTATATCTATAGGGCACATTTTTAGCAGTGCCAAGTCAAAAAGTATGTGCAAATTTTTAATTTGGGGTGATATTGTCAAATACTGACATATTGTCAAATTGCTGTACTATTTAATCAAATTAAACACATTCATACTATGACCTAGCAATTTTACCTTGATACAGATGTAGATGTGGAGGTAGATGTAGAGGTAATGATGTAGAGACAGGGAAGTGGGAGACATATCAAAGAAATCCGCATACATGTCCATAAAGGGATATATACAGGTACATACTCACTGCCGCTTCTTTTTTTTTTTTTTTTTCTATTTTGGCTATGGTGAGGAATCGGAGGCAAGTGGGGAGTCCAGAACTGGATTGTTAGGAAAAATACGGTAGAAGCTCCCCATGGAGAGAAAGTTTAATGAATGGGAGAATCAAGATGGGGAGGATGCAATGGAGAAAAATATTGTCACATTTCCTTCCACAAAGGTAATGTCATTTGTGTTCCTACCTGTAATGTAAGGCAGTGGCCATTTTTCCATACCATTTCCAGCAGGAGATGCTATTGAATTTTAAAAACATTTTTTTCCGAAGCTGATGGACAGCATCAGACTTTTTCCAGTCTGATAATTTGGTTTGCATTTTTCCATTACGAGTGAGGTTGAGTTATTCACGTCTTCTCCTATAACTCGGGATGCTATACACTGATGGAAATTTTCCTGGCTCTTCAGGAGGTTGGTAGATCCAGCAAATTAGAGTGTTCGGTCAACAGGGATGTCACATGGCCAGTGGCCACGCAACCCAGGATGAAAATGAGTGTGGGTGCCATGGTCACCTTCAAGTCCGCTCTCCAGTTCTGAAGTCACCAGCTAATCACTGGTGACCCCATAACCTTTCCAACCAGGAACCCATCTGGGCTTGTCTGGTAACCCTAGCTGCAGTTCAGACCATTTCAAACACCTTCAAATTCACTCACACTTAATGTATCAAAAAGCACTGCTCTCTGCACTGAGTTACTTAATGCAGCAGGGCTGTTTCCATGAGCCCTTTTTGTTTAGCTGGGCTTTTATAAACCTTCTCCCACCCCTCCTCCATTTTTTCTTCTTCTTTTCTTGGAAGAAGTTGAGCCTTTGCCAAAATGAAATGAAACTCTGGCTCCAAGTTCAACTCAGGATTTACTAGCTGATAAATTGGAAGTGGGGAGTGGGTCGTGAAGGTGGGGAGAGAATGGTGAGGGGGAGAGAGGCTTTCATTTGAGAGCAAGTTCAAACTTGGAATCGACGCTATTAAAGTGTCTGATTTGTGCTGAGTCATATGGAGGCGGGAGTCAGGGGACGATGCTGGCTACGTGCCAGCCACACGCACTGCCTAGGCTGATGAACAAGCCTCCGAAGGAACTACAACAGGATTATAATTTCACTAGCATTTTAAATATATCATTAGAAGCCAAGTGCATGACTCTGAGCAAGCAATCAGCTCAGGCCTCTTGAGTTCATCTATCTGACTGGTGCCTGAGCATCTGTCTTTCTTAGACCCCAGGCTCTCATTCAATTCTTCCCCTAACTTCACCCACTATGATCCTTCCTCCTTCCCTCCCCTCCTTCCTCCAACAGAGTCTCTCTAGAAGCGTCTCATTCAACAAGGGATGAGGTGGAGCCATGAAGACTCCAAGCCTTGAAGAGTTCTGAGAGCACAAGCTTTCCTAAAAAGAAAATGGTGACGATGAAGACGATGATGATATTGGCTTATCTAATATTCAAAGCCATCTTATAAAATAGATCATTATCTCCATTTTTATTGACAAAGCATCAAAGCACGAAGAAGCAACTTCTGGCAGGTTGCAAAGCTAATGGGTACAGAGCTGCGATTTGAAGCTGGGATGTCTATACTCTTAGCCACTACCACCTCTGCCCCTCTTTTAAGCACCCTCCACTCTGCTCAGAAGTCCTCGTGGTCCCCCAGCATTTATCTCCTTCCTCCCGTTTCTGAGCCTTGGCACCCCCTGCTCTCCTCAAGGCAGAGACGAGCAAGCAAAGAGCAAGTCTTTCCAGGTCTTTTGTTCCCTCTGCACCATTTCCTTGCTCAGATTCTATGTCCAAGATCATGCGAACATTCAGTCTCTCCCTTTTTTAATCCCAACATCGTATTATGAAAAATGTCAAACATACAAACCGTGGAAAAAATGGTGCAGTGATCCCCCCTGTAGGGACCCACCATCTAGATTCTACAATTAAGATTTTGTTATATTTGTTTCCATCTCTGCAGACCTTTATCCGTCTACCTGACTCCTCTGACCTTTCAGTGTGCTTCACAGTCAGGGGTAGACATTACTACATTATGCCTGTACTCCTTTCTACCTACAAAGTAAGAACCGTAGCCAACAACTACTGAGCGGTTCCTCTGCCGGACACGGTGGGCATCGGTATCGAGCACCTTTCAAGCATTTCATGATCTGATTCTCAAAGGAATCCTATGAGACGGGTGCAATTACCACCCTCATTTCCCAGTTGACCAAAGCTGAACACGAAGAACAAGGGCTCTAGCAAGCAGTTCCTTAGGGCTTGCTATGGGTCATGCACGAGGCCAAGGGCTTTTCATGCATTGTCGCACTTAATCGTTACAGCAACCTCACAAAATAAGCATTATTACAGATGAGGAAAATGACACTCGGAGAGTCAGGTCCTACAGCCCAATAGACACTGGGACCTGGTTCGAATCGAGGAAGTCTGTCTCCACTCCTTCTCATCTGCCCTTATCCCTACTGGCATGTCTTTTATTATTATTATTATTATTATTATTATTATTATTATTATTATTATTTGTTTTAATTCTTTGCCTCCACTTATGTTTCCCAACAGGCCATGGCCTCCCAGGGGTGAGAGTCATGCTTTAGTATTCTTATTCCCACACCCCCAGTCAGATACAAGTAAGCACTTCATAAATGTTTCCTGAATAGATTCATAAACAATGAATAGTAGTAATTGAAAGCTCTGTGCCTTCGAACCAGTGCAGTAAAACAGTGTTAAGTTTATGACCATTTTAGAAAAAAAAAATGATGGAGAGCTTGAAAGCTGATATCAGATGCCATGGCTGGTACCCTGGGGCTTTCTTTATACCAGTAGGATCTGCAACTCATTAAAGGCAGCCCACTTCGTGCAGTCTTGGGGACCTGAAGGACGGGCGAGCTGCCTGGAGGACTCAAGTGATCGTGCCGGCCCAGGCTGGGGCACACACCCGTACTCTTCGGTTCCCAGGGCATCTTTTATGTGCACCCACGTGGCAGACACCAGGCTAAAGACTGGGGAGGGCGCCAAGTTCAAACGTACAAGAGTCCACTCAAGAATCCCACTCTATATAGGGCACAGAAAAGACAAGCACATTCGTCGCTGGAACAAAAGTTCTGATCGGGCCCTTCATGAAAAAGAGACACACTTGTTCTAAAGGACTTCCAGGGAAGGACATATCAGATGGTGGTGTCAGAGGAGACTCAGGGACAGCCTGGTCAAGAAATGTTGTCACGCGGCATAGGCACAATCGCCAACAAGCAAGAATGTGGCAAAACCAAGAGAGCAACAGTGGGGACATTTGTCCTGTGACGCTCAAATTGCCAAGAGAATTGAAAACGGACCCAAGAGGGCTGCATTGCCCCATGCAGGGTGAGAAAACAGACAACACTGAGGCCAAAGTCCATCACTACGTATGTTCATTACCAGGCAGAGCAGCACCACGGATGCAGCGGTGACCACAACCTCACTCCCAGGTGCAAGGTGCCCAAGGCGGCAGTCTACCAAGGCTCTTCCAGCTGGTACTGAGATGCAGCGAGAGGCACAGGGCGGGCGGGAAGAGCTTGAAGGAGCGCCTCAAATGGTGTGTCCCAGCCACCAAACATGGGCTGTGCAGTGTTCAAAGTTCTGCAGTTTGTATTATCCCAACTGACCCCAATAATGACAGGTATGAGAGCTGCTATTAGCCCATTTTTCAAATGAGGAAAAGTGAGGCTAAGAAAGCTCGATTCACCCAGGATCCCCTGGCTTGGGAGAGGCAGAGCCATTGATTCCAAATCCAGAGTCCTTGGTACAAAATCTCAGTAATAGGACAGGGAGATCACGGTTTTAGAAACGAATGCGGCACACCACAGAGATAACCATTCCTTTGTCCAAATCTGAGGACTTTTCATCAGTGCAAGTGTTTTTAACTGACTTTACTGGGGTTACTGAAGAAACCAATCCAAGAATTTTGAGGAGTTAGTCCAGCCTGATACTGGACAAAACTAGCCACTTGTGGGGTTTACACACGAGCATCTTTTTTTTTTTTTTAATTTTCTTAATGTTTCTTTATTTTTGAGAGACAGAGATAGAGCATGAGAGGGGGAGAGACCGAGAGAGAGGAAGACACAGAATCCGAAGCAGGCTCCAGGCTCTGAGCTGTCAGCACAGAGCCTGACGCAGAGCTCGAACTCACAAACCACAAGATCATGACCTGAGCCCAAGTCGGATGCTTTACCTACTGAGTCACCCAGGCGCCCCTCAAGAGCATCTTTTAATACAGCTTTGTGGTTATGAGCACAGGCTCTGGAACCAAACTGCCCAGGTTTGAATCCCAGTTACTACCTACTGGCTGTGTGACCTTGAGTACATGACTTAAGCTCTCTGTGCCTCAGTTTCCTCACGGCTGTTATTAGGATTAAATATTTCACATATTCAAAAAACCTAGAATAGGGCCTAGCACCTAATAAATGTCTGGTAAGAGTAGCTTTATTTGTCACTTATATCCCATTTTACAACTTTTGTTAGGTTCCATGAGATTTCAAAGAATGGAGACCTGTTCAGATGACCTCAGAGGACGGGGGTTTATAAAGATACGTGGCAGATGCATGGCCAGACCTCAGAGATACAGAAAATTATTCTTCTCTTTCAGGTACTGCAGCAATAACTTGTCGTATGTATCCGATACGCTGGTCTCCAAAGTAAGAGTCCTTGACTCTCTGTTCCTCATTTTTTCTCATTTTCATGTTCCATGTCAGCTGCAGAGAGTTGAGTAAATTATACTTCTCCAGCCATGGCTTATTCACTGTCCTGTTTCTTATTTACTTACTGGTATCCCCAGTCCATCTTGTTCTTCTCCGCCCTCACCCCTTAGGCAACCACTCTTATTTTGTGTCTAACGTAGATCTTTATCTGTTCTTGGTGAACAAGTACATTTTTAAAATATGTGTATTTTCAATTAAAAAAAGTCTTTTGTCACATATCTGTTTCTTTTTTCGCCCATCCCTGTGCATGAGTTCATCCATGTTATTAAACGCTCATCCAGGCTGTTCATTTTCAGGGTTGCTTAGTTCTCCGTGAGACGCACGCACCACGTGTTGCTCATCTAATCTCCACTGATAGATTTCCAGATTTCCGCCAACTCCCTGTCACCACAAACAACGCTCTAATGACCATCCTCAGCAGGTCCCCTTATGGGCCTGTGTGAGATACTCTTGGGAAATATACATAGGTTCATTTTAATTTGACTAAATTGTATCAGATTGCTCTGCAGAAGGGCTGCTCCTAGCAATACTCCCAACAGCAGTGCATAAATCCACTCCACACCATTGGCATTCTGCAGCTTTCCAACTGAATCCACAGCTGCTTAGTCATGCTCTATTTCCAGCCTTCTGCTTATTTGTCGTTGCCCCTCTTTCGTTTCCCACCCACCCCTGCGCTCCAGCTAACCTGTCCTCAGTTTTTTCTGTAATCTCCCACACGTATCTGTGGTCTCTTCCCATTCTTGGTTTCTGTAACTTTCTTTTATATGTATAATTAGAGAGCAAGTGGGAGAGTGTGTGTGGGGAGAGAGAGAGAGAGAGAGAGAGAGAGAGAGAGAGAGAGTGAAGTGCAGCTCAAGCTCACCCGAAGCGGGGCTAGAACTCACAAACTGTGACATCATGACCTGAGCCGAAGTCAGATGCTTAACCACTGAGCGCCCAGACGCCCCTGTTTCTAGAACTGAAGCAGTAGCATCGTTCTATTTCACCTTCAAATACGCTGATGGTCCCTTAATCATGACTCAGTCTGGTGCATATCTGTGGAGTCCAGTTCTTCCCCTGGGCCACCTCTTATGACTGCCATTGACTCAGACACCTTTCCCTGGTCCAGTGGTGACAGGAGGGTAGGAGAGACACTGGTCCTTGTCTCACAGAGTTGAAGAATGAATCTCACAGACAACAGAGAGTGAGCAAAGCTATAGAAATTATTGAGAGAAAGTATAAAGCTCTCAAGAGTGAGAGGGGTCCCTACTGGGTTGCCGCTGGGGATTTCCGTCCCTGGCTTTTTATTGGGACTTTGTCAGAACGTTTGGGAGACTTCCCGCGTGGTACCTTGTCTGGGCAGGTCCGGAACGTGTTCATCTTACCCACTTCTTCCCCAAACTCCGTGGCCACTGCCGCTTCTTCAGCCTCCCACTTCTAGCTGCATCCTGCCTCCCTGAAAAGCCCCTTATCTCTCTCTGCCTAATGTGACCCTTTCCCTGGTCACAATCAGAGGTCTCCAGGGTGCTCAGAGTCCCATGGTACAAACACTGTGGACATCTCAGGAAGGGAAGATCTGTTCCAGACTCTTGCTACAGAAAGGGTGTATGGATATGATGGGCATTCAGAGCTTCATGGACTGCCCAGCATACACACTGACCTGACACTTTATTAAATTAACCAAAATCTACTAATTTTTATGTGAGGTAGCTGCAATTATTCAGGTAGGACATCAATCTCAAAGGTTATTTTATATGTAGACACAGTGGGAAACAATCTCCCAGGTGCCCATTGTTTACCAAGGGCCCCCCCTTTTCCTTCCCCTTATATTCTTTCCTCTAACGCACACACATGGCAAGAGAGAAATACTGTTTGAATCCAAAGGCCATGTTACTCCTGTCGCATAGAACATTCTTCCCTAACTCCCTTCCTCCTGACTAAACTGACTCCACTCTGGAGGAGAATTCCATGTCACTTTTCCAGGAAGATCTTTTCTTACTTCTTCTCTGGGATAAATTCTCCCACTGGAGAATGCCTTTCCCCCGTCCTTTTCTGTCACACACACACCACTTTATCACAGTTAAGTGCTGTTTTGCTCTACAACATATGAGCAACCTGAGAACATGGATTGCATCTGTCCTGTTCTGTGATGCATTTTTTTTCCTCTTTTGGTCAACAGAGTGCTTTGCATCCAGGATGCCCTCAAAATATATTTGAGCAATTTTGTTGAAGGATAGAGTGGTGGTATCTCCAAGAAACTGAGGTTAAATCCCAGGACAGCGGTGAGGTTTAGGAGACATCTTAGTTCCTGTGTTATCTACCTCATAGAGTTTTATATATGAAAATGATTTTTTAAGTGGTAGGATCTACAAAACGATGAGCAGGACGCTGAATGGGGAAAGATCACTGGACAAGTTCATGTTTATCATGAGGAATCTCAGTGCCAATGACTTGAGGATGATACTACAATAATACTCTGATCTTAACATAATTTCATAAAACAAAGATTATCATCAAAAAGGTACTAGAGATGGAAGGGACCCTGGACACTGTCTTGTCTAGATACTTTATTTTACCCAGAAAGGCAATCCACTGAGAATCGATGTGACTTTTCACATAGCTACATACCAAGAAGGCTAAGAAAAAGGGTCTTCTAATCTTGTCGCTCATACACCCTGAGGCATGCGCCCTTGTGGGAGGAAGTATCTGACTGCACGTGGTCTCTGAATGCTTACAGTGGCCAAGCAGCCTCCTCTTTGGCTTTGGATTCCAGCTTCCCACAAGCCATTATTTCTTAGACTCATCAAATTTTCTAGTTCTTTTTTTTTTTTTTTCTCATTTTTGTGCTTCTCACTGACCCAGTTCTTCTCCCTGGCCCATAAAGGAGTAGCAAAAAGATCTATATCAGAGCTTTTGCATGCTATGATCCAATATCCACCTTCCTGCCCCCAGAGCCCCATTAGTTGGCTGTGGAGATATCTAGAGGATTCAGAGGCTAGACCTCTGATTTCCAAGTGGTTCCCCGACACACACACGGCTTCCCAGTAGGAAAAATTACAATATTTACATTTTTTCTAGTTGCTAAAGGAATTAGAAGCAGTGGCAAAAAAATAATCTTAATAAGGAGTTCTTTGTCCCTAGCTGTTATAAAGCAGGATTTTTCACAAGTATTTACTTTCCCTGCAGAACGAAGCGCTGAAGTGCAAAAGTTCACCCCAAGCATGCCCACTGCTTTTCTTTAGACCTTCCAAGAGACACACAAGTCTCTTATTTTTCAGGGCCCATCTGGCCATAAATTGCAATCGACATTAATTTATGAAAACAAATGACACCAGCCTACTCCACGGCATTTTGAAATGGGAGAATTAGGCAGGGGCAATAAAGCAAGAATAAAATGAAAACACTCACTCAGACCCCATAGCTGCCCTGGCACTGTCCCAAGCCACACAAGGACCCTGAGTATCCCTAGTCCAACAAATTTTGCTCTTGCAAAGTTACACTTATTTGATCACAAGACATGAAATTAGCTCTTTGTCACAGAGTTTGGCAGGAAATTAAACACATCCAAGGTTTTCTCCAGGGACTAGACTCACGGTTCCATCTGCAGAGTGTACATCAAAGGTGATAACCACAGAGAGAAGGAAAAAAGCTGGGTCATCTACACTGGCTGATGATGTGGCTGATGGTTTAATCCAGTTTCTCCAAGGGCCTAGAGGACTCATTTTGTTCCTGGGACTAGCGTTTAAAATTTTAGATGCAGAGCTCTGAGTAGAGCCGAGAGGGTGGTTTATAGGTGTGCAGAAGGAATTGAGGTAATTTTGACCTCTTTAGCATGGCAGCTTCATTTTCCAGCATTAAGGAGACACGGTGTGAATATGATGTTTCAATTTGAAAGCCAAAGGAAAGACATGAAGAGGAGGGGCTCAACTCTAGATAAGGCAGCTGACCTCTCGTCTCCATTTCTTTGAATGCATGGATCTGATGCTTTTGAGTTTTTCAGCCATGTGTAATAATGGAGAATGGAGGTTCTAAGACAGACATACACACCCAGTAAGAATCTTTGGAGCTCTGGGAGATAATAAATTGGCATAGCTTTAAAAATATCTTTCATTTTAATTTTTTTAATGTTTATTTATTTTTGAGAGAGAGACAGAGTGCAAGCAGGGGAGGGGTAGAGAGAGGGAGACACAGAATCGGAAACAGACTCCAGGCTCTGAGCTGTCAGCACAGAGCTGGACACGGGGTTTGAACTCACAAACTGTGATATCATGACCTGAGCCAAAGTCAGACACATAACCGACTGTGCCACCCAGGCATCCCTAAATCACTTGCATTTTAAAAGGCTACCTTTGGCATAAAAATTTAGATGGAAGCTGGAAGGGGGTCTTATAGTCTCCTCCTCTAGGCGCTACCCCGTTGAGACAAAAGATACAAGGTTCAGACTGTTTATTTGAAGAAGGATGTACCCAATCACTCTGTAAAAGTAGGACTTGGAGAAAACTGTTGGACTTAAACCTTAAGCTTAATGGGGCTTTCTGTTCCATTCACCCAAATTGTGGACTTAAGACCCACCAGTTTGGACAGCTGATCTGTGGAGTTGGATCTGAATTTGCCTACCTAGCTACCTGCGAGGACCACAGGCCTGCCTCCATGCTCTGACACAGATACAAGACAGAGAAAGAATGGATGTCCTTCCTTTCCCTTCCATACTGGGAGAACTTTCTCAGGGGAATTTACCGCATGGAATTTACCACAAAGAGAAGACCCAAGACTGTGATATGAGCCCACAATTCCCCTGAGAGAACATAGAAACAATACCAAGTCTCACCTCTGTGTAAGGTTTAACACTATCACTCCACCCACTATTAAATGTCATTTAGTGAAGGTCAGGCCCTCATGAGCCAGCTTGGTTACTCCTCCTCCTTTGGGGAAGAGAAAAAAAAAGCAGTTGGAGGGATAAGATTTTAAGTGTTGCATTCTTCCTCTACAAGCTGAAGAGCAAACGTGAAGAGAAGAGTATAATTGTTCCTTCTCCCAGCTATCAGGAAGGACATCTTGACCTGGGGGAATTGAGGAAACAAAAACATAATCTGGGGGGGGGGAGAAAAAACATTAAAAAGACCTTCCCTCAGAATGTGTAAAGACCAGGAGAGAATCCAACCATTCTGCTCTTGAAGAGAGAGACACCCCTAGTGGCACAGAATTCTTCACTCTCCCTCTCGAAATGGTTCCATCCTGGGAACTGCATTTATGATGAGCTATCCTTGATTATCCCACCCTGCAGTCTTCTTGGTTGGTCCAGAGGAATGGCCAGGAAATAATGCTCCTGCTTTTAAAACCCAAGTTCTCCCTGCTCTTCTACTGGAAAGTGAAGTGATGGTCTAAGGACCTGTAACGTACAGCCCAAAAGCAGAGTTTTCACCAGACAGGAAAAGATAGAATGCTCTCTAGACTTTCTCAAGACTGACATGGGAGAGCTACAAGCTATGAATCATTCACTTGAGGACAGCATTGGAAGAACTAATGAAAGCTCAGGGGAATTAAGGAGGAGAAAGAGCCCAGGAAAAGATTTCCAGAGATAGAGCAATTCTTCAGTGAGCCCGCTTGGAGAAAAAAATTAAGGAAGGCACATCTTCATCCTGTCTTTAACAGATGTGTACTAACTCACTGTGGCCCAGGAGCCAGCTGTGGCTGACTGAAGAACATTTTCCATCACAGATCCCTTGTGAAAAAGAATAAAGTTGAAAATCGATGGCGCCAGATTGTATCCGTGATTTGTCATCCTAGTCTTGTCACCAAGAATCAAACAGCCCCATTCAGGGAGGCTACAGCAAAGGAAAAGGCAAAGAAATATTTGATAGGAATCAGTTATTTGAGGTCAATCTGGAAAGTTTCTTTAGAGTATTAAAAAAAAACATTAGAAAGAAAGAATAATAATCCAGTGATCGCTCCTGGCAAAGTTCAAGGATTAAGAATTTAATTTACTAAGGATGTAGAGCAGCACTTTCTCAGGATGAAATCATGCCTCAACCACTTAACATGGATAGAATTCCTGGGGTGGCACCATTTCTCCAGGGGCAATTTTACCCATTATCCTGACTCTACGGAGAACTGTAGTCAGGCCAAACATGGAAGTCCTGTGTCCTTATGGCTCTTACCTCTTCCTGTACTTTGTAGGATCTGGAAACAGCATGCTTTGATGATAAAATTTAGGACGAATTTTCTTTAACCTTATGCTTCTTTTCAGATTCTTTCCTCTCTTTCTTGCTTCAGGGATTTTGCATTTGCTGACCCTATGCCTAGAATCCTCTTGCTTCAACTCTACCTGCTTGATTCCTTCTCACTCTTCCGGTCTTGGGTAGAATGTCACCTCCTCCAAAAAGTCTTCTCTTATGGCCTCATCTGAAGTAAAGACAATCCTCTATTGTTTTCTTATCCCATTGTTGTGTTTGTTTACACTGTAATAATTATCAAATTATCACAGGTTGATAATTATCAGATTATCAAAGAGGAACTCAAAGGGAAATTAGAAAGTATTATTAACCAGATGCAATTCAAAATTTGTGTTACATCACTAAAGCGGTACTTAGAAGGAAATTTATAGCACCAAATACATATGTTAGAGAAATAAAAATCTCAGACATGTTGGGATGAACACTGGGTGTTATATGTAAACCAATTTGAAAAAAAACTATTATAAAATTAAAAAAAAAATCTCAGACTAGTTACTTCAGTCCCCACCTTAAGAAAATAGGAAAAAGAGAACAAATAAAACCCAAAGTAAATTTTCAAAAGGAAATTATAAAGATCAAAGCAGAAAACAATGATATGGAAAAGAGTAAAATAATAGAAAAATAAATAAACCAATGAAATAACAGTTGATTTTTTAGAAAATTGATGAAATCAATCTATCTATAATCAGACTGATCAGGAAAAATCAGAAAGAGAGGAAGAGAGGGCACAAATGACCAACATGAGGAATGAGAGGTGGCATCACTACAGATTCAATAATATGAAGATGATAATTGGAGAATATTATATACAACTTCATGACGATTATTTGAGAAGCTAAATGACAGGAATACATTTCTTAAAAGACACAAACTATCAAAGTTCACTCAAGAAGAAATAGATCACATTAACATGAGTAGCCCATCACCCAAGAAAGAAATAAAGAAATTGAATTTGTAATTAAAAATCTTCCCAAAAGAAGGTTTAGATGCCTTAGCTAACAGATTATATTTTAGGCATAAATATCTATAATAAACAATTCCAGAAGGTTAAAAAGGGGAGAATATTTTCCAGCTCTATGAAAGCCAGCATTACCCTGATATACAAACCATACAAAGACAATATAGGAAAATAAAATTACAGACTAACACCCATCATGAATATAGGTGCAAACTTTTAGATGGTAGTAAATCAAGTCCAAATATATGTATAAAGAAACGACCCATGACCAAGTAGAATTCAAGGTTAATTTAACATTTGACAATAAATCGATGTAATTCACCATATTAGCAAACTAAAAACAAAAATAAAAACAACAAAGATCTTCTAATAGATACAATAAAGCATTTGACAAAATACAATAGCCATTCCTGATCAAAAAATTAAAATTAAGAACACACACACACTTTTCAGCCAACTAGAAATAGAAGGGAACTGCCTCAAACATACTTAATGGTGAAAGAATAAATATTTTCCCTCTAAAAAAAAGATGTCTACTCTCACTGTTTCTATTCAACATTGTATTGCAGGTTGTACTCAGCATAGTCAGTCAAGAACAAGAAGTAAAATCATCCATATTGAAAAGGAAGAAGTAAAATTTTATTTATAGACTACATGTTTTCCTAGGTAGAAAATCAGATGGAATCTAAAAAAAAAAAAAAATCAATCGGATTTCTATATCTTACCAATGGAAATCGATATTAAAAACAATATTTTTAGCGGTGCCTGGAGTCTCAGTCAGTTAAGTGTTCAACCCTTGATTTTGGCTTAGGTCATGATCTTATGGTTTGTGAGTCTGAGTCCCATGTCAGGCTCTGCACTGACAAGGAGGAGCATGCTTGGGATTCTCACTCTCCCTCTCTCTCTGCCTCTCTCTCTTATGTCTCTCTCTCTTTCTCAAAATAAATAAACATTAAAAGAACAATGTTTTTATAATGACCATACAAGTATGAAATACTTACAGATGATTCTAACGAAAGATGTGTAAAACCTATCCCCTGAAACCTACTCTATAAAACTTCTAGAAGACAACATAGGGGGAAACCTTTGTGAACTTGGATTAGGCAAAGATTTCTCTGGCACTACATCTAAAACATAATCCATAAAAGGGAAAAATCTGACATGGAACTTAATCAAAATTTAAAAGTTCTGTTCTTCAAACATCTCTGTGAAGAGAATTAAAAGCCAAAACATCACCAAGGAGAGAATATTTGCAAACACTACAACTCCAGAATTTATAAAGAACTCTCAAAATTCAATTAATAATAAAGCAAAAACATGGGAAAAATATTCAAACAGTGTATTTGGCAAAAAGCACAAGAAAAGATGCTTTAGTTATTTGGGGAATCTTTAGTTACAAGGAAAGGCAAATTAAACTACAATGAGATGTTACTACAGATTTACTGGAATCATGAACATTCATAAGTAAACTCTTTTTTTAAGATTTTACTTTTAAGTAATCTCTACACCCAATGTGGGGCTTAAACTCACAACCCTGAGATCAAGAGTCACACACTCTATTGATAAGTCAGCTGGCCACCCTCTGGAATTGTGACCTGGTTCATACCAAGTGTTGGCAAGGATGTGGAGCAACTGTAACTCTCATACATCACTGATAGGAAAGCAAAATGTCACAGCCACTTTGAAATACAGTTTCTGAAAAAGTTAAACACACATTAATCATAAGACCTGTAATCCTACTCCTAGGTGAAATAACAACTGTCTTCATACAAAAACCTAAACATGGGTGTTTATAGAAGCTTGATTTATAATTTCCCCAAACTGGAAATGATTCAAATATCCTTCAATCGGTGAATGGTGTACTATATTTTGTACATATGATGAAAACAAAAAGGAGTTAAGGGCTGAAACAATCAACTTACAGATGAATCTCAAAATAATTATGCTGAGTGAAAGAACTCACACCTCCCCCCACAAAAGATAGAACAAAAAGGGCAGAATACCCAGTACTCTGCCACCACCAGCCAATGGGATTTAGAAATGAACTTTGTCACTGATAGCCATGGTATGAAGCACTCAGAAGATGTTAGAATCCATGCCATAATTATGTCTTCAGGCACTAGCTTCTTCTCTGTTTGGGGATCGTTTCCTCTTATTTGCCATCTCTCATACAACTGACATATCTCTGGACACCTACTCACCGCTACTACCGATACTACCACAAAACAAGACTCGGCAGCTGTGACTCAGAACTCAGAAACCGCTAGACCCATGCACTGGGCAGCTTAGGCATTCCATGACACAACCCTGGAGTTGCGACTTTGATGCTTCTAGCTAGAAGGAGGGGAAATGTGGTCATCTAAAGATGGCGGACAAAACAGATAAAATTCCTCCCTGTACTTAGAATACTCCTGCCAGAAACCTCTAAAGTCAGATTCCCCAGAAACATAGCCTGGTCCTGTAACCTGACTCATTCAAGTATCCCTTGCTGTTTGCTGGGGATGTGAAGCACGGAGAGCAGCTCTTGCCCAGAGTGAGTACCAACGGGGTCAGGGGCACCACGAGTGAACATAGGTTCGCCTCTTTGGCATGTAGGTCTCTACTTTATGCTTCTGCCTCCATTTTGACCTGTGGGTTCTTTTCTTAATAGCCTCTAAAACCAGCCTTGATTTCTAATTGTATTTTTTAATCATCCACTTAACACAAAGAATTCATGACTGGTTTTCTTGTTAAAACCCCGAACTAAATTCATCCCACGGGAATCTCCTCTGTGGTCTGCCTCTATCGTCACCAACCCCCATCCCATCTGTCCCACTCCTAGGATGACCCAGCCCCCCAGCAGCAGTCCCGAGTCTCCCTGGCCACTATACACACTCGGTCTCTGGTTTATCTGAGCTGCGGCCGTTGCACATCCCCTGGGACTGTGAGAATTCTCAGAACCAACTTACTCACAGGAATTCTTTCTATGTCTTCCAGACCAAGCAGCTGCATTGTAGAGTTACACATTCCTAAAAGGATTGTCAGTGGTGGGTCATCTGCCTCTCAGGATGAGACTTTAACCTCTACCACCACCCCCCCTCCAATTCGACTGGATGGTATCACAGCCTCCCCTAAACTGAGTGGGAAGGTGAGAATAGAAACTTCTGGGCCAGGAGCCATGTGCCTGAGCGAGTGGGAGAAGGACATGAATATAGCCTGCTAGGACCTGAGAGTGAGTTAACTAACCCTCAGTGAACCAAAAACACTAGATAATCCTATGGTATCTCCATAATGCCAACTTGGCAGTTTGTGTTAGTGCCACCTTCTTATTGAAGAAGAAAGAGAAGAAAAGAAAAAGAACAGAGGAAGTGACTAGAGAATGCAGGATGCTCGCTTTAATCTTCTTCCCTCCCCTCTCCTTCCCCTTCCCTCTTCTTCCTCTTTCTTTTCCTTTTCCCGTTCTCTTTTTTACCCTTCCCCTTCCCCTTCCCCTTCCCCTTCTCTTTCTCTTCTCTTCTTCTTCTTTAATGCCTTCTTGGACTATTTAGTTGAAAACCAAGAGTTCTGACAAAGTTTAGTCATGCCTCTCCAGCTTTGCCCATCACTGGACTCCTTCTGGGTTACCACTGCCAAATATTTGAAATTTTCTGAGATTATTTTTTGTGGAAGTATGGTCAAAAGTTTCAGGGAAATAGGCAAGTTTCAAAGAAGCTGGACTCCAAGAAAAGGGTTCAGTGTGAGTGGAAATGAATATTTTAAACAAATTCGGTCCTAAGACCTCAGCTATACTCAAAAGTGATTAAATAGTATTGAAGAATTAAGGAGAAAGATGACAAGGGGCATAAAAGTCTTTATTTTAAATATGAAACAAAGAGATTATGTTTCTGAAGTGTTACTAGAAGACTAGACTGTTTTGAAAGAACTATTCTCCCTCTCTTTTTTGTCTTTTCCTTCCTCTTTTTAACTTCCATTTTAGTAACGTGTATAGCCTGGCAACCCACCCCATTAACCTTCCAGAGAGAAGTGGCCAAGAAATCTCAATCATGGGTCCAGAATTCCATTCACTTCAGGTGAAGGCCAAAGGTCCTGAAAACCCATACACATTTACAAAGTAACACACCACCTGTGTCCTCACCCCATTTTCTCCTTGTCCATCTCTTCTTCCACTTGTATCTCTCTTCCCTTACTAAGCAGAACCTCTGCATGAGCATGTAATACGCACCTCTGTAGAGATGGACCTCATCACTTCTCCTCTAGATAGTTCACCTCCAGGAACATGATTTTTTCCTAATGTATAAGATTTCACTGCAGTCTGTCCTTTGGGCCTGACATTCCTAAATATCGAACAGCGTATGTTCTAGATCTTTTCATCCCTGCTTGCTTTCAAAAACTAAGAGTACGTAAAGCTGAGCACTATTCCTCAGGTCATGTTTACCTTGTCTGTTCATCAGCGGCTTTCTAACTTTGTTTCACCAAGCCTTCTAAAAAGTCACTACAGAGGAAGGGATGTAGAACAGAAATGAGAAAAAGCAGATGGACCTTCGGGAACGTTCAGGGGTCTCTATGAACTCAGACACGGAATGTCAGAATTCGGGAGGAACTTAGAAGTTATAGCCCACGTCCTGCCAATCTCACCAGCTGTGGAGTTGGTCAGGGAGCTGGACACAACATCTGTACTTTCTGAGCTTTGTTAGTGACAGAGCTAAGTAGGGGACCCAGGTTTTTGGATACTTTTCGTTATGAAGCATTTCCAATCATTTTACCTAGATGTTTGCTCACTCTTGGGTGTAAATGAGAAGTAGAAGATTTGTTCCCACCTTGGATCAGCACAGTTCACTCTATTGAAACTGCTCTCATCTCTCATGGAGGCAGCCGTGAAGAGTCAAGTCAGATCCAGAGGCTGACTGGAGGAGAGACCCCAGGGCGATCAAAGAGTCCACCATCAGCTCTGAAACCACCAAGAAGTGGCAAACCTCTTGCGAAAGATCAGCATTGACCATTAGTTCCCTTTTTCTAGAAAACTGTTTTACTCTCTCAAGGCCCCCAGCCCCAACACCCAGCCTCAGCTCTGGAAAAGTGGCTCTTCATTAAAGAGCTAGCACTTGACCTTGCTGAATAAAGGCTAGAGAGGTATTCATTCATCATGGAAAATTTCCTAAGCAAAAGGAATGCATTTATCTTAATTCTACCCTTATGTTTATATGATTCTTTTCCTGGGGACTTCTCATCTTAATTGCAAAGAGACAAAGAGGAAGAAAATAAAATCCTCAAAAGAACACACTTTATAGCTCCCTGTACTCAGGTCATGCTGATAAACCAAACCATCTTGCCAGGCTTGAGGGCACAGTGATTTAGGTTTCTGTTACCTCAAGCAACCAGGGTTGTGTGGTCAGACAGTTTCCTGAAAGTCTTCTCCTTCCCTGAAGGCCCACCCATTCCAGCCCCTTAGACTTGCCTTGAAGGTTGTCTGGGGTTTACCACTGCTCTTCAGGACTTTAGCCGAACCCTGGGAAAAGCAGATTGCAAAACTACTGAGGAAAAGACAAGAGAAAATGAGAGTTGGCGTAAACAGCAGGAATTTAAGTTATACAACCAGCAAAAGTTTGTCAGGGAGAATTCTGGGTGCTAGAATATATTTTATTTTATTTTATTTTTTATTTTTTTAATGTTTTATTTATTTCTGAGACAGACAGACAGAGTATGAGTGCGGTATGAGCAGAGAGAGAGGGAGACACAGAATCCAAAGCAGGCTCCAGGCTCTGAGTTGTCAGCACAGAGCTGAACGTGGTGCTCAAACTCACGAACCGTAAGATCATGACCAGAGCCGAAGTTGGACACCTAGCTGACTGAGCCACCCAAGTGCCCCTGGAATAGGTTTTAAAATCTCCATGAATGGGTCAAGATTTAGATCAAGCCAGGGGGCAAAATATAATGAAGATAAAGAAGACTGAATGAAAGAGGTACTTATTTGATTCATTTTCCCATCTAGGATACTCTGAGGTGCAGGCTAGAGAGAGGTGCTCGGTCATTTATGCAAGGCAAACTGCCTAAAGGGTATTTTCTCTCTGGTTTGCTGTTATCCCTCCTTTTGGCCTTTGTCTCTCCCAGCCCCGAGCACCATAATACACTCACGCCCTAAACCTGCTGTGTGGGTAAGTCACTTTCAAGCACTTTGCTTTCCTCTTCAAGCTCAAACTTCTGACCTTTGAGTTAGGAGGGCTTCTGTCAACCTCATTTAACACATCCCAGCCTTTCTCCCTTGAACTGCCTACTCTTCAGACTTGCCCCTCCACCATCCTAGCCCTCAAATCACCCAGAATCAGCCCCAGCCAGAGATGAGGAGATAGGCCAAGCCTGCCGTTTGAGCCCTCAAATTATCTCAATCCCATAGCCTCTTCTTTGTGAATTCTAATGACCATCCTGGCCTCTGTTTCATGTACAATATTCCCAGAATCTTCATGGACAACACTGCCCTTCTCAGGGTCCAGGGCCTAGACCTTTGGAACTGCTCAAGTCTTCCATCCTCAAGAAACTGCCAATAGGTAAGGATTTGAAAACAAAAATGGGGAGCACCTGGGTGGCTCAGTCAGTGAAGTGTCCAACTTTGACTCATATCATGATCTCATGGTTCATGTATTTGAGCCCTGAATTGGGATCTGCCCTTCCCCTACTCGCACTCTGTCTCTCTGCCTCTCAAAAATAGGTAAAAAATGTTAAAAAAAATTTTTTTTTAATTTGGAACAAGTCACTAGTACCTAAAAACTAACCTCATAGGTGCCCCGACTGAGTGCTGACAGTAACAATGCCATTTTCAACTCTGTAATCTCTTTTCATCCTCACAGCCATCCTGTGAAGTGGCAGAGAAACATGTTACAGGTATCTGAGGGCCCAGTTAAGGAAGGAACTTGCCTGAGGTGACGCTAATAGCTTTTTCTCTCACTCAGGATAAAAACCAACCTACCTCCTTAGCATGACCTACAAGGACTTACATGATCGGTTCTGTGTCTTTCTGTCTGACCTAATTTTCCACCACTCTCTGACTCTTCATCGATTTGCCTGCTTTCTGCGAAAGTATAATTTTCAAAAGCATAAAACAATATTTTTGTAAAATATGAAATCAACACATGTCAAATATTTTATTCAACTCACTAACTAATGAGAGAACCTGTTAAGACAGGTTTGGAAGAGAGTTTCAAGAACAGACAGATATGTATAAACAGGCTATCAAAAATGTTGAAGTGAATTCATTAACGGATGCAAAACTGGATATCATATGAGATACTAAAATGCAATGTTTGGATCAATAAAACTGATATATATTTGGTTAGGCTGACCAAGAGAAAAAGGGAGGACTCAAATTACTAAAATCAAGAAGGAAAGAAGACACACCATTACCGATCTTACAGAAATAGAAAGATTTATAACTGAATACTATGAACAACTGCATACCAACAAACTAGATAACTTACACAAAATGGATAAATTCCTAGAAAGAAACAAAGAATAAAAATTTAATCAAGAGATATAAAAAATAGGAATAAATCTACAATAAGTAAAATAAATGAATTAGTCATTTTAACTCTCACTAAACATTTAAGAAAAATGAATAGCAATCCCCAAAACTCTTCCAAAAAAATATTAGAAGTAGAGAACACTTTTCTACTGATCTCTACATTGAGGAGATCAGTGTTACTTGGTCCTCACACACAAAGACATTGTAAGAAAATAATTCTGGAACAGACTAATATCCCATATGAGTATAGATACCAAAATACTCAACAAAACACTACCAAACTGAATCAAGAAATGAATAAAAATGATTATACACCAAGACCAAGTGGGAGTTATCCCAGAAATGCAGCGTTAGTTTAACATCTGAAAATCACTTCATGTAATACACCATATTAATTGAATAAAGAACAATGCCATATGGTTATCTCAATAGCAATAGAGGAAAAAAACTGACAAAAATCCAACACTCTTTATGATAAAGAAAATGCTCATCAAACCAGGAAGAAAGGAACTTCTTTATTTGTGATAAGGATCATATATGAAAACACACTATCATACTTAATAGTGAAAGGCGAGACGCCTGGGTGGCTCAGCTGGTTGGACATCCAGCTTTGGCCTAGGTCAGGATCTCACCATTCTGGGGGTTTCAGCCCCGCCACATCAGACTCTGTGTTGACAGCTCAGAGCCTGGAGCCTATTTCAGATTCTGTGTCTCCCTCTCTTTCTCTGCCCCTTCCCCACTCACGCTCTGTCTCTCTCTCTCTCTCAAAAACCAATAAAACATTTTAAAAATTAAAAAAAATAGTGAAAGGCTGAATGTTTTCACCATAAGATCAGGAACGAGACAAGAATGTCCATTCTTACAACCTCATTAACTTCGTGAGGGGGTCTATCCAGGGCAATTAGGTGAGAAAAGGAAATAAAAGGCATTCAGATAAGAAAGGAAAAAGTAAAACTACCTATTTGCATGTGGCATGATTTCGTATATAGAAATTCCTAAGGAATCCACTAAAACACTATTAAAACTGATAAATGAGTTCAGTAAGGGTGCAAAATACAAGATTAATATAAAAACATCACTTGTATTTCTACACTCTAGCAGTGAACATTTTGAAAGTTAAATTAATAATTAAATTATGTTTATAATAGTAAAATACTTAAGAATACACTTTAAAAGAAGTGCAACACACACATGGACGGTTAGACATTGTCATCAAAGGAAATGAGGGAAAACATTTAAATAAGTGGATAGATAACCCATGCCCATGGATGAAAGGACCTAGCTTTGTAAAGGTGACTTTACTCCCCAGATACAAAACTATCCCTATCAAGATACCAACTACCCTTTTTTCAGAAATTGACAAGCGTATCTTAAAATTCCTATAGAAATTCCAAGGACTCAGAACTGAGTTAAAGCAATCTTGAAAAAGAAGAACCTGGTTGAAAAATTTACTTCCCAATTTGAAAATTACTACACAGCAACAGCAACCAAGAAAATGCAACGCTGGCACAAAAATAGGTTGTATTTCATTGTAGATCAATGAAACAGAATTGAAAGCCCATCAACAAACCCACTCATTTATAATCAATTGATGTTCAACAAGTATGCAAAGATAATTCAATGGGGATAGAATGGTCTTTTGAAAATGGTACAAGGACAACTGGATAAGAAACAGATAAACATGGGGAACAAGAAAAGAGAGAGGCAAACCAGGAAACAGATTCTTAACTATAGAGAACAAACTGATGGTTACCAGAGGGGAAGTGGGCAGGGGAATGGGTTAAGTAGGTGATAGGAATTAAGGAGGGCACTTGTGATGAGCACTGGGTGTTGTATGCAAGTGATGAATCACTAAATCCCACGCCTAAAACTAATATTGCGCTGTATGTTACAGAACTGGAATTTAAATAAAAACTTGGAGAAAATCTCTCTCTCTCTCTCTCTCTCTTCCTCTCTCTCTCACTCTTAAATAAAAAAATTTGTAAAAAGAGGGAGACACTTAGGTGGCTCAGTTGGTTAAGTGTCCAACTCTTAATTTCGGCTTAGGTCATGATATCACAGTTGTGAGATCAAGTCCCACATTGGGCTCCATGCTGGGCATGAAGCCTGCTTTAGATTCTCTCTCTCTCTCTCTCTCTCTCTCTCTCTCTCTCTGCCTCTCCCCACTTCCCTCTCTCTCTAAAAAAAAAAAAAACTTGGAGAAAAAAATTAATGTAGGCCTTTACCACATAACGTACACAAAATTAACTCAAAATGAATAATAGATCTAAAGCTAAGAGCTAAGACAGTAAAACTCTTAGACGAAATCATAAAAGCAAATCTTCATGGTCTTGAGTCAGGAAATGGTTTCTTTGATACAATACCAAAAGCAAAAACAACAAAAGAAAAAATAGACAAATAGGACTTAAAATTTAAAACTTTACTTCTGCCAATAATACCAGCAATAAAGGGAAGATAACCCCTACAGTGGGAGAAAACAGTTGCGAGTCATATATTTGATAAAAGACTTGTTCGCAGAATATATACAGAACTCTTAAAACTGAACAGTAAAAGACAAGTTTAAAAATTGGCAAGGCTTTAAATAGACATTGCTCCAAGAAAAATATAAATATGGCCAATAAGTGCATGAAATGATGTTCAACATCATTAGTCATTAGGGAATGCAAATTAAAACCACAAGAAATCGCCTCATATCCACTAAAATGGCTGTAATCAAAATGATGGATGATAATAAGTGTTGGCAAGGATGTGGAGAAATTAGAACCCTCATACACTGCTAGAGGGAATGTAAAATGATGCAGCCACTTTGGAAAACAGTTTGCAAGTTCCTTAAAATATTAAATGTGGACCTGTCATATGACCCAGCAATTCCACTCCTAGGTATATACCCAAAAGAAATTAAAACATGCATCCACACAAAAACTGGGCCTGACTCTTCATAGAAGCATTAGTCACATTACCCCAAAAGCAGAAGTAACCCAAATGTCTATCAACTAATAAGACAAAGTGTGATATTTCTATGCAATTCAATAACATCTGATAATAAAGAAATTAAGTATTAATACATGCTACATGGATGAACCCTGAAAAATATGCTAAGTGAAAGAAACCAGTTCCAAAAGACCACATAGTATATGATTACCTTTACATGAAATTTCTAGAAGAGGCAAATCTATAAGGACAGACAGTAATTAGTGATTATCTGGGGTGGGTATGGGGGAGGGGATGATGGAAGGGAACCTACTAATAGGTAAGGGATTTTCTTTATGACATGGACACAAATTAGATTGTGGTGATGTTTGCCTAACCCTGTGAATATACTGAGAAAGAATGGATTTAAGTGGGTGAATTGTATGGTATAAAAATGTTATCATGATAAAGCTGCTTAAAATGTATTGTCCGGGGCCATCTTCCCTACAGGGTAGAATTCTAGAACAGTTGTCTATCTACTAGGCAAAATTATTTATATTGCTTTGGAGAAAAAATCACTTGCACTCCTATCAGATTTCTACCAGTTGAATTCCATGTCTAAGGAACTGTGAAATAACTTAAGCAATCAAAATTCAGGCAAAGAGGAATATCTCAGTGTAATCAGGTAATCCCCAGAAAACACCCTGGACAATGCCCGGCTCTCCGCTGAAGGGATAGCTCATAATATCTTGCCCACTTCCAAATCTAGGACTATCTTTCCTTGACATGCCTTTGAAAACTTCAAGCATGTTCCTACCAAAAGGCCATTGCCAGCTCTATGCCTTCTGCTTCAAGGATCTTCATACATATCTTAACCTGACTTGTTTTCCTTTTTCATTCTGGTCTCTGTTCAACTATTCCCTTCACAGAGAGAGCTTCCATAAAATACATGTAATAGTTATCTACTACTATTTAGCAAACGACCCCCAAAAGATCTGACTTTACACAACAAATATTTATCTCATCGTCATTCTCGGTCAGGAATCCAGGATCAGCTTATCTGGGTGGTTTGGGCTCAGAGTCTCTCATTCATTTGCAGTCAGGATGTTGGCAGGAACTGCACTCATCCAAAGGTTTGTCTGGGGCTGGAGAGGCAGTTTTCTAGATGGTCCCTTACATGGCCATTGGCAGGAGTCCTCTGTTCCCTGCCACATGAGCCTCTTAAGCTGCTTGAGCGTCCTCACAACATGACGGCAACCTTCCCCCAGAGCAGACAATTCAACAAAACGCAGTGGAGGAAGATGTGGTGTTTTCATTACCCAGCTTCTAAAGTCATACTTCTGCTTCAGTCTTCATTTCAGGACCGAGTCACTACATCTAGCCCACACTCAAGATGAGGGGAATTAGGCTTCACCTTTCTCTTAATTTTTTTAATGTTTACTTATATTTTGAGTGAGAGAAAGAGACAGAGAGACAGAGCGAGTGAAAGTAGTGAGGGACAGAGAGAGATGGAGACAGAATCTGAAGCAGTCTCCAGGCTCTGAGCTGTCAGCACAAAGCCTGACGTGGGGCTCGAACTCATGAGCTGTGAGATCATGACCTGAGCCAAAGTCAGACACTTAACTGACTGAGGCCACCCAGGTGCCCCTAGGTTTCACCTTTTGAAGAGAGTATGAAAGAATGTATGGACCTATTTTAAAACCCCATAGCACACTCCACACAGACATACCCTCTTGTCGGGTACTCTCTACTGCCTTATTCAATTTCTGTTTTCTTCACAGCATTTGATAATATTACTTAATGTGGCAAGTATCAACTTCCCCCTATAATGCAAGACCTACGGAGACAGGAATTTTCCATATCCCACACCAAATACTCAGCACCTAGAATAGTACCCAGTATATAGCAGCTCCATGACTGTTTTATTTCTTAAATATATGAATGTACGGATGAGTTACAGGAACAAAACCAGGCTAGGAATTATGACTCCTAACCTTATATGTTTCCCAATATTTTATCTCGGAACAATTCTAAAGGTGGAATATAACTCAAACAGTGATTTGAGGGTGGAGGCAAAAAGGGGATCCCTCCTAGTTCTCCATGAAGTCACTCCAATTGAGACCTCCTCCACTCTTCACAGATGCAAGACAAACACTGCCAACCGGAGTTTAGGAAAGTGTTTCTCTGCTCCACACACACAAACAAAACCCCTCCCGTCTTTTAGGAGTAAATGTGGGGGCCTGGGGGGTGGGAATGGGGGTGCTTCTGCAGGACCCATGTTTCCTCCCCTACTTATCAAGAGTAAGTCGGGAAAGCAGCGAGGCAAGCCCAGACCCCAGGTGGACACAAGCATTACATCTAGGTTTGTGAGTAAGAGATCTTGAACACTTGCTTGCATGTTCGTGTTTGTTTGTTCAGGATTTAGCAGCTTTTCTGAAGCCAAATGCAGATGTTCCCTGGCTCTGCGGAATAAGGAAATCCACACCCAGTTAGGAAGCGGATTGTAATGGGAAGTGTGTGCGATTGGGAGGTCTCCACTAATTTGGTGAAAGCCTTATTTTCCATACTTGTAAAATAGCAGGTGTGATTTGGGAGTACGTAGATAACTTCACATTCTTACTCAGGTTCGAATATTTTCTGAAGTCAGAGATGTCTTAATGGCCCTTGAATGGTCTCTGCAAGCTTCTTACCAGAATCAGCATGGGATGCACTTGCATTCCTCTCTCCCTTCTCTAGCAGCCTCTAGGGTCTAGAAAGCTGGGACCCCACCACACACACACACACACACACACACACACACACACACACACAGAGAGACAGAAATGGAGCTAGTAGGGCGTCACACTGCTTCCCAGCCTGTGATGTCCTGCATCTGCTTCCCAATAAAAGAAGAAAGGGGGGGGGAGAGAAAAACCAGTGTGGGGGCAAGAAGAATGGCAGCCACTCAAATGTGGAGATGGGGGGCGTTATTCCAGAACGACGACGAGCTCACCAGCTCATGGCAGGTGCACTCCTCACTGCTCCCCTTGGTGTCCCTTCAAGAAAGCTTCTAAATCCAGACCAAAGGAGCCCTGGTCCTCAGGGCAACATCAAGTCTGAGGAGCCGCCTCATTAAGCCCAGTATCCTGGCTGAAGGGATGGTGCTGAGGGTGGAATGGGGTCAAGGAATTAATATCGACCTTGTAATTAATTTGCGGGGAGAAAAGGTCTTAAAATTTTCCATCCGTGTATCTGCCGCTGCCCAGTGGAGAAGCAGCAGCCTCGAAACAATAACAACGATGATAAGGAGGCAAACAACGGCCACTCTGTGTCAGCCCCGGCTCCAGACCACTCCCTTCCCCGCAGAAGGAAAGGACACGGGACCGTCTCCCTGGGGAATGTCTTGGGAAACCATACCCTGGCTAAAGAGTTGGGTCCTAGGGCTGGACATTTCAATCAAAAGCTCTTTTAGCAGAGTGGAGGAGGAGGAAGAATAGAAAAGCTATTGAGAGGCAGAGCAGGAGTAAAAGGGCAGAAAAGGAGGACTTGTACTCTGGGCCTGCGATAAATGCAAGCTGACAAATGTGAAGGAATGTTGGGGCTGGGACAGCTCAGAGATGGGTCCGACGCCCTTTTACTTCAGATGCGGAAACGGCAGAGGTTAAAGGCTCCTGTCGCAGTCGCCTTAGTGGGAAGAACAGGGGAAGGGCAGGGGGCTATTGTTAGAGCAGCAGATGGGACTGAAAGGGTCTGAAGGACACAAGAAACAAGGGAGAACAAAAGCTGCTGGCTTTCCGTGATCTCTAGGAACTGATCGACTGTATCTAGTGACTCACCGCGAGGGTTACGGTGACGATGGGATCCAGGGCGTGCCCAGACTGCTGGTGTGGGACACCGGGTGCGTCAGCGGTGTCGTTTATTCAGACAGGACACCCACAAGAGGGTCGGAGACTGTGTTCCCCATTTGAGAGGGAAATTCAGGTGCAATGTCCAATAACCCATTAGGCTTAGAGCTCCGGAGAGAGGCCAGGTCTGAGGGACAATAGCGCGCAGGTGACAATGGCAGTCTCGGGAGTGAACTCGGGGGCACTCCATGTAAACGCTGTAGAAGAGGACAGAGAGCAGGGCACTTGAAGGACACTGGTGCTTGAGACGCAAGGACGGAAAACAAACCTACAAAACCTAAGGAGATGCCAGAGGGGTAAGGAAGAGGTAGCGACTTGGGGATGCAAAAGCCAAAAGCTGCTGACTCCAGCCTCCGGGAACTGTGAGCCCCAGCTGCAGAGCCAGGCTCTGGGAGCTTTTGCTCTTTCCTGTCTATCTGTCCTTCTGTGGTCAGGAGGAGGCAGGAAAATCTCTAATCTATGTGCCCTTTTCGGTCCTCCTAGACCTCCCAGTATGATGAAGTTGTACAAAGGCACAGTCGACCCAAAGGCGTGGTTCCCAGATGTAACTGAGGGTGGGGGCCTCTAGGATCAGCCTCCACTCAGAGAGAGAGAGTCCCCTGGAGGCCCCACTGACCCCACACACTGAGGGTCTGGTGTGCAAATGTGTGTCTTCAGGCCAGGTGGATGCTATAACAGTATCTACAAAAACGCAACCACCTGGACTATTTTCTATTAGCTGACTTAGATGGGGTGGGGGAGGTTTGCAGAAAAGATGAGAGGAAAGAGGGAGAAGAGAAATAGTAGGGAAGAGAGGAAAAGGAAGAGCAAGCGAAAATCAACATCTAAACGGAAGTCTATGCTTCCAAAGACTTGGCTTCTCTTCAAATTCAGCAAAAGGTCATTAGTAAACAGGCAATAAACTTTTTTTTTTGAATAATTTATTGTCAATTTGGTTTCCATACAACACCCAGTGCTCATCCCAACAAGTGCCCTCCTCTGTGCTCATCACCCACTCTCCCCCCTCCCACACCTCCCTCTCCCCTCAGTTTGTTCTTAGTCTTTGAGAGTCTCTTATGCAATAAACTTCTACTACAACGGTGTGAATCAGGACCTCATATGAGCTCCACAGATCGGTGAACTAGGAGTTAGAGTGTGTAGGAGAAAGAGCACAAGGGTAGGAGTCACGAGACTTCAGTTCTACATTTGGTTCCGTCAGCAGTGAGTTGGGGTGATGATGGGGGACCTCACTTCAAGAAATGTCTCCCCAGCAGGTAGACAGTTAAGGCTCTACGTCAGGTCCTACAACCAAGAGTAACATGGAAGACATCATCCCTACTTAGAAGAAGCTCCTTGACAACAAAGCAAAACCACAGTACTGTTGGGAATCAAAACAGGAAGAAAAGGTTTGAATCCCAGGGAAAGAAGAGTAGGTTTTGAAAGATGAACATGATTTTTTATAGTCTGCAGTTACCATAAAATGGTTTATGTAACAAGTTTTAGGAGCGAAAACACAGAGCGGAAAAGGGATAAAGAATTGTTAGAGAGCCCTAGGCATCCATTTTCACTAAAGGATGAGCACATGCAGGAGGAAAGTGGCAGACAAGGCTGGAGGTGTGGAAGGGACCTGAGTAAACCACACTCAATCATCCTAGGGTAGGGGAGCCATTGAAGGGCTTCTGTTATTTATGAGATTCCAATTGAAGTTTTGTCTCATTAAGATCAAGTCACCTTAGGTACCGCTAACTCATGAAGTGGGAGACCCAGAATCTTGAAAGACAATTCAGGAAGTTGTCTCAGTCACTTGACTTCCATGTCATCTGTTCTTTCATCTACACAAGGGAGGATTGGGGGCAAGCTAGTATCGCAGGCCTCCAGTCTATCCTAACATTCTGTTGCCATGTTTAACTGTAGGCAAATGGAGACCAACTAGGCAATTCTCAGGGGAGGTGAATGCCACATTGCACGAAGGTCCTACAGGTGACCCGAGGAAATTTGCCACTGATTGTATGTGTGTCATTGTTACTATTTTAAAAAGTAATTGAATGTTCCCCAAAATTATTCAATTACTCAGTCTTATTTGATTAGAGGTTAACTTATTATTTTTGGCATTCCTTAGGTACAGAAGCCATGTCTTATTTGTTTGTCACCTTGCTGGTGTTTGGTGTTGAGTAGGAGCATCACGCATGTCCTATGAACAAATGCATTCGAAGGTCCTAACACTAACTCTATCACAAAAACAAAGTACGAAATGCCCAAATGCTTAGTATAACAGAGTGCAAGACCAAATATCCAGCTCCTTCGTGTTTCTTTTGGGAAACTATTTTCCCTATTTATCCCCACCCTCCTTTGCATGGGCTTCTCCAAAACATTTTAAGAATGAGTACCCATTCTTAATGCTAACTGTTCTTTTTTTTTTTTTTTTTTTTTTCAAAATGAAAAGTTGTACAAAGTTATGCAGACAAGCACAGAGGTATGCATTGATCTCAAGAAACTGGGGCTGTCCCAGCGTATTACCCCCATTATTTTCCACTGTGGGCTCCCAGATGGGTTGGATGGGGCTCAGTATTCTTCAGTTTATTCTGCCTCTTGCCCAGCCAGCTCCCAGGAGCTGAACCTAGTCTGGAACCTCAGATCTGTGGATTGTGGATTTCCCCAGCATCCAGCCTTCATCTTTAAAAGTGTCTGCTCTGCCAGGGACCCATCCTCTTGATTTCAGCTCAACAATCTTGCCTGTTTTGGCAGAACCTGCTCCCACCAAGCTTGGATACAGTTGCACATTAGGGGAAGAGGAGTATTAAATTCTTCTCTCTGTTACTTCTTGCCCTTCCTGAAATAGTCAACTGGACTCTAAAACTTGGTTTGGGGAAGAATTTTATCCTGAAGCCATCTGGCGAGACAAAGGAAATATCTTTTTATATTCCGCTTTCCTCAAGAGTACTGGGCCAAGACAGATTCATGTTTGTCTCAGAAACAGGACATGACTGTGGCTTCTGGGGGCACCTCCTTGTAGGTCAGTGGGGTCAAGGGGAAAAGAGGATAGGAAAGTAGGATGCTACTCTGTCTCTATCACCGACTTGGGGACTTGTCTATAATCCAACATCTAAAACCTGTCCTTCCCTATTGATAAATTGAGGGTGAGACCCAAACATCTCCCCTCAGTTTAGGGAAACTAAAGCAAGAGAGGAATGGTGAAAGTGTGAGCAGCACTGACACGGATGTCAATCATGGTCAGTGGACTCCTCTATGAACAGGCTCTTAAGTGAGGTTTACAGGTAGATTTGTTCATCTAACATAGGACACTGTGGTCCATCCAAATGACTTCCGCATAAGTTTGACCCAAAGTGTGCAACGCAATTCCTTCTGCATCTCTTTTTCTCAACTTTCTCATGTCTACAGAACACACTACATTTCAGCGCATAACTGCACATCAAATAAAATTGAAGTGGAGGAAAGTGGTATCTAACCACACTTAGAGTTCTTGGTCAGGAACTTGTACTGTATAAAGCAAGAGTCTGGCTAAACAACTTTATATAACACGACAGAGTAAAGTACGATAGTACCAAGAAAGCATTTGGGTAAACCTTTAGAGCCTATTGTTCTGAGCCACAGTCACCTGTAATGAAGAAAAACACCCATTAGTGAATGGGTGGTGCCCAAGACCCTGGCCTCTTGGTGACCAAGAGACCAGGTAATGCTTTTGCTTTCACAGCATATGAATGGCCTCTCTGTCGAGGCTGTGGGTAGAAGCTGCCACGGCCCAGAGGAGAGTCCTACCGTCCTGCAGATGCTACCACATCATCTCTACACACTCTTTCCTTTCTGTAAACTTTGTCTGTTTATCTAATCGCCTTTTCTCTCTTTGCAGGAAGCTCATTTTGTCATGAATCAAAATTAGTCAACCGGTGTGTCCACTAAATTATCAGGGAGGTATAGGAATGATCTGGATTGGTGTCTGATGTAGAGGAAAGGGATAATGAACCTGAGATAGAGACAATAGGTGAGGCAGCCCGAGGCCTGGGAAACATGAGCATAATATGGATTCCTACTTTCCGCCTTTGGTACAGTTCCAAGCAAATGTGGTTTTTCCACTTTACATCCCAAACTCAGGTAATGAGGTAGGAAAAGTTAATGTAACTGAGACAGAGTTGAAAACAATGAGGGCTGCCAGGCTGGCCTCCCATTCTAAACACTTGCCAGATATCCACCCAGCCGAGTTGCTACAGACTGTAAAGAAAAGGTCTTGGGATGTCAAATAATTGGGTCTAGGCCTATGTCACATCTCTCCATTTTACTTACGCCTGGCTGTGTAACACAGAGCAGGTTACTTCTCTCTGGAATTTTCCATCTATGAAGTTATATTACAGCTAAGAACCAACCTACCAGAGGGCAAAAAAGCAGGTTTCAGTACCTTAGCACCCTGGTGTTGCATTCAGGTGCTCAGCCTAAGGCTCATGATGCATAGAACACAGATGCATGGGTACCACTTCCTGCTGTGCCTCCAATGCAAGGCTGAGAAATATTCTTTCTATTCTTTGCTGATTTTTGTGTTTGCATGCATTGTTTATTTTCTTTGTAGGTTATGAGTATTTGGGGTAAAAGAGGAGGGCTAGTGGTCTAGGATCTCTGTGGGAACTGGATTTCAGTTGAGTCCGAGCACTTATTTATACCAGGTAGGAGTGTGGCTAGGCATTGATGGCTGGGAAATGGTGTGTCTGGCAAGGCAGGAGAGGAGCCAAAGCAGAAAGAGGGTAATGGACGGCAAGTCCAAGAATGGACCTCCTGAGGCTTCCAGGAGCCACTCAAGGGGGCCCAGACCTGCATAGTACCCTACAGTCAGGAGCTGGCCTCAGGAAATGAATTTACAAGAGGCAATTGGTCCTTCAGCCCAGGGACTTCCCTTTATGGTCTGGCAGCCAAGGTCATGCGGGTTCTCCAGGTGAGGCTATGGAGAGCTGCTGCCCGAGCTGCTGTGGAAAGCATGGCTGGCAGATCCCCCAGATTCTCGAGATTTCACCACTGTCCCTGGTATGTTGGCTAGGCATGCCTCACTCCTTCCCCCACTTCTGACTCCCAGGAAAGGGATGCCAGCCTGTCTGCTTTGTCTGGGAGACTTCCGCTGCGTTTCTGAGAAGTGCTGGCCTTTGAGAAGTGGCCTCCAGCCCTCCTCCAGTTCATTCCAGCTACAGAAAGGACATTCATTCCCTGATTGCACCTTGACAATGAGCAGCCCACTCACCTGCTTTGCCAGGAGGAAAGTCAGGCCAGCACGCTCCCTTCTCTGTCCTCTCCCACCTCTTCTCAAAACTTACTTAGCATAGACTGGAGGACCTAACTAATTTAAACCATTCTTAAAGCAAAAATTTTTTTTGTTTATGTTTATTTATTTTTTGAGAGAGAGACATACACAGAACACAAGCAGGGGAGGGGCATAGAGGGAGGGGGTCAAAGCAGGCTCCAGGTTCTGATCCATCAGCACAGAGCCTGACATGGGACTCGAACTCATGAACTATGAGATCATTACCTGAGCTGAAGTCCGACACTTAACCGACTGAGTCATCCAGGCGCCACTAATTTAAACCACTCTATTCAGAAGCAAGGGAGATGGATACCTTGTTTCTGAGACCTTGATCTCTCTGAAGATTTCATAACGTGTTTTTGCTGAGTCATGTCTAATTTTCCTGGTCCCCAATTTTTTCTCTCATTCACTACTCCTGCCCCTCTTTGTTGGGTCCTCATTGCATTGAACTCACAGCAGTGTCTCCTGGGAACAGATGCATTGAGACATTGTTGCTCCCCACCCAACCCCCACACACAAAACCTCAAGACATTACCTGGAAAAACAGTTGGCCTTTAACTACTGCTCAAGACAGTGCCTAATTTCTTCTTATTATTAAAGAAAATTTTACACCTGTAGAAAACAACACAGAGGCTTTGTTTTTAAAGTTATACAAAACCTGAGGGGCACCTGAGTAGCTCGATTGGTAAGCATTCGACTCTTGGTTTCGGCTCAGGTCATGATCTCACAGTTTGTGAGTCTGAGCCCTGTGTTGGGCTTTGTGCTGATGGTGCAGAGCCTGCTTGGGATTCTCTCTCTCCCCTCTCTCTCTCTCTGCTCCTACATTGCTCTCTCATTCTCTCTCTCTCTCTCAAAATAAATAAGTTTAAAAATTTTAAGTTACACAAAACTGAAAAGTACCAAAAAGGTAAAACAAAAAAAATCACCTCAATGTCCATCGTTAAAATAAGCCTCACCAATAGTAAGTAAAAATCATTACTATATTTCTCAATGTATAGAGACAGGTATAATTTGACAAAAAGGGGGTCTTATTACTTTTTAATTTTTTAAAGTCAAAAGTACTAACTTTGCTTGAATGTAAATGAAGAAAAAAAAGACTGTTAGGAAACTTAAGTAATTGTTGAATACCAGAAAAATGTTTCCTGACCACATGAGATAATAATTCTTAGAAGAAGCTCTTTGTTTGGGGCGGGAAGGCTGGGGGGAGGGGTTGCAAAGCTTTAAGATTTGGAAACCGCTCCTTTTTAAAATTCTTTTTGTTTTAGACATTGGCTTTTCAGGCCGGAGCTTGCATTTTGCACGTCGTTTTAAGCTATATTCTTCAGAAATAAAATCGGAACTCGCCAAGCGTTTGAATCATTCTTTACACTCCCGCTTCAAAACTTTTGCATTGTTCTTGCTATATAAATAGCACAAAAACTCCCCCTTGCAGTGGCGTGTCTATTCAGTGAGGGGGAAGGGATGGGAGAATTCAGGGGATCTGATCTCTGCAGAAAAACCATTTGAAGGAAGCTAGTGTGGCTTTCTCCTTAATTCCTTTTTCTTTTAACAACAGTGGTCTAACAGCTATCTTTAGCCAGGTTTCTGGAAAATTCATCTCACCACCCAAATCTGCCCTATACCATGTGACCTAAAAAATATTCACCCTTATTTTAATGGCACTTATGTATATGTGAATGTTCTTATAAAATTGCCTAAAAATGGGAGGGGGTAGGTATCAGAGTAGGTAAGCGCAGAGCTTGAAAAGCTGCGGGACATGTTTCAGTACCAAAGTGGCACTGAGTTCAAAACACCAAGGCTACTCAGGTCTTCGAGTTTTACTCACTTCTCTCTCTTAACATATCAGGAGGTTCAATGATCTAGGTCAAGGTCGCTTCCGGAATCCTGATCTTCTCCTGTTCTTTAGCATCCCAAACTCCCTGACCCTTCACACTTGCATGCTGGGATAGAACTTTCCCTTTCATTCCTGCCGTTTTGTCCTGCCATCTCATCTCGTCGTGTCCTGCGTCTCAATCGTCAGTCCCCTGAGCACACTGGCGTCTGAGCTCTGCTGTATGCGCTGCCCTCTCTCTCTCTCAAGAGTGTGTTTGTCTCTTATCAGAGTGTGTAAGGTGGGGAGGAGATGAGCAGACGACATCCAAACGCTCTGTCATAGGAAGAGAAAGGCAGAGAGTCTGCGAGCCTCATTCCATTAATGCTGCGCGTCCAGTCACGCTAGCTTTGTGGCCGCACTCTTGGGGGAGGTGGTGATAGCAGGCGGGTGGCAGATTGTTTGAAACCTCATCTGCCTCTTGCTGATTTCTCTGCTTCTGGAAATTAAATATGTGGCAGTGATGCCACCTTGTAATTAGTGTTGCCAAATATCAGAGAAAGCTGATTTTCCGAGCATTCACAAGCATGGAGAAAGGGTCTTTTTAAGGTTATTTTCTATTGTGGACAAGGTTTCTTTGTTAGTGATTCTGAGTTTGATTCGTGTGTGTGTGTGTGTGTGTGTGTGTGTGGTGGGGCCTGAGGTGCAGATTGAATGGAGTAAAGAAAAGGAAGAGAACAATAAGAAGAAAAGTATGCATCAGGTGCTTTTTAAAAAATCAGTCCAAACAAAAATAGCAAAGGGATGTCTGTGGAGAGCTCTGCTGGCTACGACCAGAACTGAAAAGAAAGGCTGGGCCTGCAGGGGCTGCGTAGCAACAGGGCTCTGATTGGCCAGACCGTGCAAAGAATAGGCCCATAGCAGGGGCTCCGAGCTGTGCTCCTGCCCGCGGCTGAACTAGGGCAGGCCCAAGCAGGCTCTGCAAAGACTTGCTCGGAATGATCCAGAGTACAGCTGTTGGCTAACAGCACTCGTGAGTCCTGAAAGCATTGGGCTTGCTAGCCCAACACTAAACATCACAGCCTACTGCCTCTGCCTGTTGCCCCGTCCCCTCACCCCCCACGTAGAATTTGTGTCTTCTCAGACCATAAACTACCCAAGACAGGGTCTTACCAACCAAGATAATGCCGGCAGAGAAAGTCTCTGAAAGAAATGGGCCAGGGCGTGAGGAGCCCGGTGTCTGGTTCTCCATTCGGCATTAATTGGTGTGTGCATCTATGATTAACAGCAGACACACTATCCGCTGATCACTGTGGCATACAGTCCACCGTGTTAATCCATAAGCCCTCACGACTTCAGGAGATGGAAACAACTACCCCATTTTCCAGATAAGAAGAGAGAGAGGCCCAGGGATATACATACTGTACCTATGCGGGGCACATGTGGGTACTCAAAAATCTGCTGGGTGACAGCAGCTCGGTGTCAACTGAACAATCGAGTGGCCTTATTGGCACAAAGTCTGGCCAGTATTGGCCTGAAATTAAAATATCAGGATGAGCCAACACTTCCTATTATTTAACATAAGCTACCTGGAGAAAAGATGGAGAAAGCTGAATATTTTTCAATGAGAAGTTAACATTAATAATAGTGTGCAACAGAATCACAAAACGAATGCTTGCCAGCGGTTGAAAATGAATGAACTGGGTCTACGTGCTTAAAAAGAATAAATTTCGAAAACACTGTTGACTGTGGAGACTGGTAGGAATCCAGGGGATACCATTTGACTCAGTGCCCCCTTTCTTCCTTTCACCATGAAGTCCCCCTTAACTTCCAGGCGCTATCTGGGAAGAGAGGAGCTCCGCCCCACTCAGGATCTCTTTAGAATTACTGTTATTTAGCCGAAGAGACTGAGACTGAAGTATCGTTAGGCGGCAAGGGTGTTTTCCCACCAGCCAGTGCTGCGAAGACTCTCAGATCGGTCATAGAAAAACTCTTAAAGCTACTGAGCCACATTTTCTTTGTAGATTTGAATGCAGTGTGAATCGATAGGTACATAGTTCGGTTTTGCCCTGGGTCATGAGAATAAATATGAGAGATCATAATCAAGAGAGGCACATAGAAGGAAGACCTTTCCAGAGCTCTCTAGGAATTTAAATTCTCCATCTTCATTCCATTACCTCTTTAAATCTTTAATTCTTGCGAAAACATTACTTTTTGTTTGTTTTAAGTCAGTGCTGTGGCTTGAAAGGCTGTGGTGGAAGGTATGGAGTTTACATTTAGAATAGGGACTATGGTAAGTAGAAAAAGTAAACAGCATTTTTTTTTCATGCGTGCATGCACACACACATCCACATGCAGAAAACACAAATGAACCAGATGTATGCTCTGACACTAAGCTGCTAGGCAATGACTCGGACTATAGGATCAGCAAAAGCCCGAGTCCAAAATTCAGAAGGCGGTCAATGGGCTTAGCATCCATCATCCCTGGCATCCCTGTAATTCTTTGCTGAAATGAAATATAAAATAGGGCCTAAAGAAGCTTGGCTCTAAGCAAGTAAGGTTTCCCTCACTTGCCTGGTCCCAGCGGCTCTCCCTGGCAGTGACGGCAAGCCCACCCAGATGGGATAGGTTTTGCAAAAGCAAGCAGTCCCACCAGTGGCGGGGCAGAGAGGAGGCTCCCTGGCTGCTTGCTGCAGGGGTGGGGGGAAGAGGGCACCCATCTGGCCCTGCCCCCTTCTCTGAGAGGTGGGAGCTCCAGGCCTGCAGATGACCCATGGGCTGTCCCAAACTGAACTCCCCTCAACTCCACCCTTGCTGCCAGCCTGCTCCCTGCAGTGAGCCGACCCCTTACTGGTTCAGCCTTCCCTGCCTTATTTGGTTTAAATTACTTCTTTGAACTTTGGTCTCATTATTTTTGGACCATCATTTGGTCTGGAAGATTTTCTTTCCACGGGTTCCTTCTGTTCTCCTTCCTTTCGCTCTCTTGGATGTGCTTCCCAAGGTCTCTTTTTACAGTTCCTTTTGGGTAGTTTTTATTACCTTCATGCATCTTCATCTGAGGAGGGGGGAAGCTCCAGGAGCATCATCATTGCCCCCTCCTTCTCCCCCTCCCCGCGGACAGGTGCTCGTGCTGTGGGAGCTCCGCAGTTTAAAGGGTTGGGGGAGCTCTGCTGCTCCAGCAGCTCATGACCCAGGTCATGGAATGGCCTTTTCTAGTCCGGTAAGAGAAACCAGGTTCCACTGTCATTCTGTGCTGCCACAACTCGCCCCCTGCTCTCAGGGACAAAACCATAGGTCTGGAGCTGCCCTTCGATGGTCAAAGATCCCACAACACTATTTCTCTTTCTCCCCCAAGAATAGCAAGAGTTGGATATGGTAGTTGTATTGGTTCGATGCTTTGAGCTGCAAGTCACAGAAAGCGGTACATCTTAACCGACTCGAACAATTAAGAAAACACGTTACTTCCTGTAACAAAAGTCTATGCGTAGGTAAGTTCCAGAGTTGGTAAATTCAGAGCTCCATGACATCAACAAGGCTCAGGTTCTTAACATCTTTCTGCTCCACCGCCCTTGCTGTGGATGCTAGCTAACTACTGCTTATAAGGCAGCTACTGCAGTCTTGCCCACGATGTCTAACGAGCCGTGAGCTTATGTAAGTTACTTTGGTTTCTCGGTATCTTTCTTTTCTCATCCGAAACGGCAATAACAGCAGCTACTTACATAGGGATTACTCTGTGCCAACCAGTCTTCTAAGCCTTCACATGGGTCAGTGTATTGAATCTGCACAACAATGCAGTGAGGTAGGTACTATTAGCATTTCCGTTTTAAAACGAGGAAACTGAGGCACAGAGAAGTTAAGCGACCTGTCATAATCACACAGCCAGTGAGGAGCAAAGCTGCGACCCAACTCTATAGAGTCCTTGACCCTAACTACTCATTTTCTTGCCTCTTAATGAAATGGCAAGTCAATAAAAACAGTGCTTACCTACCCAAGAGCTGAACATGATTACACAAGATAACACAAGTCAAGCATTTAACCGAGTGGTGTGAGCATAACGAGTGCTCAATGACTACTAGATACAAATGCTATGGTCACTTCAAGTGTACACAGGTCAGCCTGGTGCAGGTTGAGAGAAGGAAACAGCCTCTTACTGGTCTTCCTTTGGGCCAAGACTCTCTGTGCTATATCTTCTAGAACCTTTGATTTACTTATAACTCACACCTTACACTTTCTTACCTCTTAATAGACCAAAGCGAAATCTCCAAGAACACAAAGCTACTTGATATACAGACTCATCCTGTATCTATACTGAAGCTGTGACCTTGGAAACCCTTCCCAAGTCTTTCCTCAGACCTAAGAAAATCCCACGTTGCCATCAACCCACACCCTAATGGTTTTCAAACTGTTTCTGCAGCTGTACAGTTCTGTCTTTCAGTGTTTTTTCCTGAAAAATCATGAGATATTTTAAATATAGAGAAAAATCATACAGAAAAACAAAACATACAAATGTATCAACACATACTTTTAAATGTTAATATGATCACAGGTGTCAGGCTTTTTAAAAACTAACTAGGGGCGCCTGGGTGGCTCAGTCGGTTGGGCGGCCGACTTCGGCTCAGGTCATGATCTCGCAGTCTGTGAGTTCGAGCCCCGCGTCGGGCTCTGTGCTGACGGCTCAGAGCCTGGAGCCTGCTTCCAATTCTGTGTCTCCCTCTCTCTCTGCCCTTCCCCTGTTCACGCTGTGCCTCTGTGTCTCTCAAAAATAAATAAACATTAAAAAAAAATTTAAAAAAAAAAAAAACTAACTAAATACGGAGCGCCTGAGTGGTTCCGTCGGTTAAGCATCCAACTGTGGCTCAGCTCATGACCTCACCATTTCTGGGTTTGAGCCCCGTGTCGGGCTCTGTGCTGACAGCTCAGAGCCTGGAGCCTGCTTCAGATTCTGTGTCTCCCTCTCTCTCTGCCCCTCCCCTGCTCTCACTCTCTCTCTCCCTCTCCCTCTCAAAAATAAACATTTAAAAAAATTTAAAAACTAACTAAATAAACCATTAAACCATTAAAGATACAGCTGAAACTTCCTACCTTTCTCCCTTTTTCCCCTCTAGGTGTGTTTCAACCTGCACAGATTTTTGTATTTTCAGTACACTTTTAAACAAAAATACTTACTGTTATTTTGTGAGTTTGGTAACTTTAAAGATAAATGGTGTCATATTGTATGTAAGCTTCTATAATTTGGTTTTTTTTTTTTAATCAAGGTTTATTTTTACTTGTTTTGTGTTTATTTTAAATCCTTTTTTTTTCTCCTTCCCTGTCTTCAGCTCTATCAACCTGTAGGTATTCCTCACCCCTGTCCTCCCCCAGCATCACCTCCACAACCTTTTCTCTACGTGGCTTCTGGTTTCAAAGTCCGGTTGCATTTCTGCTATTCTAATGGTTACTCATGTATTTTTTTGTGTGTGTGAGAGAAGGAGAAAGAGAATCCCCAGCAGGTTCCGAGCTATTAGCACAGAACCCAACTCGGGGCTCGATTTCACATCTGTGAGATCATGACCTAAGCAGAAATCAAGAGTCTGGTGCTCAACCAACTGAGCCACCCAGGTGCCCACACAATGGCACAAATGTTTAATACACATACTCATATCTACATTTTTCTGATATCTAAATGTATTGTCCCCAGCATCCTCTTAAAGAAATCAAAGGTGTCAGTATGTTTTAACTCGTGAACACCTCCACCACCAACATTGTCCGATGTTCTGCCATCTCAGCATCTAGCTATCTCTCCTTTTCTAACATGAAATGTATGTGTTTTTTTTTTTTAATTTTTTGTAACGTTTATTTAACTTTGAGAGACAGAGACAGAGACAGAGCACGAGCAGGGGAGGGGCAGAGAGAGAGGGAGACACAGAGTCAGAAGCAGGCTCCGGGCTGAGCTGTCAGCACAGAGCCCGAAGCGGGGCCTGAACCCATGAACCACGAGATCCTGACCTGAGCCAAAGTTGGACGATTAACCGACTGAGCCACCCAGGCACCCCAAAATGTATGTGTACTCTGTCAATAATTCACACGTTTACTGAAATATTTCACAGCTACTTTTGCCTTCCTTCCAACCTTTCCCTCTAATTTCACTTTCCTCCTTCTCAAACTATGCCTGGGGGGTCTGTGAGGAGTACACACCCATATTTTTTTATGCAGCTGAATGTGTCCCTGTTTTGCCTTCATAACAGAATAATAATTTAGGTGGGTATGAAACTCTAGGTTAACTTTCTTTTTTCCCTCAGTGTTTTGAAGATAATAACTCATTTTTATTTTGGGGGTGTTATGTGGTTGAAGATAATTCTTTTATCAATCTAGTTGTTATTCCTTTGTAGGTAAGCAGTCTTTTCTTTCCAGTAGGTTTAAAAAATTGTTTTTAATATCTATTTATTTATTTATTTATTTATTTATTTATTTATTTATTTAATTTATTTTGAGAGAGTGAGAGAGAGAGTGTCTGTGAGCAGGGGAGGAGCAGAGAGAAAGGGAGACAGAATCCCAAGCAGAACCTGATGCAGGGCTCGAACTCACAAACCATGAGTTCATGACTTGAGCCAAAAACAAGAACCAGACACTGAACCAACTGAGCCACCCAGGTGCCCCCCGGTATAGGTTTTAATATTTATTTTTTTACCATTCATGTTCTGCAGTTTCACTACAGCATAAATAGATATTCTGTTTGCACTTTTATGTAAACTTGTAACCTAAGGATTCATGATTTTCATTCAGAGAACTTACAATGCTCTCTGCATTTTTCCCCTGGAACTCGTAATCAGATGCACACTGGAGACTCTCAGTCCATTTTCCATGCCCCTTACCTGTCCATCACATGCGCACGTGTGTGTGTGTGTATGTGTCTGTGTGTATACAATTTCTCTTTCTGTCTGTATTTTGTTTGTATCCTTGAGCTTTGTTTTTCCATTGTATTAGGGTTCTCCAGAGAAACAGAATCAATAGGATGTTTGTGTATATATGTCTCCTTGGGCCCCAAATCTGACCACCTACTAACAGGACTCCTCCCCTAGGTGTGCTCTGCTCTGCTCCTGGCTCCTGGTTTCCCACCTGCCTTCAGCCCTCTCCCACTGCCCAGCTCGACTCTGTCCCACCCCAATGAAAGAGCAGCAATAAGTAGACACAATGCATGAAGCCGAGCATTGCTTCATGAAAACAAAAAGACTGAGACATTAGATGGACGGACAGAGAGGGGGAGACAGAGCTTTCTGATGAAAACAGGTCTCTAATAAACCACCACTCTATTTCCCAGTCCAGTCCCCAGCAGGAAACAGATGGCACACTCAAATGGAGTAATTCAGGAGAGTTTAATAAAGAAATTACTTGCAAGGGGGTGGTCAGAATTAAGGGAAACCATGAAAGATGGGTCAAGCTCTCAAGACCAGTAAAAGAAGGAAGCCAACACCATCCCTAGGTCTAAAGAAGCAAAGATAAAGGAAGTAGTTCACAGAACTAGCAGAAAGTCAGAGCCGTGGCTGGAGGAGATGGCTGCCTGGCAGGACTTATGGCCTTTGATAGAGACTCGTAGTCCACTGCCAAGCCCTGACCGGGTCAAGAATAGAAACAAGGGAGCAAATACCCCCAAACTCCTTCTTCTCCCACTCTCTAACATCCTGTGGGTGCTTCCCATTGGCCAAACCCACCCGATGGCCCCTAAAATAGTCGTGAAAGGTCAGCCTCTCAGGTGCACAATCAGAAAAGCATAGCTCTGGATGTGGTAAACAGAGAACATCCAAAACAATGCATGTCCCAAGACTATGTATTTCTCAAGTCACTTCCATCTTAAAAATATATAAATACGTAAATAAGTTATCTTCCTGACTGGCTTCCTGGTCTTTAGCTACTGCCTTTTCCCCCTTCCACTGTCACCAGTCATTTCTCGAAGGAGTTGTCTAAACGCACTGTCCGCTATTTCCTCTCATTCACGCCTTTCCGAAGCTCCGTTCCCAGCTTTGTTAAGCCTGGAGTTTCTTGCAAAGAAATTACTGATTTCCTGCTGAACTATAAGCCTGATCCAAACATTTCAGTTCTTACTAACTTCTTTGAGGCATCCCTTTCCTAAAGCCCTCTCCCTTTTTGGTTTTTGTGTGAGACCACTTTCTCCCAGTCCTTCTCTTTCGGGAGTGCAGTGACCACACAGAGGAGGGGCAGTTCCCTCGGCTGAAGAAGCAGCACCTGTGACCAGAAGGCTCCAAGGAGCAAGGCCAGCAATGGCCGTAGGTAGATGGAATGAGGGTGGAGGACATATATCAGCAGAAGAAATAGCTTGTGTGATGGCCGTTTTCTTCTTGTTCCACATCAGTGGCTGTGTCGTTGGCCACCAAACTCTACAAAGTCACTCTTCGGAACGGGAAAAGGCCAAGTGATCTGGAAGGAAGGTAAGTTTCTGCAGCAAAGACATACGGAAAACTTGATAGAGATATCTGTTTAAAAAAATATGCAAGGGGCGCCTGGGTGGCTCAGTCGGTTGGGCGGCCGACTTCAGCTCGGGTCATGATCTCGCAGTCTGTGAGTTCGAGCCCCACATCGGGCTCTGTGCTGACAGCTCGGAGCCTGGAGCCTGCTTGGGATTCTGTGTCTCCCTCTCTCTCTGCCCCTTCCCCTGTTCACGCTGTGCCTCTATGTCTCTCAAAAATAAATAAACATTTAAAAAAAAGTTAAAAAAATATGCAAACCTCAGCCATCCATCAACACTCTGTCCACTTGACATGACCTCTTCCCCAGGCCACTTCTGCATCCCTTCAGAGCCTCAGCCGCCAGCACCTAGCAGTATCAGCTGACAGCAGTCACCCTGCAGGACATCTGAACCACAGAGCCCTAAGCAAAGACAGGGCCAGCAGCGGGTCCTACCCTGGTAGGCGGTGCATCGTGTTACCCCTTTGTTCCTCTGGCAGGTGGGAGAGGTGAGAAGAGAGAAGCACGGTGGAAGGAGAAGAGGTGCCTGAAGAATGAGTGGGCAGGTGAAAGTTAACATCTTTTTTTTTTCCCAAATTAAAGAGACATATTCTCTGCCAGGGCTTCAGGGCCCTGATACAGCAATAAGTCAAACGCCAGCATTCACCTCCTTGCAGAGGGGATCCACCTCCCCACCCTGGAACACGGACAGACTGCAGTTGAGATGCCCGGTGGAAAAAGCTGAGTATGGCTCGGCAGAGCCGCACAGGCCCTTCCCTCTAGATTCCCTGAGGTCCCTCCCCAGCAGTGCTTGACAAGTATGCAGGGCCACGAGGCCGTCCAAGGAATGCAGCTGTCTCAGCCATTCACTACCCGGGCTCAAAACCACCGGGCAGGAAGAGCAGACAGTGAGAGCAGGGTAGGATCTGTCTCGGATGAGGTTTGGAAACAGGAGATACCCCTGACTGGGCAGGCGGAATTGATGTGGTCTGGCCTGGGGCAAGGGAATGGGCAGAATGACCTTCCCAGCTCTCGGCCAGTCCAGTGGGTCTGTGAAAAGAGACATTTTATTCATTCTCGGGCTCTACCCAAGTGACTCTGAAATATTCCTAGACAGTTGCCAGGAGAGTCAATGGTGGGTGAAACAAAGTTCCAGGAGCCAAGATTCTGGGTTTCAAGCCATCCCTTCAGCTCCCCCTCCATGTGTTTCCCTTTATGTCTGTTCGCTGATTCCCTTTCTCCAACAACCTGTGAGACCCCCGAGGGCAGAGGTTCTTGGCACTCTTACCTCCTTCTGCCAAGCCTGTGCTGGGTTGCCTTAAAAAGAAAAGTTACTATTTGACTCAAGATCACGTCCCTGGGTCTCAATTTGTCAGCCACAGGCTATGGAGAGGATGAGCAGATCAGCCGTGGCATGGCGGGAACGACAAGGAGGAAAGAACCTGGAATCACGGTTACTCATTTATAATCTTCCTATTTGTATACTACTCTGATGCCCACTGAAGACAAAAGGGGTAGTGAAAAAAAAATGGAGAATTAGACAGAGAATATGTCTCTTTAATTTGGGGGGAGAAAAAGGACTTTGCCTTGCACCTGCCTGCTCAGACCCAGAAAACCAAATTTCTTACCTCAAAGAACACTTCATCAAACAGAAAGGTTAAATGGACCCCAAATCTGATATCTACCCACATCTGGGCACATGGGGACCCTGTTGAGATAGCTCTGTGAGACAGAAGGATACACTGGAGAGCCGGCTGTAATTACTCAAGTAGGGCAAACCAGAGACAGTAAATCAGGGAAGCTCTCCCAGAGACATGGGTATGGAGTTGTGAATGAGGGGAGAGTCATAACAGGGAGCGGTGAGGAGAGTTCTCTGCAGGTGGTGATGGCCACGGGATGGAAAGCGTGGAGGCTGAAGCGTGCAGACCGTGACCAGGAAGCATTTTGGGGGAGCCTGCAAAAAATGGGAAGTGGGTGTATGGTGAAATTGGGCTGGGGGAGTGGGAAAGTGGAGAGAGTCAGCCCTTAAAGCTCAAACCGAAGAGATTGGATTTAATACAAGGGGGCATACGCAGCCAAGTTGAAAATTCATCCAAATATCTGTGGAGGCATGCAAGACGTTGTGGTCTCTCCAGGAGAATCGCGGGAACTCTGCTGATGCCTGAGGGCTTCCAATGCAGGCAGATCAAGGGGAGAAAGAGAGATACTTTCTCATAAGAGCTCAAAGTCAGGCGGAGGTGGGATTAGTGGCCAGCAAGTAAGGGCATGCACCTCTAACCAAGCTTTTAAGAGAGCTCTCCCCCATCCTAGAAAAGCAACAAAAGCTCCACTCTTTGGGCGGGGATGGATGTAAAAGCGCTTGCTGTAACATCTGTGAGTTATATCTGACACCCAAGCATGCAGGAAAGGACACTGGGAAGGAGGGCAGGGGAGGAAAGTCACTGCATGAACGTCCTTTATTGTACCGGGCACCTAAGACTGGCAGCTGGCATAAGGGCTGGGCCTTGGCATTTGATGGCTGCCTTGCGCCCACAGCACAGACAACCTGTAATGTAGAATAACTCTTTCAAAAGCCCCCCTTCTCTAAGCTGCATTTTCTACAAATGACTTGTGGATGTCTGTGTCAAGCCAGACAGCTTTGGGCACTGTGCCAGGAGGGATGCTTCTGAGCTAAGAGAGGTGATTGCATTCTAAAGAGCAAAACAGAAATGAAACAAGTAAACATACAAGTCAGATCACTTCAATTGGTGCCAAATATTATGAAGGAAAGAAAATGTCTAGGCTGAGCAGGGAAGGAAGTGGCATGCTAGTGAGGGACGGGCGGCAGAGGGGGTGGGGGCTGGGGTGCAGAGGCCCATCCAAGGAGTTGCTATCTGTGCCGAGGCAGAAATTGCCATCAGGGACAACCAGGGGACCAAGGGCAGAGCCTTCCCAGAAGAAGAGACAGGCAAAGACATAAGCTTTAGGATTTATAACACCAAAAGCTGGGATTTATAAAAAGCAAATTAGTAAGACGATAGTCACTGCTAAGTGTTCAGTGTTCAAAGAGGGAGGGAAGATGTCACGCGTATGGAAACGGAGGAGGGAAAAGTAAGATATCGAATGCTTAAATGGGACTTCGCAGAAGTCAAGATAAGAGAGAGACAAAGAGAAGCAGACAGCCGGTGAGCAGCGTGTCTTCTGTGCGCGCCTTCTCTGGTTAATTAGCGTGTGCTCATGGAGCCTGCAAGAGTGTGGTCACCGAGCCCATGCCTGAAGGCTGCTCCGGGGGGACTGACTTCCCAGACCCCAAACAGAAGCTGAATATGTCTCCAGGAAAGCAGTTTAGAGGTGTAGAGAGGAAAGCCCAGTGAGCCAGCGCCTGGGGCCTCCCCACTCTCACCGTGCTCCCAGGGTCTGTCTTTCAACAAGATGGTCAGAGCCTCAGGGCACACGGCTACGCTCAGTGCATATCCACAATGCGGCCACTGTGATCACCAGCAAGGGAGTGGAGATTCTCTTCACACCCTAGACCTTTGTTATTATTTCAAATCAAGGAGTTAGGGAGAGGGCTGGCAGTGAACACTGGACTCTTTTCTAAGATTCTTGGGCTCCGGTCTTGGCTGTCCCACCAACTCTCCATATTACTTTCTCTTGGTGCATTTTAATGTACCAAATCTAAGGTTAGGAGGCTGGAGATTGGATTCTAAGGGCTCTTCCGGATCTGGCGGTCTCATAAAACACGGAAGGTCTATAATGAGAGGAGATACAAGAGAACTCATAGCAGGTACAACATAACAGCATCCAAAGTCAAATGGAACAGAGAAATCAGATCCATTGGTTAGAAAAATATCTGACTGCAAGTAATAGAAAGATAATTAACAATAGCTTAAGTTAAAAAGGGTTCCTCTTATAACAAAAGGCTGCATTGTTATAACACAGCATTGTCTCTGCTGAGTTGGAAAGAAGTGGAGTTGAAACAGAGGAGAGCAGTTATCAACTAATGTACGCAGGGGAACAAAGATACATGGTGCCTTCCGAGACGTGACTCCAGCAGCGGAGCGAAAGTGAAGGCAGACAAGTTGGGGTAGTGAGGGGTGAGTGGTTTCAATGTCAGAGGAAGGGTTTGGAAGAGGACAGCACTCACAGTGTGGTCTTGACAGTTGCTAAAAGCCAGTGAGGATGAAGAGAAAACTAGAGTCAGCACCCCCTAGATGCTGATGGCCCTTCCCTCCCCCTTTCTGCTTTCTCCAACCATCCACGTCTAGAACATTGAGAGAGAAGCAGTGGGAAGGAGTGAGAACAAAGAAACACAGCCCAGAACACAGGGTAACCTACCTGCAGACGGCAGTGCTTCAAAGGAGAGAAGGTTGGCCGGATTGAAAGTCAACACCTCTCAGGAGGCAGGGCTCAGGTGGCTAAATTGCAAATGGCCTGGAGACAGCAGTGAAGAGTGGTGAGATTCTACTCTACCGTCTGCAGGGACACCAGATGCTCCCTTCCTGCTGAGGGTGTCCCTGTGCTCCCAGGGCCAGTCCCCTCCTGGCTCGTAGAAGCTCTTGAGCTCCTGCCCCTCATAGCTGGTCATGACTCTTGTGTCATGATGGGCTTAAATGGCCTTTTCTCTTGTTAATGCCTTTTCTGCTTTCCCTCTTTTGAGATCTTTAACTGCCACTGCCCCTGTCACTGAAACTATTGAATGCCACCAATATCACAATCTTTAGAGACCTCCAAATAGAATGGCTTTACTTTCAGCATTAGAATATCTCCAGACTATCAGGACATAGAATATAGACTCCGTGAACCCTCATTCATCGTTAGCCTCCTGGAACCTAAATATTGTAAGGCCTAGACTTTGCTGTTTGCTCACTACTGATTCCCAGTGAAAAGCTCAAGGCCTGGCACACAGCAGGTGCCTAATAGCCATTTCTTGAACATGAGCAGCTGTGTCAGGGAGCATTTGTGTGTCACTCCAGCATTACACCCCACAATATCCTTCCCTGCCAATAATCAATCAGCCTGCCAAAGGCCAAGTACTTTGACTCTCTCTTGCCTCAAGTTTCTATCCACCTGAAGTTCGGGGTAGGCTCTCTGGATCTTCATGGTCCCAATATCCCATTTACCTTACTACTCATAGAACTGGTCCTGATTCTCCCAGGATCCCATGGGTTCTCAGGGATCCAGTTTCCCTCCGGGGCCTAGAAGACAGCCACTCTTGCCTTCTGGGGGTCAGAACAGCTTCAGAAGTTTCCAGAAGCCAGCTCTTGAGTTTTTTCTCCAGCCCCCTCCTCTCTGCCACTTGCTTGTGCTTTGTACAAACACTTTGGCCATGACTCACTGTTGAGGCCGAATGGGGTCAAGAAGACGAGGAGCCAGGGGTCCCAGGTATCCAGTGACTGGACAACTCAGGAGGGAGTGAAGTCCAGGAAAGTATACCCATCATCTCCCCCCAGCAGGCCGCTCCCCCTTTTCCTCATGGAAACAAAGTGGATATGAGGTGAAACATCTGTTCTGCTTTGAGAAGACTTCATTTGACTTTCCTCTTTCTCCTCAGTTTTAACCCTCCTTCTGCCTCCTTCTGGGAGGCTTGCTGCATCCTCCACACTTACTCTGTCTCCCTGGAGACAACCAGAGCCCAGTCTCCTTGAGAGGCATTATCCCACTGACAGACTATCTGGGATGACTTGTCTCTCCTCCTCCTCTGGCTACCATGCATCTGAACTGAGCTCAGAGCATTCAATGTCTGCCCACTTCCTTCCTTCAGCAATCCTCTGCTCTCAAGAGCAAAGTACCTGCTCAGGACCATGCAACTCTTGGAGACACAGTGAGGAGCAGGACAGATGTGGTCCTTTGGAAGTGTATATCCCAGTGCAGGGGACAGACAAAGGAGCAAGCAATAAATAAATAATTGCAACTTGCAAAAAGTGCTTAAGAGGGCAAGATCAAGGATGTTGTGGAAAATAATAAGAGTCACAGGTTAAGGGCAGAGTCACAGGTTAAGGGAGGTCATGGAAACTCAAGAAGGTCACAGAAGCCTATTCTGTAGAGGAGACATTTCAACTGAAATATTCTGGAAGGCATGAAGACGACTGTGGAAAGAAATGAGTGAAGAAGATTTTTTTAATGTTTATTTATTTTTAAGAGAAAGAGAGAGACAGAGAGTGAGCATGAGTGGGGGGGCAGAGAGAGAGGGAGAGAGAAAATCCTAAGCAGGCTCTGCACCCTCAGTACAGAGCCTTATGCAAGGCTCAAACTCATGAACTGTGAGACCAAGACTTGAGCCGAAATTACGAGTCATACGCTTAATTGACTGAGCCACCCAGGCATCCCACGAGTGAAGAGGATTTTAAGAAAAACTACAGAGTAATGACTTTAAGAGACAGAAAAGAGCTTAGGGTTTTCTAAGAATTGTATAAAAAATAAAAATAAAAAAACTATGTTGACATAAAACAGAACACCTGGGGGCTAGCGAAGGAGGCAGAAAACAGTGGCACAATGAGCTCAGAAAGGCGGGCAGCCTGGAGAGAAGCTTGGGTTTTATGCTAGGTGCACTTGGAAGTCATTGAAGAGCTCTGATGGAGGTCAGGGTCAGCTTGAGAGAAACCCCTAGGGCTGTCCTGGAGTGATTCGGAGACCCATCTCAGCCCTGCCCCCACCTCCATGCCCCAACCCAGCAACCAGAGGGAGTTAAGATCACATTTAATTATTTCACAAATTCTTTACTCTTCTGATAGGAGCAATAAAGAGATACAGTTCAAATCAGTCCATTTGGCAGCCTCTAAGCAACTGGAAAATTTGGTCAATGGTCAACACTCAGCAAAAATGAGAATTCTGAATTATTGTTAGAACCTTCAATGATCCAGCCTCTCCCTGTCCCCCATGACTGTGAATAATATCAAATTTGTTATAGGACAGTACAGGCCTTCTTAGGCCAGAGGATGTTTGCCAGATATTTCTACTCTGGGTGGTTACAAAAAAAAAAAAAAAAGATATCTAATAACAGCCCAAGCGTCTCGGGTCAGAGTCTCATACTACACCCAGATGTGCAGAGAAAGTGTGGCTTCTTCATGTCTCTATAACTGATACCATCCTCCTCAGATGCCCACACGTGCTGAGAAAAGAAAAAAGTAAATGCAATTCAATTGGGTAATTTCAGTCAAATGCAATAATTTAAACAATGCTTTTAGGTGAAATGCTCGTGTTCTCAGAATTTGACTTCGTAAATCTCCTGCCCTTTCCTTTCGCAGTATAGTTTCTTGGCACATGAGAGTGGCTTATCGTGTCCTCAAAGTGGTGGTGAGCAGAGTTTCCTGGATCCACACAGCACCTTCAGGATCCTTGTTGACCATCACCACCAAGAAGAACCACTTAGGAAGATTATTCTATCCTGGGCAATCGCCTGGCTTTGGCTGGCAGAACTCATGGCTCCATCTCTCTTTCGGCCCAGGAGCCCACTTTGGTTGGCCTGTCTCAGTCAGTGCTTCCACCGTTCTGTGGGACTGGGACTTGTCTGGTTCTGGCCCAGGCAACCCATTCCGAAGCTGCTCCAGAAATCCACTCCCATGGCCTCAGTGAGCTCCTTTTTCAGCCTCTTAGCCAACTTCTTATTCCCACTTGCAGGCTGGGATGTCCACGTCCTGCTCATACCACACAGGCACCAGGGCAGTTGGACAGAAATGAATCCGGCCTTCCCGTTCCCAAACCGTGGGGCACCAGCAACGTTACTTTGATGAGGCCACCTACAGGCTGGAGCTTTTCAAAGGAGCCCTTCTAAGAGGCAGGCGGGATGTTTCCCTGCCCTCAAACTCCATTATGTCCAGAGACTTTGGATGTTTAAGTCCTGGTCTCCACCCACCACACCATCTTCTGCTCAGCACCCCCCTTCCTTTCTATCTGTCCTCATTTCCGTTTTCTGTAGTCCTCTGAACGGTCAGCAAGGGTGGCCTTTGGGCTGGTCATTTTTTTACACTATATACTCCTCCCCTTGTTATCTATCTTAGACATAACATAGGGTTCTTTACTTGGGTTCCTCCTTTTTTTTATCAGCTCTTTGATCTCAATCCTTGAAGAATTTTATTTTAAGTGGCAGCAGAAAACTTCTCTTTGTGTAGGTCAGCTATCAGCTACACATCAGCTCTGGAGTAAATAATATTTTGCAAATACTGGTTATTGGTTTTCAGGATTCATATAACCATTGAGAGAGTAGACTTATGGTTACAAAATACCATGGAAATGCTATAAACTAATAAATTTCAAAAGAATGGCATTTTTGACAAATGCTAGATTGCAGGTTTTGGAGACATAAGAAGAAAAGAATGAACTCTGGGCCTGGCCACCAATGAGTTTATAGACCAGACTAGACCAAGGACGGCCTTTATGGTTTATTGTGACTGGAACACAGAAACAATCTGAAAACCCAGCACTTGGGGGGCTAGTATCACGAAGGATGGTATTTCCTTGCAGTAAGAAAAATGCAAGCATTCTAAGACTGAGGTAGCTATAGGCATGCTGAAAACAAATGATCTCCAAAATATATGGTTAAATAAAAAAATAAGCTAAAGTGCAAAACAGTAAGCAGGCTACGTTAGGGCACAAGAGAACTCATTCCTCCCTCCCCCAGACATACTCTCTGTCTTTCTATGTATATATTTATATACACAGTCCTTGGAAGGACTCACACACACATGCACATGCACACACATGCATGCATCCATTTGTACCCTTTTTTAAGCCATAGACATGCATTTATTCTTCCTATTATTTACTTTTTATTTATTATTTCTATTAAAGTCTAGATAATTAAAGAATGGCCCATAGGTAATAGACATGCAAAGGACAATAGAGTGTCCGACGAACTCAAGGATTCCAGGCACCTCCACAGGTTGAAGCATGAGCGAAGGCTTCACAGAGGAGGCGAGGAGTCCTGGATTTGACGAGAGTGGCCATGATACGGAATCCTGGAGATCTGGCTGTTCGTTACGGGGAGTCTCTAGGCCCGGACTGAGAATCTGGCATTTGGGGGCCAGTAAATTCAGAGCAATCGTCGCCTTCAGGGTTACTGCTGGGAAAGGAAGACCTCAGATTCAAGGCAGGACCAGAAGGGGCAGGGCAGCACCCGTGGTCTGCCTGGGCAAACCGAGGCAAGGGGGAAAGGGTGTGGTTAGCAGTTCATGCTCAGAACTAAATCCTTTACGAGCCGCTGTAATCAAATCCTACACTTTTCAGAATTACCACTGTTGGTCTGGGCTTTTATAAGAGTTCCAACCCTTTTTATTATTTTTCCAGCGTTTTTTTTTTTTTCTCCTTTTGCTTTTGGTTTCACAACATACTTTGGCCTGCTCCTCATCTCTTTGAGCCAGTTCATTGTTTCTCAGGGGAAACGGACTAAGGAACAACTGCTCTCTGGACGTGAACTCTTCTCATGGGGTTTCCTCACTGATGACAAGTTGTCTTCCGCTTCAACAGAAAGGGGAGAAAACACTCCTCGCTTTCAATGGGGCTAGGAAGAGGTCCGGAATTCTGGGGCATTTCAGAGATTCGCGCTGTCTCTCAATAGAGGTAGCCATCCACCCTCCAGGTCCTCATTGGTCATTCCTGGCCCAGGAACATCAGCCTTCTGTGCTAGACAAGGAACCCTTGGATTCACCTATCTCAGGCCGTACCTAAGGAAGAAGGGAGCCACTGATGAAGCTAACTTAGTCGAATGTAGTCCCAAACATCTGGCAGCAGTCAGATCAGGACTAATGTCCCTTATCTCATGCAGAGCAGCCTTTCCCTGAGTTGCCCCATCCCTCTTTCCATTGGAGGAAGGTGCTGGAGGCAGCCATTAAATGGCCAGTGAGTTTTGCAAAGAGACATCATGTGAGCAAAGTCATCTTTAGTCATTTGCAGCTGACTTTCTGTAAAATAAGCTCCCCCTTGAGGACAGAGGCCATTCATGGAGAAGGAAAGAAAACTAAACTAGAGGGAGCTTTTGGGATTATTTAGCTCAGCTCCCTCATTTTGCATTTAAAGAAACTCATTCCCAGGGCTAGCGGTGGAACTGCGAAGCTCATTACTGGTGGGGACAGGTAAACTCACGCCCACATCAGGACATACTCCATGGGATCGATTCATGGAACTGTGTCACATAAGGACTCAAACACTCGGGAGGGAGTGTCTTAGGACACAGCCAGGGATTTCAAAAAGTGTGAAAGTACTTACATCTGTTGGGAAGGCAGAGGTAGAGGGGGTAGTTTTTCCCGTTACTGATGTGTGACACATCACCCCAAAACTTAGTGGCTTAAAATAACAACCACACATATTTTGCTTGTGAATCTGAAATGTGGATAGGTCATAGTGAGGACAGCTCATTTCTGCTCTACTGGACATCGGCTGGGACAGCTGGAAGGTTGGGATCATCTGAAGACTTGTTGACTCTCATGTCTAGCTGTTGATGCTGGCCACCAGCTCAACATGAGATGACACCGGGGCCAGAACTCTACATGTGTCCCCTTCATGCGGCTTACTCAGAACAGTGTCTAGGTTTCTAGGGTGAGTGTCTTGGGAGAGACCCAGACACAAGCCAAATCACTTTGTATAACCCAGGCCTGGGAGTCAACAGCATAACATATGCCATATTCTATTTGTCACCGCAGTCACAAAGCCTGTCCCATCTTCAAAGGGAGGGAAATTAGGCTCCAGCTTTTGATATGAGGAATGCTAAATAACTATTTGCGGACACAGTATAAAACCACCACAGTAGGTCAACTGAAAATTGACCTGACTTGGGGATTCTTCCCAACTAATCACCAGGTAGGCACTGAGTCAAGTTAGAAATGTAGGGGCTTCCTCAGGCCAACAGTATCCCCATAATGGAAGAATATAATTTTTAATTCTCCTGGCTTCTGGCATTCTTGAATCATTCAGCTCAGCCCAGATTATGTAGCTTAAGACACAGGTGTCTCAAGAGCTAAAAACAAAAAATGAGTTCACTCATGTTCATTCCCTGAAGCCAGGAATTCAGTGAAATCCAACAGATACACCAAGTAACTAGTGAGAGTGTTCAATGTGGGAGGAACAGACCAGGCACCCACCAACTTCAACAAACAAGGATGCAGTAAGAATCCTAAAGTCTTAAGAAAGCAAAAGAAAACAATAGCAAAACGGTTTCTTAATAATCATTTGGGAGGGTTGCCTGGGTGGCTCAGTCGGTTAAGCAACTGACTTCAGCTCAGGTCGTGATCTCGCAGTTTGTGAGTTTAAGTCCCATGTTGGGCTCTGTGCTGACAGCTCAGAGCCTGGAGCCTCCTTTGGATTCTGTGTTTCCCTCTCTCTCTGCCATTCCCCTGCTTGCACACTGTCTCCCTCTCTCTCTCTCTCTCTCTCTCTCTCTTTCTCTCTCTCCTCTCTCTCTCTCTCCCTCTTTCTCTCTCAAAAAATAAACATTAAAAAAAATTTTTAAATAATCAGTTGGGAGATTCTGGGTGGACCTTGCCCTATCTGGCTACTCACTGGAGATTTATGGACACAAGAATGATTTTTGCCTCTCTGGTTTAATAAGGCAAGATGCTCTCTGAATATTGTGGGCAAACTGTGACTAGTGGTGGGCTTTCTAAAGGCCCAGATTTCCTATCAGCCAGCATGCTTCTCCAGGTCTGTCTGCCTTTATTAAAGCATCAAAATGCAATCCATCAACTTCTTAGTGCTCCAGTCACACTGCCAAAAAAGAAAGAAGTCCCAGGACTCAGGACAGTTAAGCCCCACGGAATGGATAAACTTTGGCAAGAGAGGAGGTAGAGGCAAGTCACGATCAAAATGGTCAAAGAGGAAGAAAAGGGAAGAAGAAGGAGGACAAGGCCAAATGGGTTAAAATGAAGGGGGAAAGTCACTATGAAGGTGGGGGAAAGGAGTATTAGGAAAACAGTTAAAAGGAGAAAGGGCCCTGAAACTAAACATGGCTGACAAAAATTGACCTTCAGGTGAGGCTGGGGAGCTGAATTCCCTACCTCTGTGAAAATCCACTGACTAATCCTTTGTGCACATTTACCTTCTAAGGGTCTAATGTGTAGATGGGGACAAGAAGCAGGGGCAGAGTCCTGCTGCCTGATGGGAATTCTTCTTTCTCTGTCTTTCTCTCTGTCCCTCTCTCTTTTTCTCTCTGTCTCTTTCTCTTCACACGCACACACACACACACACACACACGTGTGTGCACACATGCTATAACTTTACCCTTATGTAACTATTACACAAAAAAACACGTCCCTCAGAGGTTCTCCTGACTCTGTCCCCTTAGGAAGCTGAAGCCCATCTACATCTTCAAGTAGACTCAGGGCCAGACCTTTATCACAACTACAGAACCATAATTTAGGTCTCGGGATTCAACAGGATTTTGGGGGCCGTTTGCGTAGATGTCCTATATAACTCCCCTAACAGGAGAGGCTCCCTCATCTCCCAGAGAGTAGACCCCTACGTGTGCTCAGACGAGCTCTCTGAGGAATGATTGGAATGGTAGACAAAGCCAAGATGTCGATCCATCAGATGTGAACCTTGAAACTCAAAAACAGTGGAGGGAGCGGGGAGATGAAGAGAAGACTTGGGAGAGAGACAGAGAAACAGAGGGGGAGAGGTAAGGAGGGGATAGATAGAAAAGAAGACGGAGAGAGAAAAGTGTACATGAACATGCATGCATGAGTGTGTGTGTGTGTGTGTGTGTGTGTGTGTGTGTGTGTGTAGAAGGGTAACAGAGAGAGAGAAAGGAAGGGTAAGAGGAAAACAGTTGACATTTGAAAAGTCTTTCCTTATGTTGAGGCCACAGTAAATCAGACAGTAATGAAATTCTGCACACATTAAATGCCCAACAGAAAACTTGGAAGCAAATGAGGAATTGTATCACAAAACCTCAGTGTCATGTAAATCTCACCGAACAGGGAAATCAAAATGTTAGCAACAATTACATTCGACTTATAACAAAATCGGTTCCGAAAATGGAAAGAAAGAATGGAAACACTTCTGCAAATGATTAAAGGGAGAGCGGGGACCTTGGGGTGGGGGGAGCTGGGAAGGGAGGGAGGGTCTGGCAGTGATAAATATAGAACCATAATTTAAGAGACAGTAGGAAACGCTTTGTGTGTGTTAATTGGAAATGCATTCTAGAGGCTGCAGTTTGTTCACCATGAATGTCGTGACCTTGGGTTCCTTAAGGGAATGTGGGCTCCACCCTGTCCCCATGGTGAAGGGAAGAAGCAAGAAACCATGTCATTCAATGGATGAAAGAGGTTCCAGTTTATATGGTGGAAGGAACCATTTTCTTTGTTTTGTTGTTTTTCTGTTTCATTCTTTGGATTAAAGAGAAAAACACTGTGGGATTACAGCAAAGCCATCTTGTTTGCCAAGGAAAGAGACTCGGAGATGGGAGAGTTTGAGAACAGCCTCACCCCATGTTAGAGTGACAAGATGGATGCTCTCTGTTGATCCCGGTCGCCAAAGATCCCGGTTAATCAAATGAATGTTTGGCCAAGGGACAGGGAGATGTTGGGAACAGGCCTTGGGAAGAGGATGCCTCATGCTTATCTAGGGCAGCTCCTCTTCCTCCGGGGACCTGGTGTTGGCAGTGACAATAGTTCCTGGCTCTGTGTGTCAGAACAGAGGAGAATGGGTCAGGCTGGCTCCGGCAAAATGCAGAATTGAGGTCTGTTATGCATTTGGGCTGAAATCCTTGGTTTTTGAACGAGCAAAATGGTAAAGGATAATCCTTCACTAAATTTCTGCCAACTGACTTCTACTCCGTCACTTGTTTTTCAAATCATCCTCTCCTTCCACCCCTTCACATGCATCTTACAACACAACTAGAGCATTTAAGAGCTTAGGTCCCAGTGATGCCCTGGGGCCGTGATGCCCAGATGCAAGGGCAGTACGTGGGGAGCCCAGCATAAACTGGGTAAGAACCTAGACTCTCAAGCCACCCGGACCCACCAAATAAGAATACTGAGGGGGGTGGGTCAGGAAATCTACATTGGTAACAAGCTCCCAGGTAAGTCTCAGGTGCCACGCCCAACTCCAGTCTCTAGACAAGCATCTGGGAGTCACTGAACACCGAACTCCTATTTACAACTATGTAAACTGAGACTCAGAGAGGGAATCACTGCCAAAGGCCAAATGCAAGGACTAGAACTCAAGTAAGTCACTTCTTGGTTCCTGAACTTTGACACCATCCCTGCAACTCCTTCAAAAAGTAAGACCTGAATCCTGTTTATCAGCTAAGTCAGACCTAAGCCTAACTAGGAATGCCACATTCATGATAACTGTGATGGTGGGGAGAGTGATTATGATGACAGCAGTGGTGATGGCCAATATTTACCCAACACCTTCGATGCATTTGACACTCTATAACTTATTTAATCTTCAAAATAATCCTGTGTGGTAAGCACTATAATTTACCTATTTTACAGCTTGGAGAATTGGAGCACAGAGAAGTCAGAGAAATTTTGTAAGATCACACAGCTAGAAGGAAGTGAGATCAGGATTCAAGTGCAGGACAGACAGAAGATGAAATGTTGACTTCTCAACACACTTCTCCTATACACTCTCTCATTCACCTTTTTGTCACACAAAACTTTCCCAGTCTACGTTACCTTTCTTGACCTTGACTCCTCCTCTTACTGCCCTCCCTATCAACTCATAAGTACAACAGAGGATGACAGAATTATCCTGGAGCAGAGAAACACTCAACAGAAGCCCTATGCCAGGAGGGCCTTTTAGGAGTGGGGCCTGCAGGCCAGGCATACAGTCAATTATTGTCATGCCTTCTTTCCCCCACCCCCAGGTTCCTACAAAATTGAAACCAGGACTCAGATGAGGATCAAAGGAAGCATTAGCTTTGTTCCCCTGCCCCCAAATAGAGGAGTTCTGGTTTACTGCGTTGGAGGACGTGACTCAAACCTTCCTTGGTTCAGAAAGTTCTATAGGAAACTTCCTTTCTACCACCTTCTCCCAACCCCCATAATATAGATACAAGGATCTATCTTGGGAATAATAGAGAAGGCAGAACAAATTTTGAGCCAGGTACCATAAGAGACAGGCCACCAAAAGCAGTGACCTTGGACATGATCTCACTAATCAATGAGTCATTCTCTCTCCTTGCTTGTCAGGAAGAGAGGACAGGCAGTAGGTGAGGGTTATGGAAAGAGGAGCCAGAAGTGTCCCTCCAATTCTGCTCCCTCCTGGGGGAGGGAGCAGAAGTCTCTTCTCCTCTACAAAAGTAGAGTCAAGCAATGGATGATGTCGACTTTTCCCAGGCCTTGTCTCTGATATACTTCATGACTGTCTCTGGGTACCAACTAGCCCATATGTGCAAAGGGTCTTTGAACTCTATTTCTCCAATGGAGCTGACTTGCCTTGAGTCATTCATTCTTTCTTCCATTCCTTTCTTGAGGCCAAGATAACTTTGAATCTCGGATAGAATTAACCCACGCCTTTGACTAAGGCATGCAAGCAAGGACTTTGAGCGCATCTGGTTCAGTTAATTTAATTCTGTCCCATCACCTCAGATCAAAATGAAGAGTTCAGCACAAACCATTAGCCCAAAATGACATGACATGATCTTGGCATTTGTCACTTGTTCAAAATAAGAGCAAGTACCCTCAAAGGGAAAGAGAAGTGAGACAGGGAGATGAGAGAGGGCTCTTGGGGAACGCTGAGAATCATCATGACCACTTGAGACCAGAACCCAATCTGTGGAAGGCACTGCTTATCTCCAGGGTCGCCACATCTGCCTTCCCTGCCGCATCTCCAGCAGGAAGCTCTTAACATATGACCCGCCTCCACAGCCCCCTGGGAAAGCTGGATCATGAGCATTTGGGATCATTTCATATTTCATAAATGGGCTTAACTCACACTCATGAGGTCAACTGGAAGGCCTACTGGATTTAATTATGCTGGAAAAGGAGGCAGCCAGAAATGCCTCACATGGACAGGAGAGAGGCAGCAGGAGAGTACGAGCAAGCAAAAGGGAGATTTGATGGGATATGAGTCATGCTACTCAGGATGAGGGGCTGAGACCATGTAGCACTCCAGGGAAACAAAACACCAGTTCCTGAGCCAGATAGAATCCAAAGGAGAGTTTGCTCTCAATCCATTCCCAGGAAGACTTTGAGAAGCTAGCTAGGTTTATACCACACTGATGAGTGCAAAATAAGCTATGTAAAATAACACATACTCCTGTGCTTAGATACTTGGTGGGGGGAAGTTGTGGTAAAGTTACAAAAAGGGTCAATATACTTAACATCTTTCTCTTCATATTATTTGCTCTGAGTTCTGAGTCTCCAGTCCAAGGCTGGCAGGTTTCAAACAAAGTTGCCTCAAGGAAGATTTTGATGGGACAAAGAATAGGAATCCATGTGAAAGCACAAAGGAGCCACACTGACAAAAAGCCAGAGCTCAAATGAATGAGGAAATGATGAAAACATAGATTCACGGAACAATGGAAAGAATACAATGACTAACCCAACACAGACCAATAAGACAGGCAAGGACTGGACTCCTATTAGCTAAGGTGGCAGAGGCTGCTTGTGTTCTCTAGTGACTTTTCTTTCTTTCTTCACTAATAATAAGATGCTTAGCTGAACATATTGGTACTCATAATAAAGATGAATTTTCCAGCCTCCTCTACAATAAGTGTGGCCAAGGGGCTCACTTCTTGCTGGTAGAATATAAGTGAATGTCATGTAATAGCCCCTTGGAACCTTCCTTAGGAGACAGATGGCTTGCCCCGGTGGCCCATTCTTTATCATCCCTTTCTCCATCTGCTGCCTTGAATATGGATGACGCCATCTTGGGCCATCATGACAAAGGCCATATTCCAAGGAAGGTGGGGTGATGAGTTCTATGGAGCCCTGGTCTCCAAGAATGTCATGGAGTAGAATTATCACACTGTTCCTGGGAGGCTTATCCTCAAACTTTGTGTTCAGTCTCTGAGTGAGACAGCCTATACCCCGGAATGGATGACTACACATTTAGGACCGGGTTTGGCTGCAAGTGACAAGAAAACTAAAATAACTGTTATGTAAATGGAAAAGTTTATTTCTCTCTTGCATAAAGTGAGGTCCACCTCTTGTTTTTCAAATCTTTTTTCTCTTTCTCTAGAAATAAAGATCATTACCAGGTATTATAGTCAAGTCTCTTCTCAGAAGTCAATGATCTCAATCTAACTACTCCTCTACAATTATAGGCCTCTCCTCTCATTCCTGTGTCTCCTCATTGTCCCCTCAATATCTGCTCTCCCACCCCCTCCCATATCCCTTTTGAGATTAGGAGTGTGAAAGATTCCAGTCAGGGGCTAAAAGTGCCTTAAGTCAAAGCAAAGCTGCAGGAGGCCTATAGAATCAGCCAGATGACTCGAATGCAAGACCAGCAAGCCAGCAGAGGGGCAGACTGGCTTCAGACCAGCTCAATGCCCAGCTCCCTGGACATGACCCTAAAGGCAGGGTAGCCCCAAGGAGAGAGAGCGCGGGGAAGCAGGCTCCAGCACATGAAAGCCTCCATGCCTGAGCAGTGTCGAAAGCCCAAGGCCAAGATGCAAGCCACCCCCAGCTGTCTCCCAACCCTGATGGCTTGGGATCCCCTAACCCCCCATGTTTTTTCATTACCTGACCCAAAGACCTCCCGAGGCAAATAAAGTTCTCCATGTAGGGTGAAGTTATTGAAGCAAAAAATAATAAACTTTCATGAGCGTGTTTCAATTTTCACTTGTGTTTATGGCCAAAGGTGTTTTCTATTTTAATAATCGCTGCTGGAACAAGGGCAAGCCACATGCTGCTAAGTTGTTAAAGAGATGGGGAGGGAGGGGAGAGAGAGGGCGTCCGTGAGAGAGAGAGTCCGTGCTCAGCTGTAAATTTCTCAACTGCCCTGTTCTAATCCTCCCAGTTTTGAAATCCCACCCTTAAAACCCTAATGATAGAAAAAGGGATAAAATATTATCTGGACCATGCTCTGTTGACAGTCTGCCTGGGCTTATTTTAACCATAATAAACAATTTGTGTGTGTGCGTGTGTGCATGTGTGTGTGTGCATGCGCGCGCTCATGCATGTGTATGTTTTAAGGGAGAAACCTCAGTGTTCTGTGGTGCCGTTTCATAATGGACAGTGTGTAAAAGGGAAGGAATTTGGAGGAACCAGGCTCCTTCCAGTTGGACATCAATTTGACCGTTGTTTTCAGCTCACTTTTATCTGGCAGAGTTTCTGTTTGCTTTTAAATGTCAGAAAAGGTTAAGAAGCCTTTGAAATCTGCAAGACATTTCCTAGACTTCTGGGGAGGATGCCCATGTTACAATGGCATAAGTTGATTGCCCCTCCCCACCTTCGAAATTGCTTTTGTAGAAGGAACACATCTGAGGAATCAAATGAAAGACAAGAGGATTGGCGTAAATGTTCATTTATGGCTCTGAGCATTTACAGCAGAACGGGTGAACTCAGAAATATTCAGATGTTATATTTCTCTCTGTCTTTCTCATCTGTCCTGACTCACATTTTTCCAAATCATGCAGATTCAAGAGAAAATATCGTGACTAGGAGGCATTAATGTGCCCTTTCCTTGGCCCTAACTCTGAAGTTTGCTGCAGTAGAAGGGGACTGAAGAACTTAAGTAACTAGGAGTCTCCTCCCAGCCTGAAAAGGGCTCCAGTGAGTATCACGGGCGTTCAGTAAAGACACCCGGACTGAGTGGCCACCAGCTCTGCTGAGTCTCAGGACCCTTTCCTGGACACTGTGCCAGCTTGCAGACTACCACTAGGGAATACAGCAAATATTACCCCTTTGGGAGGAAAACAACTAAATTTATGGTTTGAGGAGCTATTCTGAAGCACTTGCATGCAACCCTATCGAGAATCCTTCACTTTCTCTCATTCAGGGACTAACTTTGGGGCTCACAAAGGACCGAGGCCCATTGGATCTCAGCCCATCTATCCATACGAGCGTCTTCAGAGATACCTGTTCACCAATGGCCATCAGTCCGAGCAGATTGCCGCTGAGTTGTCTTTTGCTCCTACTGCATGCCTATTCCAGCCCAGGGACTCCCCACGCTGTGGTCTGCAGACATAGATCCCGTTGTGCTGCCTGTGTGCTATACCCTGAGGCCTGGAAGCATCACTAAGGCACTTGCTGCCGAGACTCAGAGCATAGACATTCCCAGCCTGAGATTCTGTCTCAGAAGCAGGGCACCTCTCTTTCCAGCACCCACCAAAGGTAAAACCTCATCACTTTCCTGTCCATTTTCTTCTTCACTTCTGCCTGGGGGACGGTTTTCTGATGGTGCCCCCCCTCTCCCTGGGCATTTTTTACAATGCCTTGAGTCCTCTCTTCTCCATTTCCTCAATGTTGTGGGCTTTTTAACTCTATCTGGTGATGGGAGGTAACTAGACTTATTGTGGTGATCATTTTGCAGTGTATACAAATATTGAATCACTAAGTTGTACACCCGAAACTACTATAATGTTATATGTCAATTATACCTCAATAATAAAAAAGACTAAAGCCACAGAGAGCCTTTGTTTCTATTCTCTGGCACTGCATTAGCCTTACCTTGTCCTGAGAAAATCCCACTAGGTCGAAAAGGGTGTGTGTGTGTGTGCACATGTGTATATGTGTGAGCATGTATGTATGCACACCCCTTCCGTACATGCACATATACACATAGGAGCCAGGGGGATGGATGGAGTAAATATTGGAGGGAAAAAGTCAGTTAATATCTCAGAATGCTTCTACTGTGTTTATAAATATCCAAAAACAGAGGTGATGAACTTTCAATACCCCTAGCATTAAGAGAATGACTGTAACAAATCATCATTTTTAGGTCTTAGAAAACAATTACACAATTAACCTGAGTAGTATAGATGCTTTGTTTCTCTGAACTTGCTCCTGCTGAGTTATGACACATCCATGTGCTTGGTGAGCTGGAGTGGGAGCCAAGTTGGAAGGGACCCCTGACCTCCTCACGCAAGCCCCAGAGGAGAGCATTGAAGAGATGTGTCCGGAGGTAACCTCAGGACTGCCCACAGGACTCCCCTGGCCTCGGCTGCAGAGGTCGGGGCACGTGGCTGTCCTGGGAGTGGGATGTAGTATGCACAGGCTGGGTGGTCAACACAGAAAGCAGCAGGGAGAGGGTGCGGTAGGGCTGTGACACTAAGGAGTCACCGGTTTTCCAAACACCAAGTCCACCCCCAAAGCAATAGAGCTAATCTTGCAACTTGGCATCTTGAAAGGGGAAGGCACGAGTCAGAGGAGGCTCACAGAGTCATGAGGTGCCAATTTCCACCTCATCCCCGAGTCATAATTCTCCAGGCCTCGGATCACTCAGGCAAAGCTCTTCTGCCAGCCCCAGGCCTCCTTCCCACCTCCTTAATTCCAGCACAGCCCAGGGCTCCTGCCGTAACATGCGTGACAGCCCGCCACAGCCGTGGGCCGGGGCTGCAGCCAGGTAATGTGTATTTTGGATCTATGGGCCGAGCAAGCCTTTGTAAAATATTGAGACCCCTTAAATCTAAATATCTCTGGCTTCTATAGTCCTTTCCCTGCTCGTGGTATCCTCCTCCCCCTAAGGCCAGAGCATTCCTGCTCTCGTCTCTTCCAGAAGATAGCTGTTGATAAGAAGCTGAACTTCAAACCCTAAGACTGTCACCAGAGCCCAGCCATGTCAATAGCGGGGAAGCTCGGTATTCAACACGTGGGAAGCCTCCGATAAGTGTACATTCCTCCGAATCCATCTGTCATCTCAGAAGGATGCTGCTGTTCATATTATGCACCTGAACACTTATTTCTTCTAGAGCACGGCTCCCAACTTTTTCTAAGTGTGAAAACCATTTTTTAAGGCCAAGAAATTTCATAAACCACTGCCTTACGGTTAAGATCTACTGATTAAGAGAGTACATCGAAACCCAAAGTTATGTCGAGTCAGCACGTCTCTAAATATGAGTTGTATTTGATAATCACAACAGTATCTACTGTATTTAAAAATCGTAGTGTGTATACGAGCAAAGTTGACCATCCATTCAGTCCATGGAAATGTTTTGTTCAAAACGTAGATCCCTAGATACTCTCCCCGACCCCCTGCCAGAAACCTGAACTCAGTGGATTTGGAAGTAGAGTCCTGACATCTGCATTTTCACCCCAAGTGTGTTTTTTAAATGGTGGTCAGCCACTGACCACTCCTGAGAAATACTATCCCAGGGGGACTTATTTGAGTTATCTGTGGTGGCTTTTAATAATTTAGCTAAATTGGGCTGTTGTTTTCAGCCTGTTAATACTTCGTAATAGTTCTGTTCATCATCTGTTTTTAATGCTTTCTGAGGTCTGTGAAGGTAACCATGGGAAATACCAGCTTATTGGCTTGGTCCTCAGACTGGGGAGGTACAGAAGATGGAACGTAGTGCTTTGTGAATGTCCACTAAAGCACATGACTTCCAATATCTTTGCTTTTCACTGTAAAGGCTCAAAGCTTGCAAATCATCATTTCTAGCCCTGCGAAGAGAAATCAAAGGAGGTTTGTGTTATTTCTTATTGGCTCTATACCAGTTTTACAAACTCGAGTTTGGCCAGAGCTATTCCCTTAATTGTGTGTCTTCCAAATCATACAATTCAGAAATCCATAATTGGACAGTTCATGTAGTCCTAGAAGTTTAGCTGCCCTTCTACAATAAACATGGGGATGACCATGGCGTCACTGTTCCTGGTCTGAGCATAGCATTTGGCTCATCCATCCAGGAGTCCAATTCGAGAATATGGAGAGTTTCAGAATCCATTTTGTGTAAAAGGAAAGAGATTTGCTCCTTTCAATAATGCCATGGAATTTCCGACCTGATTATTAAATGCTCTGATGAGTCAAATTTAGGCTGGGTTCCTGGCTCTGCATAACTCCCACATTCCTTCAGTTTTGGATTCCTCCAGAATTCATCAAGTCTAAGTCATACACTGACTCCAGTTCCTATGTTATATTGGAGATCTGAGGAGCATAGCAAAAATCTGCTTCCCTGGACCAAATTTCCATTTAACTCAGAAAAGAGAGCTCTTAATTTATATTTCCCTTGACAAACAATGGTTTAACTTACAGGAGAAAAGCGTCTCAGGAACTTGGACAAACTTAAGAGAACTAAATTAGGGGTTAGATAAAACTCAGCCTTCCCCCTTCAGCCAGGTTCTGCCATCTCTAGTTACTATAAACAATTGCGATTTTGAAAGTGTTGAAAAAAACACACTGACAATCTCCCCCAAAGGAGAAAGGGATTTACAGGACCATTTTGAGCCTCTGTGCTGCTTGGTGGTGATACGGTTATACAGGACAACTTTAGCCCTAGACGAGCAAGAACACCTCACTGCTGTTCCACTAAGCCCTTGGAATGAGCAGTAAATGGTCCCAACCTCTGTCATTTGTCTGGGAAGTTCTATTATGAGATGCATAATGAATCCATAGAACAGTAGGCAATGTCTTCAGGATCTCAATACCTCTCCATCTCCTCTCCCCACTGCACACACCCCACAAGTGGGAAAGGTGGATTTTAAGCCTACTTCGAAAGCCTGTGGAAAGAATCGACTTTGTGCTAGGAATTCTACAGGCAAAAATGTTGAAGATGTGTACTGTAAGATCTGCCATCCAGAGACAGAAACTCAAGAGCATCCTTTAGTGTTTCCTACACTTCCTATGAAGGAGGAAATTGCTATTCATTTTTTTTTCCAAGACCCATGAACCAGAGAAGGAGCACTGATTAGCCCTGACACAGCTTCAAGTCAAGATACAGCCCTATGAGGCTTTCTGTCATTCTGCAGTGACCATCACGTACCCAAGCTTTCCAACTTGAGGAAACTCACTGCCACCCTGGAAAAGTCCTTGGACAGAAACCTTCAAGGACTCCTAAAGATGGGAGTGTGCCTTTGTCACCCATGACATTGGTCAAATCTGTTTGCCTCTGGGATCCTTGGTTTCCCCATCTGCACAGAGAGGAAGTCAGACCAGACTACCAAGGCCCCTTCCAAATGAGACAGTGTGCAGGTCCGAAAGTTCCCAGCCCTCATGGCTCTCTTCCCTGCCCTGCTTTAGACCCTGATGGCTCCCTCTTCCTTCTCAGCTTCCCCACCCAGGCCCCCATACTCTTAGAGGAAAAGAATTAGAAGAAAGAATCTGCCCTACATAATCCGCGTCTAGCTGTTATTTGGCTAACTGCCTCCTGGGTGGGGGTGGGATGGTCTTTGCATTCTAACAAGGCTCCAAAGGGTTTCAGTCCAGCTGATAGCAGAAGGGAAGGGGAAAGAAAAAGGGAGATTCCTGAACACCTTTAGCTCACCCCTCATGTCCCAGTGCCCTGCCTTTATGAATGACATGGTCCTAGAAAAGCCTATTTCATAGAAGAGGGAAGGAGCCATAGTCTAGAACAAGTAGAAGGGAAAGAAAGAGAGCCAGACTGGTGGGAACTATAGAAAGAGGAAGAATTTGAGCCAAGAGGCTTCTGTTTAGAAAAAGAACAGAGATAACCAGGGATGACCAGGGATGGCAGGTATATATCCAACAGCTTGCCAGTCCTGCAAGATGTGGCTACATGACCACAATGTCTCCTGTTGTCTCAAGTCACCTGTCATGTAGCCTCCAGGAGCCACCATCATTGGTCTGTCAGCGGGGGAGGTTGAGCCTACTTGCCCTCCATGAGGCTACACTCAGCAATTTCAGACCATGGCAGACAGAAGTCAGAAAAGAGCAGTGCAGCAGCTCTGACGTTCTGAGAATAACACAAATGGCCACCCTGGCGCCTAATTACCAGAACCATTGTCAGACAGAGGAGCACATGCACCATGTTCATCTAAATCCTAAGGGGTCATTTGAGGTAAAAGCCATACTGACAAGGCACCAAGTTCCCACCTAGTCTCTCCTTGAGAACTTCCAGGAGCAGAGAGCTCATTACTTTTGTGTATACTTCACTGTCAGGCAGCAAGAAGGGAGAAGTTCCCTCTCTGTAAATTGGACCCACAGAGCCCAGCTCAGTCCTGTGGGATCGCACAGGAGAGAAACATAAGCCCCTGTTTTGTGCCAGTTCTTTAAAGCCCGATGTCACCTCCCATGTCCTCACTCTCCCCTCTTCCATGACCTGGCATGCTTGCGTCTTTCAACTGTTTTCATACAGCCTGGCTTCAAATCTGACCTGGGCTGGTAGTTCTTACAACTATGGAGAATTGCTTGGATTGTTTGAATTAGAGACAAAGGACACTTTCCTCCCCCTATTTTGATTCTAAGAGCTAAAACCTTTGCTATGTCACTAGGCCATGTGATTGGCATGATCTTGGGTGTATCTCCTTTCTGAGCTTGCAAGAGTTTGAGCTTCATAAATGTGCAGGCTCCTCCCATTTCTGCAGATATAACCAAGTACAAAGTGCCATCTTCCAAGTCCATACTCTTCAGGACTCTCCCCGATGCAATCTGCAGAATACCAGCCATCGTGAGCGAAGCAGAAGGTCCTGCTACAAAACCAGTGCTCTTCCATGTAGAATGACCCGACCTCTGCTCCTCCTCTGCAACGTACATCCACCTACGGTTCTTCGGCAACTTCTGTTGTCCTCTAAGGCAGCTTTCCATTTAAATCTAAGTTTCATCTTGGTCAGAGAGAAACGTGGAGGTTTCCTCTCCAGAACTAGCTATGATACAAGTGTGCAAGCTTTGATAGCTAGAGCAGTGGGATTGTTTCTTGGTCTTTTGCCTGAGACTGAGTGTAGTATCTGTTCTTATCAGCTTAATAGCTCGGGAATTGGTTTTAAAAATCCTATATTTGAGGGTTTAGATTGGATAGGAGAGCTGAGAGAGATACTCAGTTTACTAACTAGCCCAGGGCTATATAGAGACCAATAGAGGAACAACAAGATAAGTCCCAAAGCTTAAGACAGGCCCTGGACAGGGCCAAGGGGCCAGGAGTATGGGAATGACAAGACAGGGACCTGAGCATAGCCAAAAATTTCTCAATAATCAGGGTTATAAAAAATAGGAAAAAAACAAGAAGTTATCTTTAGGGTCATTCCTTTTATCTATCTCCATGTGTCATTTGTTCTTAGCTCTTCCCAATGCCTGCAGCAGGGCCTGGCATATTTAAGTCCTCGATAAATGTATGTGAAATAAATAAATCTCTAATCAAAACCTTGTTAATAGCTCTAGGTTTCTATCAATGGGTCGTTTACACGACCAACATTTATTAAGCACCAACAGTGTATAAGGCACTGTGCTAGACACTGAAGAATTTATAAATAAATGTGACATGAGCTCAGAGCTCAAACTCCGGTAGGGCAGGTGCGATATTTACACAAATGGCAGCAAGCACACAAAGATGTGATCAAGATGAGACAGAGTGGACACTAAACACAGGGAAATGATATAAAGGAGGTTAGAACAAAAGCTTCATGGGAAAGGACTCACTTCGAATTGTCTCACTCTGTTAAACCTGAAGCTTGAGATCCCCTCCTCAATTACAAGAACTTGGTCTGATATTCCAACTAAAATTCTTAGGCATGACTTTCCAATCGGAGGTGGAAGGAGAACTTTTCCCATGGAGGGTCCTTGTTTCTGGCTCCGTCTCCACTTCCTGGCAAGACCTCAGCCTGCACTCCTCTGGACGACCCGCCCTATTGTAAACTTCTCCCTGGCAGCTCACCTTGCAACTGGGAATCTCATACCTGGCTGCAGCCAAAAGATTTCAGGAAATGGTGCTTTGGAAACACATCTTTGAAATGAAAACAGATAAAGCAGCTGGCAGTGGAGCCAAGGAAAACTCTACTCTTTCTGAAAAGCAAGCAGTTTGTTGGCACTGGAAACCTACCTGCTCTAAGCTACCACCACATCCTCTCATAAATGCACTAGCACACACGAACACATGTACACACAGACGCTCAGTGACTGGGGTGCAGAACACACCCTTGAAAACCTGAGAAACTCTGTTCCCATGTTCTTCGTGGCTGCTAGAGCCTCTAGCCCTTCAAAACTCTAATCCACAAGGCCTGGGTTGCACACTTCCTTCTGGAGAAATCTTTATGGCTTCCTCTCCACAATGCAGTCAATTTAACAAAGCCGAGTGGAATTTTTGTTGGCATTTCTAAGTTAGATGTGCTGTTTAGTGATCCTCGCATACAAGCCATGAGGGGTTTTTTTTTTTTCTAATTCAGTAAGAAGAAAAAGAAAAGATGAGAATAGGGACCGTTGCATCCACTAGGGTGGCATTAGTAGGCTGACCCCCACTTTGTGGAAGGCAGCCGAACCCTACCAGGAAATGTCATTTGAAGAATATTCCCTTGCGTGGCTGTACTGCATTCCAATTTCTAAAGTGCTTCCACTTGGCCGAGCCTCCAAACAGACCTTGGTCCGTTGGCCAGGATGCCCATCATTGCCTCGCACAGGTGAGGACACCGACGAGCAGATGATGGCTGCCTTGCTTGAGCACACATGGGGAGGAAGCAGCCAACATATCTTCCCGTGCTGCATCCAGGGCTCTGGCTGTCACCTCCTGCATTTCGCTTCCGCGGGGGCCCGTGGTGGCTCATCACGGGATCATCAGGTAATTCCACAACATATTGAAATCCAGCCCCTCTGTATCCTGAATATAGCTGAGTTTCTAGGAATCCCACCTCCAAAAGTGAAAGCCCCCCAACTCACAGAATTAGATTACACATGTTGTTCTTTGAGTTTCTTTAAAGGAGCAGCACGAATGTTTTCCCCTGGAAATTCAGAGAACACAGGGAACCTCCTCTGAATCCTCTTTATAGATCTCTCCTCCCTCCAGTATTTGCCACTGCCACCGCAGCAGCGGGAAAGAGCCTCTCTGTCTCTGTCTGTGATTCTCTCTCCCCTCCTCGCCCACTCTCCACACACTCTCATTTTCAGTCTCAGATTTGCCCTCTTCATTTCCTGCTTTCTGTGTCTGACTCTCTAGGAGAGCACAAACTGGAGATCCCAGCCAGTGGAAAGCCCTGGCTAACTCTGGCATCCCATGACAAGCTGGAATGACAGACAACATGGGGCCCCAATTCTGAGAGCAGGTCGGCAGGAATACAGCACAGCACAGACAGGGCTCTCCAAGACATCACTAGGACCAGCCCCGTCTAGGCCTCCAAATGAGACTCATGTTGCAGGCACGGGAGAAGTCTGACATTTGCTGAGCTGCTGCAGGCCAAGAAGCAGAAGTTTCTATTTCTTTAGGATTAGTCTCTGAATCCTGCATTGCCCAAGCCCTTGGCCACTGCTCGTGACAACCTGCTTCTCCTCCATGCTGTAAGTTCTCTGGAGACAAGTTCTAAACCACTTTGTAATCTTAGTATCTGGTACAGCACCTGTATCTTAGAAAATAAGAAATGAATAAAAGGAAGACGGGGAGAAAAGAATGTCTCTAGTCCTTACTATTTATGCCTCATTAATAAAAGATGGGAAAGTTTCTATCTTCCATAAATGTGGTCATCTCTGGTTCTTGTGATCGGTTTTATGAAGCTATATTAGAATTGTCAGTACCTTACAACAAGTTTTTGAAACTTAATATCTCTTTGCTGTAGAATGGATTTGGAAGCCAGACTCAAGGGAGTTATCTGGGTTTGTAGAGTGAGACTTGACAAAGGACTCTAGGAAAGACATATAACTGGCTGTAGCCTTGAAGGCATTGGATGTCTCTTCAGGGATATTATCATCCAGAAAATGATGAGTTGTTAGGGCGGTGATTTGCCTGTTTTGTTGTCAGATTCATTGCCAGCCCTGCTCTGTCCTGTTCTGCATCATAGAGGGCTGACCGCCCCCCACTGCTTGCTACATTTCCCAAACTCCATTCCAACTGGCTTCTGATTTAAGGCCTGCCAACGCCTCCCATTGGCCAAGGAAAGGACAGGTCAGGGAAGGAAAAAGCCCAGGTACTTCCCTCGTTGCATGTTTTAGGAGACATGCCAGCAGTAGCTTACTCTCTTTTGGGGTCCCGCTTCCACTGGGAAGCCTCTCCCTCTACAATTCTAGCTTCTGAACTCTAGTAACATCACCTCCCCTCCCTGTCACTCCAGCCATAGAGGTAGTAGTGGCATCCTGTTCATCTAGGGCTTGCTTCATCCATGTGCCTTTTTAGTTCTATCAACCTTAATACGTAGTTAGCTTCCCATATTAAGCTTCCTGTCTTGATCTCCCTGGCATTGGTTATGTTTTCCTGGAAGAACCTTGACCGATACAGCTACCATTTTATATGAACCTTTCTCAGCTCCTACTACTCTGCCTAAACCATGAGGAATTAAAAACTATATATAATTTTAGTGATAAAGGGTCTTTAGGTTCAATAAACTTCCTCAACTAGGTGATAACCTGACTGGAGGAGCTCAGACAGTGATTTGCCAGTAACTGTATAACAATGGGTTCTCCAAGAGAGAAAATCCTTGCTTTATAGCATTTACCAATCTCTGTGGTAAGTATTCCCACCATGGCTGACCTAAGCTACTAACACAATGTCACTGAATGTGGAGTTGGAAAGAAACACACAGTGAAGACAAGACACAGTCAGTTTGCTAGACTTCTGAGGAGCAACCATGACATGAACTGAGACAGCTGAGTGAGAAGGGTGTGTAGGCAAGTGTGAAACTACTCTAAGTAAAACAAAGAACTTTGGGAGGCTGCAGAGAGTGACAGAAGACTAGGAAGGGAGAAGCAGCAGCAGAGAGACAAAAAGTGAGTCATGAAGAAATGTCAGATGGGAGTGGAGTGGTACGAGTTGTGAGCTATAGTTTCCTCCAAGGGAACTATGGAATCAACAGAAAAAGATTCCTTGTCATTAATGTATTGGGGAGTTGGAATTATTTGGGGGATGAATAAAAGAGCTGAAGGAGCTGCCAAAGAAGGATCCAACCCTAGGTGGGTTTCAACGTCAGAGAGAAGTGTTGTTACAAGGGTTCTCAGAGTTTCCATTCCAAAAGCATCATTCCACAGATAAGAAAACTTAAGCCAAGAAAGGCCACAGCCATCCAGGCAGACAGTGGTAGAACCCAGACTAAATCTCAGCTTTCCTGAGAAGACCATTCATTCATTCATTCAAACAAATATTGCTCAGCATTAGAAGCATTGTGAGCATGCATTACAGACAGGTCTTTACCTTCAAGGTCCTTACTAACCAGTGCCAGAAAGAAGGATTAAATAGCTTATCACAGTGTAGAGGTCTTTCACATCTTTGGTTAGGTTTATTCCTAAGTATTTTATGGTTTTTGGTGCAATTGTGAAAGGGATTAGCTTCTTTATTTCTCTTTCTGCTGCTTCATTGTTGGTGTATAGAAATGCCACCGATTTCTGTACATTGATTTTGTATCCTGCAACTTTGCTGAAATCATGAATCAGTTCTAGTAGGCTTTTGGTGGATTCTGTCGGGTTTTCCATGTAAAGTATCATGTCATCTGCAAAAAGTGAAAGTTTGACTTCCTCCTTGCCAATCTTGATGCCTTTTATTTTGTTTTGTTGTCTGATTGCTGATGCTAAGACTTCCAGCACTATGTTAAATAGCAGTGGCGAGAGTGGACATCCCTGTCGTGTTCCTGATCTCAGGGGGAAGGCTTTCAATTTTTCCCCATTGAGGATGATATTAGCTGTGGGTTTTTCATATATGGCTTTTATGATGTTTAAGTATGTTCCTTCTATCCCAACTTTCTCGAGAGTTTTTATTAAGAAAGGATGCTGTATTTTGTCAAATGCTTTTTCTGCATCTATTGACAGGATCATATGGTTCTTATCTTTTCTTTTGTTGATGTGATGTATCACGTTGATTGATTTGCGAATATTGAACCAGCCCTGCAACCCAGGGATGAATCCTACTTGATCATGGTGGATAATTCTCTTTATATGCTGTTGGATTCGATTTGCTAGTATCTTGTTGAGAATTTTTGCATCCATATTCATCAGGGATATTGGCCTGTAATTTTCTTTCTTTGCTGGGTCTCTATCTGGTTTGGGAATCAAAGTGATGCTGGCTTCATAGAATGAGTCCGGGAGTTTTCCTTCCGTTTCAATTTTTTGGAACAGCTTGAGGAGGATAGGAATTAATTCTGTTTTAAATGTCTGGTAAAATTCCGCAGGAAAGCCATCTGGTCCAGGGCTTTTATTTGCTGGGAGGTTTTTAATAACGGATTCTATTTCTTCACTAGTTATGGGTCTGTTCAAATTTTCTATTTCTTCCCGTTTGAGTTTTGGTAGCGTGTGGCTAACCAAAGATGTGAAAGACCTCTACACTGAAAACTATAAAAAACTTATGAAGGAAATTGAGGAAGACACAAGGAAATGGAAAAACATCCCATGCTCATGGATTGGAAGAATAAATATCGTCAAAATGGCAATACTACCCAAAGCAATCTACACATTCAATGCAATCCCAATCAAAATTGCACCAGCATTCTTCTCAAAGCTAGAGCAAACAATCCTAAAATTTGTATGGAACCACAAAAGACCTCGAATAGCCAAAATAATACTGAAGAATAAAACCAAGGCGGGAGGCATCACAATCCCAGACTTTAACCTCTACTACAAAGCGGTGGTCATCAAGACTGTATGGTATTGGCACAAAAACAGACGCATAGACCAATGGAATAGAATAGAAAACTCAGAAATGGACCCGCAAGTATATGGCCAACTAATCTTTGACAAAGCGGGAAAATGTATCCAATGGAAAAAAGACAGCCTTTTTAACAAATGGTGCTGGGAGAATTGGACAGCAACATGCAAAAGAATGAAACTAGACCACTTTCTTACACCACTCACAAAAATAAATTCTAAATGGATAAAAGATCTGAATGTGAGGCAGGAAACCGTCAAAATCCTAGAGGAGAAAACAGGAAAAAGCCTCTTTGACCTAAGACGCACCAATTTCTTACTCGACACGTCTCCAAAGGCAAGAGAATTAAAAGCAAAGATGAACTATTGGGACCTCATCAAGATAAAAAGCTTCTGCACGGCAAAAGAAACAACCAACAAAACGAATAGGCAACCAACGGAATGGGAAAAGATCATCGCAAATGACATATCGGATAAAGGACTAATATCTAAAATTTATAAAGAACTTACCAAACTCCAAACCCGAAAAACAAACAACCCAGTGAAGAAATGGGCGGAAGATATGAATAGACACTTCTCCAAAGGGGACATTCAGATGGCCAACAGACACATGAAACGATGCTCAATGTCACTCATCATCAGGGAAATACAAATCAAAACTACACTGAGATACCACCTCACACCAGTCAGAGTGGCTAAAATGAACAAATCAGGAAACTATAGATGCTGGCGAGGATGTGGAGAAGTAGGCACCCTCCTACACTGTTGGTGGGAATGCAAACTGGTGCAGCCACTCTGGAAAACGGTGTGGAGGTTCCTCAAAAAAATGAAAATAGAGCTACCCTATGACCCAGCAATAGCCCTGCTAGGAATCTACCCAAGAGACACAGGAATGCTGATGCATAGGAGCACGTGTACCCCAATGTTCATAGCAGCGCTTTCGACAATAGCCAAATCATGGAAAGAGACCAAGTGCCCATCAACTGACGAATGGATAAAGAAGTTATGGTACTTATATACAATGGACTACTACGTGGCAATGAGAAAAAATGAAATCTGGCCATGTGTAGCAAGATGGATGGAACTGGAGGGTATTATGTTAAGTGAAATAAGTCAGTCAGAAAAAGACAGATACCATATGTTTCCACGAATAGGTGGACTTTGTGAAACTAAGCAAAAACCAGGGGGAGGGGAAGAGGGGAAAGAAAAAAAAGACACAGAGAGGGAGGGAGATAAAACATAAGAGACTCTCGAAGACTAAGAAAAAACTGAGGGTAAGGGGGATGAGGGAGGGGGGAGAGGGGGTGATGGGCATTGAAGAGGGCACATGTTGGGATGAACACTGGGTGTTATATGTAAACCAATTTGAAAATAAACTATTATAACAAAAAAAAAATAGCTTATCACAGTTTGTAACTACTTTTTCATGTGATAAGGTCTCTGAAGGAAAATACAGGACACTTTGATAGATCTTACATGAGACCTAATTTAGACCGAGGGGTGCAGGAAGGCATCTCTGAGGAACTGTAACACTGCTATAGGATGAAGAATATGAGTCGATTAGGTAAAGACCAGGAGAAAGACAGTTCCAGGCGGAGGGACAACACATGCAGTAGTTCTGTTTCAGGGTTTGGGTCCCAAATAAACACCACTTATAGAGCAGGTCTTATCTTTCATCACCAGACAGCCCCAAAATGTGTTGAAACCTATCAGCTCTGAGTGAGACGCAAGATGATAAAACTTTGTCTTAATACAGTGTCTTAAATGTAAGTGTAAATATAAGAGTATGACTGGCTTTTACCATCTATTTTGGAATGAAAAGTGGTGCCATGAGCCTGGGCAGTGTCACCTGGAATATTTAACCTCCCTTAATCACTGTAACACACGAACCCCACACCCGAGTGAAGTCCCTGCCTCTCTCTGTGAGTAAAACTAAGGTAAAACAATACATTCACCAGACCATGTCTTTGTACTTTTACCTGCTGATACCCACTGGTGATGCCCCTGTGTTTTCCCTGATCTATTGAAGTAGGTAAGACTCCTGGGGAGCCCACAAGTTCCTGGAACAAAGGCCCACTCCCATATCTACCTGCCAGGGGTAAAGCTGTGGTCCAATCCTTCCTCCTGAGTTTTGGACTCCTCTCCCCAGACACTTTCCCCTCCAACTTGATCTTCTGAGGCTGAGAGGAGACATTAAATGTCACTTCCATTTTCATGTCGAGTGGGCCCACCATACCATACTTCTCAGTCAGTTGTTCTCTTATTTTACTTTCAAGTATCAACTTCAACCAGGTTTACCTTCAGCATCTTCCATGACCCCTCCAGCCCTTGACTTTGGACAGAAAAACACGACCATCACTATGTCTCAGACAAACTTGCTACAAAGAATGTGGATCAATTTCATTCTCTTCTTCTCAAACAGATACACACCTTTGCATGGAAGTAGCCGTAAAGAAAAGCAAATAACCCACTTGTAAATGCTCTGGATTTCTTCCTGGAGCCCCATCTGGAGAGCCTAGTTCTATAATCCTGGGGATAAGATTGTGATGTCTTTGTGAGAAATGCCCGCTTCCAGGAGGCCAACATTCCAGCCCACTGATATTTTGAGTTTGGGCATGTTGCTTGAGTGCCTTCAGACTCAGTTTCTTTATTTGCAAAAAGGGATAAATAATACCGTCTAGTCAACTGGCACCACAGGAACAATTCCTAAAACCATTTTTGCGCGTTGTAGAAGGAAAGCTATCAGGGACATCCAAGTTTCTTTGTGATTTTTTTTCATATTGAATTATTTCAACTAGAGGCAGGGGATTTAAAAATCCAAGTGAGGAAATCAGCAAAGAGATGCACACAAATCATTGTGTTTCTTTTCCGCGTACAGTATGCCTGTGCAGTGGGATACTAAGGATAAGCACTGTTCATCGGCATTTTTTAAATGTGCTGAGTCTCTTTCTCTCAAGGCTCCTGGATGCAAGAGGCTGAATAAATGGGAGTTCTGGTGTTTATGGAGAATACCTTATTTCCTTTCCCCTGTTCCCCAACCCCACCCAAGATCACTTGTCACTGAGATGAGGTGCCTTCATGGAGAGGTACCGAAGAGTGGAACCCTCTGGGAGAGTAAGAGCCTTTTCAGGATCTCAGGAAATGAAGAGTGTGTTGAGACTCAAGAACGACACACAAAGCCATGTTAGAGAAGAAGGCTAAGGTTGCAGAACATGCCCCCGAGAGGAAGAGAGCAAATGTTATGCCTTCACTACCTCGCTGTTCTAAAACCAGAAGACCCTGTTCCTGTCTGTCCCTCTGGGCATTCAACATTCCACGTGCAAACTCTTCTCTCTGGTTCGGTTAATCAAATGTTCCAGAAACCAGCCCTTCCCCCACCCCAATCTATTGGACTCGCTAGCTTTCATGTGAAAGGTATTGATGCAGGAGCTCCTGATGGCTCACTGCTAAACCACTGATTTTTATTAAACACCCTCCCCAATGCATTTGGCAGGTCCCAGAATTCTGTTCTCTTCTGTCCTTTCCATTGTAGGCCTCTCCTCCCTCAAATAAACCCTAACTTGGGTTTAAGACCTTCCTGGAAGATGATTCTATAGCCTTCCTTTCTAGACCTTCCCAACCCTCACTTTCATTCAAATGAGGGAGTCACTAAAGGCCTCCTTGTCCTTGCCCCCCAGCAGACCCTCATAAATCCACAGTGAAGTTGGTTTTTTTTTTAATTAAAGCGTCCAAATAATTAATGATCAACTCCATTTGTGCCATTGAAAAACCAAATGTCACACGGTTGAAAAGACCCAACCAAATAATTCAGTGTACCCTATAAAGCTTTAAAAAAGCAAAGCCCAAGAGGCCTGCATGACTGGTTTCTGTGCTGTCTGAAAAGCTTGGTTGGGTTTTTGGGCACTTGATTGGATTCCAGGAATAATGTGCCCTGAGCACAAAGGGCTCTTTTGATGTGTCTGTGCCATGGCTCCGCCCTTCCCTCCTCACTTTACCTGGGATACACATTCTCCTTGTCTCCCAAGTTGGAAAAAATAACCCATGGAAGAGAGGAAAAAACAGCAGAGGAAAAGTCAAGCATGGGGGTTGGGAGAAACTGCAGTTCTTAGTCTGAGTTTGGTTACTGAAGTCTGGTTATTCCAGAAGGAATTGAAGAAATGGAGTTTATACGACGTCTGTGACCAGAAACTGGAAAAAAATGCAATGAAAAGATGCCTCTCATTTGGTTGTGGTCCCTTGAGCTACATGTAATAAGTGAGTCTCTTAGCGAGGACGTGCCACTTTCAAAGAATCAAAAGGAAGACTACAGATTACCAACCCTGGAAATCAACATGGTTTTACATGACTAATTCAGGCAAAGAATCTCATAGTGAGTCTAGCTCGTCGATTTTTCAGGGGTACTAGAATATTCAAGAAAGACAGAAAGAAAGAAGACAGAGACCTCATTGGTGGAATGCCCTGAGGAAAGTGGCAGAACCAACTCAAAGCCATTATCGAGCATTAGCCCTCGGAGACAAGGAGTATGGTCCAGCTCCAGCTGTAGGGATACCCAAATCGGTAGCAAAGAGCATCAAGCTGGTGGTGGTAGTGGGCTACTTGAGGTCTTTCTGGGCTAACTTGAATAGGCTGTTTTATCCTTCTAATCTTGTTTTCCTTATCTGCAAAAAAAAGATGAACTTGACTACATAAGCTCTAAGATTTCATTTCAGAAATCTCTTATTGCCCCAAAACTAATGACTTAAACAACCAGTCTACTTATTTAGGTCTTTTTTAGTTTCAATAGATGTCTATACAGAGGTTATATACATATATATTCATTACATTTACTCTAAGTATTGATATTTTATGCTATTAAATGGTATATGTTTCTTGATAATGATTTGCGGCTAGTATATAGAAATACAACTGATTTTTGTATATTGAATTTGGATACAGTAACCTCATCAATCATGTATTAATTCTAATAATGTATCAAAAGATTCCCAGTCTGTCTTTTCCTCACCATCAGCTCTCCACTGGTGAGATGACAAGGGAGATATTCGAAATACTTGTTAAGTTTCCTGGATTGCAAGCAACAGAAATAACTGGCTAACCTAAATATAAAGTAGGATTTTTTTAAGGCTATGGGATAGTTCTGTGAGTCACTGGGAAAAAAATGACCTATCAGACTTCAGAAAAGGACAGGACCCAGAATAACATTAGGGAACAAATCAACTGTCTCTTCCGGATGCTCTGTCAGGCTGAACGCTGGACTTCTTTTTTGTCACTCTACTTAGTCAAATTCCTCAGAGCAAATCTGGTTGTTGCTACTTAGGTCCAACAATTTACTGTGTTGCCAGTTGATCGATAGCCAAGCCCACCAAGACTCTGTGCAATTCCGGAGGAGTGGTACCCCAGAGGGAATTCACCATGCAGTCATAGAAAGAGAGAGAATTGATGCTGCAGAGACAGCCATCACATGACCACCATGTATAATATCTCAGATCTTTTTGCTCCTCCCCCACCTTCCCAGATATAGGATTAGCACTTAAATTTTGGGGATGATAGTAGTGATGGAAACAGCCCTATCTTCCTCTTTAGCCATCAAAAGAACTTGGGCTCAGTCAATGATCCGTGTTTCTCATTTATACATGAAAGTGAATCCTTTGCCAAGCTTGCTTCTCTGGGCTTCACTCAACCTCCTCTCCCCAGTTAATAAGCATTGTGCTGTCAAAATGGGTTTGATTAATAATCAAATATGTTCTTGCTTTCTTTCTGGCCTCCATCTTCTGCTCTTCCTAAGGGCGATGGTGTATTTATTTTGCTGTGGTTACTTTGGAATAAGAGACCCAGCATTTACCTGATACAATCAGTAACTACATTGAATTCCATCTGCTTACTGAATGCTTGACTCTGGGCTTGAGCAAGCTAAGTGTATAAAAGATGTCTGTGTGTTTCCTAGGTGTTTTTAATCCATAGGAAAATGGATGGAGGTCACCACAATCAATTTTCTTAAGTACTGAACTACAGCATAAACGAAGTGAGGTTAAGAGTCTCTTATCTTTGCCTCACTCATCTCCACCTTTATTTATTGGCCTCTCTGGTTTTCATTAGTATGCAGACAACCGGAGCTGTAGACATTTTCATCCACACTCCAACTACCGCCCTGATTTCAGTTCCAAGTTATGAAACCTAATCTAAACCTTAGAAGGGAAGCTAGACACTGAAACTTTAAATTTCAACTTACAGAGTCCCCCAGGATGATTCCAGGAATTGAGCGGGGAGAGGCCCTGGGAATCAGAAACCAAACTACCACCTCCTCCCTCCCCTGAAAGGACCTGAGGACATTTAAAATAAAACTCACAAAATGCCGTTTTTACAACATCCAAACTGGGAAGAGTTGCCAGAGAACACATCCATCCCCTCCCGGCAACTGCTCCTAACTAATCCCAGACAGAAGGAGGTGTCTCTTATCCTTCAAGATCACTTGAAGGACATTTCACAATTTCCCTTGGTCACCTGTTTCAAAATATAAGAACTGGGCGCCAGGAAAATCTTCCTCATATTCAAACACCAGTTCTGTCTTCAATTCAGACCATTTGGATAATTAAAGTATAAAATTTCGGAACTGGAAGAGACTTTAAATACCATTTCGTCTAGAGGTTACAACTGGTGACCCAAGGATTGAGACATATTTTACTAGGGCCACAGAAAGTTTAATTTTTAAATTTTTGAATTAGTTGCCAATGCGTAGATATTGAGATACTTCCTTTTAAAAAATTCATATAACTGCATCTCTAGAAAAATCAGATCTGGAAACACTGTGGACCTCATCCCCATAGCAACAATCAAATTGGGGCACTCCTCTGTTACAGGGGGTGGGGGGAATAAACCCTAGGATATCAAAGAACCAACCAGAGCTGCTTATCTTCTTTACTCTAAATGACTAGCCCTTATCGACATTGTGGCTCCTGACCGTTGCTGGCAAGAAAACTGAGAGCCAGAAAAATGATTTGACTGGGGTATTCAGCTATCGGTGTGACATGAACTGAAACCCCATGCTCTTGGTCCAGTTCTTTTCTCCCGTGGAGTACTGCTTTCAGTCTGCAGCCATCTTGATCTGGGGTCTCTCAAGACAACAATTATAGAAGACAAAAGAGTTGACATAGTAAAAGTCAAAACCTACAGTTTTCATATTCCCTGTCATTTTTTATGGTCCTTGGGCCAGCTCAGCAGTATGTCGATACAGGCATGCCTGTCACCATTAAGAAGAATAACTGCTGATTATCAGGGAATAGCCAAGCAAAGGTCCAATGGAAAGTTTATGAGACCCCATCCCATTTTTATGCTGAGGAGTGTGTGTGGGGGTTTGTGGGGGGGTGTGGGTGTGCACGTGTCCGAGGGATAGTTCTCAGTGCTTTGACTCCAGAATAAAAAGAAAAGAAGCAAAGTGCAAAGTGACCTGTGCATCTCCAGCTCTAGAGTTCAGTCTGAAAAAGACAAAGAGGATTTGCAGACACTAGAAAGGTATTGCAGGGAATTTTGCCTGCCAAGAAAATAAAAACAAAAATGCCGATCGAAGTGTATGGCTGTTACACTCTATGGTCAATTTGGCAAAAATAAAAAATGAATAGTCTGTTTCTCAGATTTCTCACACTAGCTTTCTGGGACAACGTACATACAAGCTAAAAGTTTTGATAGTCTTTTCCTCCTTCGGAGATCACTGGTTATCAGAAGAATTCCGTGTTAACCCTTCCTTGCAGCAGGAAAGAAAACATTAGCTTAAATGTTAAGGCAGCTTGGGCAGCCCCAGAGTACCTGATCACTGGAGTCAGTCCAGGCTCCGAATAGATCATTTCGATCCCTGCATAATCAAAAGAGCTGAAGGATTAAGTACATCACAACCACCGGGGTTTTTTAGCCAAGTACAAACCAATCCTTTGAGAAGGTTTCTGGCTGTGAGTGTGGCCCAACATAGGGAAAAGTGGCCAAAAGAGGCTTTCAGATCTCTTTCCTGCAGCTCTTCGCCGATCACCAAGAAAGGCCAGAGAAAGAGCCCTCTTCGCAAGAGCAAGGGCATGATTGAGCTTGAGACATCTGAGTTTAGTTGGAGTTTGAGGGACTCTGAATCCCTCTATTGCCACCAAAGACACTCAGAATTGGTGTTCATGTGCAGAATAGCTCTTGCTAGTTGGAAAAGGGATGGGGAAAGACAGCCAAGAGTTCTTACTCAAGATCAACTGATTTTTAATAAGCTTAGCAGTCTTTGTGCATTACGAAACAATTGATTAACGCCCATTCCCTCCCAGAGCTCACCAGCTAGAGAGACTGCATTTGCCAGCTGACCACCTCCTCTCCCTCCCCTAAATTTCTCCTCTGGAAAATCAGCAATAAATTTAAAAAGCATTCTAGAAGGGCCAATTCAGTACCTAGTTGTCTTTAAAAACCCCCTTAGAGTGGACACATCCTCCTTGTTGGTATGGATTAGATACCGGAAAGGCTTCCTAGACAGAAAATTTCTTTCCTCTGATGATGGCAAAATTTTTTTCTAAAGAAACAAATGGAATGACAATATGAATATTATGAAACACAATATAAAATGGGGATGGCACTAGATCGGTGGAGGACAGAGAGGTGCTGAGACAAATGGTTATTAATATACAAAACAAACTTAACTAAATCTCTACATCGCTCCTGAAAGAAAATTGTATTTAATGCTGATTAAATACATAGATAAGAGAAAGAAAACCTGAAAGCCTTTTAGAAGAAACCTTGAGGTGAGACAGAATGTTTTGAATCAATGCATGCAAAAATGTTTAGAGCAACAATTTCAAAGAGGCCTGATAAATTCACCTCTATTAAAATAAATGTTAAACTTAGATATAACAAAAGATACCATAAGAAGTGGAAAGACAAACAATGACTACCAGAAGATATTTGCAAACAGAAAGCTAACAAAAGATCAGTATCCAGGATGTAAATCAGACTCCAAAAATTAATAAGTAAAAGTAAAACAACCATCAAAAGGTCTAACATGCATGTTATTGAAGTCCCACAAGAAAAGAAGAGAGAGACCAGAACGAAAGAAATATTTGAAGAAATAATTATCAAGAAACTTCCTAAAGTTGGTGAAAGACAAATTTAAGCAGTGCAACAAACCCCAATCATAAGTTTGATAAATTCAGAGAAAGCCCTGCCTATACATGTTGCAATCAAACTGTTGAAAACTATGAATAAAGAACAAATCTTGAAAGCAGTGAGAGGAAAAAAATGATACATTACATAAAGGAGACCAATGATTTAAGTGACAACAGATGTCTTACCAGGAAACACAGAGGTGAAAAGATAGTAAAACAACATCTTTAAAGTGTGGAAAGGAAAAAATAACAATTATCAACCCGGAATTTAAAATTTTTTTAATGTTTATTTATTTTTGAGAGAGAGAGACAGAGCACAAGCCGGGGGAAGGGCAGAGAGAGGATACAAAGAATCTGAAGCAGGCTCCAGGCTCTGAGCTGTCAGCACAGAGCCCAGTGCCGGGCTCAAACTCACGAACCGTGAGATCATGGCCTGAGCTGAAGTCGGACACTTCACCGACTGAGCCACCCAGGCCCCCCTTCACCCCAGAATTTTATATCCAGCAATATATTCTTCAGAAATTAAAGTAAAAATAAAAATATTTTCACACAAGGAAAATCGAAAGGAATCATTACTAGCAAACATGTACTACAAAAAAACACTGAAAGGAGTTCTTCTGCCTGTAAGAATATGATGCTAGAGTAAAACTTGCATCTTCTGGAAAGAACAGACTATCAAAAATGGCAAATGGTAAATATCAGGTGTATAATTCACGGTTCAGCCAGAGAAGTATATACGTAGGGAAAGAGAGTAGAGGTAGAGGTACAAAAAAAAAAAAAAAAAAAAAGAGGGGGAGGGGCACGTGAGTGGCTCAGTCAGTTGAGCATCCAACTTTTGATTTTGGCTCAGGTAATGATCTCACGGTGCATGAGATCAAGGCTTCTGTCAGGCTCTGAACTGAAAGTACAGAGCCTGCTTGGGATTCTCTCTCTCCCTTTCTCTCTGCTCCTCCCCTGCTTGCAATTTCTCTCTCTCTCCAAATAAATAAACTAAGAAAGAAAGAAAGAAAGAAAGAAAGAAAGAAAGAAAGAAAGAAAGAAAGAAAGAAAGAAAGAAAGAAAGAAAGGGAAAGAAAGGAAGGAAGGAAGAAAGAGATTATTATTACAAAGAATTGGCTTATACTGTTATGGGTCTGGCTAGGGCAGGTGATCAAGAAGGGAAGATAATCAATGGGCTAAAACCTCACAGGTTTGGAGTCTCTGAGCTCAGGGGAAACCTAAGCACTCCTATACAGGTCTAACTCAAGATAATATCTCTTTTGATTAATTTAAAGTCAACTGGTTGTAATTAAGACTTTAATTATATTTGCAAAATCCCTTCACAGCAGCACCTAGATCCATGCACCTAGAGCGCGGTTCAGCCCTACCCAAGTGGACGCATCAAAAAGCCATCGCATCTGGGCAAATACAAAAAACTACTTTCTTTCCTCTTAAGCTCTTTAGAATAGTGAGCTAAAAGTGTGTACACTGACGGGGTTTTCAATGTGTAAAAGTAATATAATACGACAACTATAATACAAAGGATGGTGGGAGTGGAGTAAAGGAACCCACTCCATTGTTGGTTTCTATATTTCACATGAGTGGTAATATTAATTCTTTTTTAAAGCAGTTTTATTTATTATTTTTTTTAATGTTTATTTATTTTTGAGAGAGAGAGAGAGAGACAGAGCATGAGTGGGGGAGCAGCAGAGAGAGAGGGAGGGAGACACAGAATCTAAAGCAGGCTCCAGGTTCAGAGCTGTCAGCACAGACCCTGAGGCGGGACTCAAATACACAAATGCAAGATCATGACCTGAGTGGAAGTCAGACGCTCAACTGACTGAGCTGCCCAGATGCCCCAATTCTTAATAGACTACAGATCTGTAGATTTTACAAATACATAAAACAACCACTGAAAATATACAATAATCTATCATTTAAAGTCAATATTTAAATTAAGGTAGAATACTAAAACTATTCAAAATATCAAAAATAATGCAGGGAAAGGAGAACAGAGTCATATAAGACAAATAGTCATATAATCAAATAGTAGACCTAAAGTCAACCCAACCACTAATTATATTAAATGTTAATGGTCTGAGCATTAAAAGGGGGAGATTGCCAGAGCCAATATAAAAAGCAAGACTCAACTACACTGCCTGCAAGAGGCCCACGTGGACTATGAAGACACATGTGGTTTGAAAGTAAAGGGGTAGAAAAGATATACTGTGCAAACAGTAAGTATAAGAGGACTGGAATAATTATATTAAGTTCAGATTTTTAAGATAGACTTTACAAGAAAGAGTATAATCAAGGATAAATTTTTTAAAGGGACAATTCACCAGTAAGACCATAAAATCAATGTGATTCGTACTGAACAAGAAATCTGCATGAATCAATACTTGATGGAATTATAGAAAAGAAAAAGACAACTCTATAGTCATAACAGGTATTAACACCCTTCTCTGATCAAGGATAAAACAACTAGAAGATGTAAATATCACTATTACCACCCCAGTATAACTGACATTTATAGAATTCTGTCCAAATTCACATTCCTTTTAAACACAGATAGTACAGTTGCCAGGATAAACTATATTCTGTGCTATAAAACAAGGGTCAAAATGTTTAAAAGTACTGAAATCATGTGAATGGTATCCTATGATCACAAGAGAATAAATTGAATAAGATATCTGGGAAAATCCAATTGTTTGAAAATTAAATGGCTGATCTTTAAATAATTATAGGTCAAATGCAAAATCACAAAAGAAACTGGAAAACATTTTGAACTGAATGTTGAAGAAAATACAATATGAAAATTTATATGATGTAGCTAAAGTAGTGCTCAGAGGGAAACATAGATTTAAATGTAAAAGAAGACAGCCTAATCTACCTTAGCAAGCTCTAACAAGAAGAACAAAGTAAGTCCGAAGCAGAAGGAATGAAATGAAGATAAGAATAGAAATCAATGAAACTGTAAACAATTTATAAAGAAAATTAACAAAGCCAAAAGCTGGTTCTTTGAAAAACAAAACGGAACAAAAAAAATCAGCAAAACTTCTAGCTAAACTCCCCAGAGAGAGAGAGAGAGTGAGAATGAGAGAGAGAGAAATCATGTCACCAGTGTCAGGAATAAAACATAGGTTATCACCACAAATCCTGCAGACATTAAAAAAAAAAAATTAAGTGAACTTTGAAACAATTTTATACCATCATACTTTATAACTTAGAGGAAAGGAATAATTTCTTGAAAAATACAACTTATTAAAATTGATATGGAAAGAAACGGAAATTATAAATTACCATATTCCAAATAGATTTAATGCATTATCCAAAACCTCCCCAAAAATAAGCAATAGACAAGTGGCAAAATACAAGAAGCAGACAATTCACAAAAGAAGCCATTTGAGTGGTTTCTCATCCCACGCAATGCTGCTTGATCTCAGCAAGAATGAGGAAAATGTAAATTAAAACTATATGAGGAAATGTTTCACACTTATTAAATAGGCAAAAATTAAAAGGCTGACACCCGGGGTTCGTTGTCTCGCCGCTTCAAAGAATGAAGAGGTAGGCACAGAATGAGCAGCAGGCGGAAGTTTATTCGGGTGTAAGATCAGAAAGGAGGATTGTAGGAAAGCTCTCTTTACAGAGAGGGGGCATTCGAAAGTGAATGCCCGCAAGTATAGGCAAGGGTTCTTGTTTTACAAGGTTCTCATCAGCTGTTCCTTCCCTTCCCCCTCATTCCTTCTCAGGTCTTACCTTTACTGGCTGGATAACTCTAGATGCTGGGTTGTCCATTCCTGATTGGCTCAGCTCTCTTGTGTGAGGAGTCAGACTGGTCCTACTGTCCCTCCTACAACAAAAATATTATGGTTTACTTTGTTCAGTTAGGTATTTTGATTGTCAAATTCCTGAAGGAAACCTGAGGGGAAGTAGGTGGTGTCTGTCACATTCTCAGGAAGGACCTTACTCCCAAGGGGGTTTGCTGTGGTCAAATGCACCCAGCACTGTTCCAAAATATGTGTTTTCTCCCACCCAGGGACCTCAGGTCCTAACCTTTCCCTCTCTGCCTATTTTATCCTATCTTGTCTTATCATAATAGTACCAAGTACGGGTGAGAACCCAACTACAGAAACCCTTCTAAACTCCTGGTGGATATGCAAAGGGGTACAAGCACTTTAGCGACAATTTGGCAGCATCTAAGATTAACAACACAGATTTCCAAAAAGTGTTAACTCCGTTCCTGGGCACACCCCTAGGGAAACTCACACATGGGCACCGGAAACATGTGTAAGGATGTTCATGCAAATATCACTTGTGGTAGAAAATGTTGGGAATGAAACCAAATGCTCATCAAGAGGAAAATGGATAAAAAAAATACATTTGGATATATTTGTATATGGAGTTCTAAACAGCAGTTAATACGAGAAAACGAGAAATACACGTTCAATATGAAAAATATCAAAAAATTAAGCAAAGAAACTAAGTTGCAGAAGGATACACAAATGAGGCCATTTATTTAAGACTCAATACATAAAAACTATGACTTTAAGGCTACAGAGAGAAAGTAGACATAGAAAGGCAGCCACGGAATGATAAATACCAAAAGCAAATACTGTTGTCTGTACTGAGAAATAGAGGGGTGAGATCAGAGATTCAAGCATATTTTTAGGTTTTCTTTTTCAGCTGCTCGGTGAATACAAGAGTAGTCACTAAGGTATGCATTGCACCTTTATGGATGCCTGAAATATTCTGTAACTTCCAAAAATGAGAAGGGTACTCTAGTCCCAAGTATGGTTGCTTGGCAAAAGATGCCAACTTCAGTCATAACGAGGGAACAGACGCCCTTGCTGAATGCCCTCAACTGTTTTGACTTCTGGAGGGGCGGGCCGTGATTACAGCTGCGATTAGGTGACTCACCATAATTATGTTTTGTTGAAATTGAATTTATTGAAGCATGAATCATTCTGCCCAAGTCCTACCTAATTGCTCCAGCACCGCGGACGGGAAGGATGGCGGAGGAGTTTGCCGCGGAGGTCATTATAGAATGAGTGTGCGCGTGTGTGCGTGCGCGTGTGTGTGTGCGCGTGTGCGTGCGCACGCGCGCGTGCACGCCTCCACACACTCGCGCACCCTCACCCTGGAGGGAACCTGCAGCGCTACCTCCTCCTCCCCTGTCATGACGGGAGCTTGGCAGGGAAGGTCTGCAGGTTTCACTGCGGTTTCTTCTGCCTCGGGCCCCCTACTCTATTGATGAGCAACTCACGGTTTGGCTGCTCGGCTCCCTGGGGGTCTGTGCTCTCTAGACCAGGATCCCCTGTGGGTGCTGCCTGCTTTCTCAAAGCCGCTGACTGGCAGATTTGAGGCAGGTTCTCCCAGCTCAGAACTGCCCTCCCACTCCCCACCCCCAGGCTCGCACTCCTCACCCCCTAATCCCCCGCCCCCGGCTCAGCAGGGATCCTAGGCATGCCCTGGGAGCTGTGCCCCCTCTGCAAAGCTATGATTTAAATCAACAAGGGCGCCCTGAGGTAACAAACAGCAAACCCAGGGTGTGGCGGGAGGGAACCCCTGGAACCTCCCCCTCTGCGGCTCAGTAGTGGGGGTAGGGACAACTTTGGGCTCCTACACACTGTGGGTCACCCATGGTCTCCCCCAAGCAAAAAGCTCAGAGGCTTTCTTCTGACCCCTGCTACTGTGAAGACAAGGGAGACTTCAAATCATCTGGTCACTGTTTGTTTATCTTCCTCTCATATGAATTGAACAAATAAATGGGCTTTGCCTATAGCAGGTGGAGGGTAAGCTCAACATGAGTGAGTATAAACGGACTGTCTTCCTCCTGGAGAGTATGGTGCAGAGGCAAGCCGTCATAATTAAAGCAACTGAGAGTAAACAAGTTTACACCACTTCTAGGAACTAGACACTTTTCCACCACATTTTAATTCGTTTACCCTTGACGACTCAATAGGGTGGCTGTCTTTACCCGCAGCACTTTGCAGTTGAAGAAACAGAGGCAAGGGAAGGTTACAAAAGGGACTCGCATTCCCTTAGCTAGTAAATGGAGGAAGCCAGACTCTACCTCAGACCGTCTAGTGCCAGACTCGATTCTCTTCACCACTCCCCTGCATGCCACTGCAAAATCATCTGACTTAATGCTCGCAACAACCCCCATTTGACAGATGAGGAAGCTAAGGCTGAGAGAGGCAAAGTAACTTGGGAAGTTACACCAATAGTAGCACAGTCAGGATCTGGAACTTTTGGTTCAATTGACCTGCCTGGTGCAGAAGCCAAAGAAGGAGAAGCACAAGGCAAAAAGTGGTCACGAGCTAGAGTGGATGGGCCGTAAGGCTGTATTCCCTCCGACAGCTCTGGGCAGGCTCCTGGGGTCCCTCGACCGCCTCTGGTTCAAACTTGGGTTTGAGTATGGCAATCTTTATCCAGTTGCTGCATCTTTTCCTACAACAGTCTCCTCCACGCCATTTTTTAAAATTTTTTAATGTTTATTTATTTTTGAGAGAGAGAGAGAGAGAGAGAGAGAGGCAGAGTGTATGGGGGAAGGGCAGAGAGAGAATCCCAAGCAGGTTCCAATCTCTGAGCTGTCAGCACGGAGCCCCACATGGGGCTCAAACTCGTAAACAGTGAGATCATGACCCGAGCCAAAGTTGGACGCTTACCCAAGTGAGCCACTCAGGCGCCCCTCTTCCATGCCATCCTTAAACACAGTAGTGAAACTGGCATTTCAAGAATCGATTGGCTTTTTTTTTTTTAATCTTTAATTTCTACCTGTGAGAGTCAACTTGTAAACAGCAAGTGCTCCAGGGACAAGATTACATTTTAAACTCATGTTGACAAACTCTTGGGAGAACCGGCTGAGTGGTAACTGACACGGGACTTCTGGGTGGAGACTCACAATAGACATTTAAAGAATTGAAGAGGCCACAAGGAGTGGGGCTGAGGTCAGAGATGGGTTCCCCTACTTCCTCACTTCCTGGCTGTCCCAGAAACACGTCTGTGCCCTCCTCCTTTTCCTTCTGGCTTGTTGCCTCTGAAACACTGCAGACTCAAAGTTGGCAGATGAGCGGTAACTCCAGAGAACCTACAAATGGGAATGTCAGTGTCGTGGGCTCATGATCCAGCTCAATGCTTTGATTTTACAGACCAGGAAATTGAGACTTGAACGGCTATACAATCTGTCGATGGTTACGTGGCTAGACAGTATCAGAACCAGTAATAAAACCCAGAAATAGGGTCCTGAGAGAATCGACAGCCCTGAATGCTCAAGGAAAGGTCATACATCCAGTCTTCTGGCCTTCTCTGTTTTTTAAAGACCCATTTTTCTTCAGGGGTGACACAGAAATATCCTTCCCACAAAATCGTAGAAGTGATGCGTGGCAGAAAAACATGGAATGTGTGGTCATGATCTCTCCATGCCAGGTCCAGCTCTGAGACTCAGGACCCATGTTATTCCGGGCAAGTCCCATCCTTTCAAACCTCAGCTTCCTCAACTGTCAATTGAAAAAGATCATAAAACCTTTTTCATTGGCTTGTTTTGAGCATGAGATAAAATAGCACTTCACACAGTCTCTGGTCCTAGCACCCAACGCATCAAGCTTTGTGGGCGTCGTGAATGCTTTGCCATTGCATTTTGATCAGAGGAGAACGGGGGACTCCTGGGGACATTGGTTTGATTTTTCGCCCCAGTTTACAGTTGTGTTTTCTAGTCCTATTACCTTTGCTTTTTCCGACCTCTTAGTTTGGTAAGTTTATCATCCAGAAAGCAGGGGATGATAACAGTCACTTTCCACCTCCAAGTTTTCTGGAAGTTCACTTATCACACCCCAGCTTTGTCCTCTTGCAGGTGGACCCCTGCTCATTGGACAGCAATGGGTACAGTCAGCTCCGCGGCCGTCTACCCAAGACTGGGGTCCTATTTTCCATACGCTATCACTTTTTGATAGATATTCCGTCTCAACTATCTACATTGCTCTTTCCCGTTCCCCTTTCCTTTCTCTGATACCCTCTGATTTCTCTGGTTCCTCTTTTTAACATCACCCATCCATCACAGCATTAGTCAGTTTCAATACATAGCCCTCTGTTTTAATTTCTATAACTGGGGCAATGGCAACCTTACTTCTTTCTTCCTGTTTGGAGAGGAACTTGGGAATAAAAATGGCATCTCATCAAGGAGCTCAATCAGGTGTTATTGAAGCGGTCATTGTAAAGTGATGATTGAGTCTTTTTGACCTGTAAAGCTTATAGCTGAATATTAACAACACAGAAATGTTATAAAACACTTTGTATATTTAGAAGATTTTATGGAAATCCATGGATTTGGGGGGTGATAAAGGTCTAATATGAACATTTGTCATCACCATTAAAATTAAAGGAGCATAAGGGCACCTGGGTGGCTGAGTTGGTTGAGCATCCAGCTTCAGCTCAGGTCATGATCTCGCTGTTTGTGGGTTCGAGCCCTGCATCGGGCCCGCTACTGTTGATGTGGAGCCTGCTTCAGATCCTCTGTCCTTCTCTCTCTGCCCCTCCCCTGCTTGTGCTCTCTCTTTCCCAAAAATAAATAAACATTTTAAAAAATTAAAGAAGCATAATTCCATGTTTCAGTGAACAGATAAAGGAAATCTCAAGATACAAAAAGGAATAAGAATCCAGGGGGAATAAAAAGTCAGGAATGGAGGTGACCATTAAAGTTTAAGCCACTGAGATTTTATCTGTACAATGCTAACCATACCAAGGGAGTTGTACTTTTCTTCGAAAGTGGAATAAGTATTTAGGACAGCTTCATTTATTTATACAATTTAAATTACAACAGTTTTTAAACAAGCACAGGAATGCATACAACTCCAAAATAAATATTCACTGTTGATGTTGTTCTTCAAGGCACTGTCTCTGTCTATCATCACCTTGTCCCCTCTCTTTGCCTCCAGTATTGACACCTCAGTCTGCCCAGTAGCTGGCTTATAACTTGGAAACATCTTCGCTTTCCTTTACCCCCCACCCCATATCTGCTCTGTATCCAAACGCTGCCAATAGCACAGTGGGTAGACGGGCATGACCACACTCGATGTGGTCAGTGTGTTGTTGCAATACAAGTTTAATCTATGACAATCTAATCCGCCTGCATAAAGAAACAATAAATCCCTGTCCCTACTTTTCATCATGTAAATTGGCCAAAACAAGTTAGATTGGTGGAATCCTTTGTTCCCATCCGGTGGCCACAGGACATGTAGACTCAGCCAAGTGTTTCTGGACTTCAACTTGTCCCTAGCTCCATTTACCCTCTCTCCCATTTCTTCACTACCAGATGCCTGGCATAGCCTCCAATTATATCTTTGTGCCCCCATGCTTCTCTCTCTTAAACCTCTGTAATCTAACATATTTAGATTTAGATCCAGAGAAACCAAGCCATATATTCACTGCTTATTGGTCTCACCTTGAACCAACAAATAGTCCTTAATACACTACCACATGTAAACAGGAGACCGAGTAAGGACTTTTGATCTCAGTACTTGAGACACTGGTTCCTGATCAATACAAAATCTCATTACCTCATGAGGACATGTATTTAAGCAGAAATGGGGTGAGGTGAGATGACTGGAAGAAGCTTTGTTTCATATTTTGGGGAAAAGACTGCTAAAACTATCACTAGGCCATCTGGGAATTTACAGTTATCTGTGCCAGAGACTTGCGATCCAGAGTACTGGGCCTCACCCTCTGTGTACCTATCAACCTGTGTATGTAGACAATCATTCAAGGGAAAGAGAGGAATGGGCAGCTGGCTGAATTTACTGAGACATCTTGAACTGTTTTTTGAATGTTTGGATTTGGCAAATAAATGCATTATGCCCCAAGCACCTTTTTCCCCTCGTTTAAAGCCCATGTGTATTGGAGAGGAAATTTAATCCTTATGTTCCTGATTCACTTACACTTACCCCATCAAAATCCAACATGGTGGGCACTGTTAGATGCCTAGGAGCTTTCTGAGCCTTGTGTAATAAACCACGTGGAACTGTCTTTTCTGTGAGTCTCAGAAACCACAATGAGGAACTATTTTCAGTGGTTTTAGTTGGGGGGAGCAAGATGGGATTTCAATTTTGCCCTCAGATCTCACCACATCTGAAAAGTTCTAACTTTGGTCAAACACATCGCCACGCCTTATATTTAGTTTTTGCCAACAACCTGAAATCCAGAGACCACCGTTTTGTGAAAAATAAACAAATATGGACTGAGATCCAATTCCAACTATGAGCTAAGCACCCTGTCTCTGGCACTGGGTCCCAATGTCCTCACCAGTGCCTAGCCTCACCCTCCCCTGGATCTCTGAATGGCTCGTTTCCCTCTGATAGGCTAAATGTATAGGAGATACCGTTAATTTGTAAAGAAGAGTGGAAAATGATGATAAGAGAAAAAAATCAGGAAATAGAATCCTATAGAGGCAAACAGAGCATGGATCATGGGGACATTTGCAGAATAGGACCAAGGTTCACATAGTCCATACCTTAACCCATATTGTTATATCTCTAGACTACTTCAAACCTAATGAGGAAATTAAGATCACTTTTGGCCAACTCAATTACTACCTCAATCAGCAGTAGATGAAAGAAGAGCCATAGCTAATATGCAAGCTATTATTATCCAAATTGGGCTTTTGATTTCTCTGTAATAATCATAGGTAAATTCAAACATATAATCCCTTCTTTGCCTGGACCTGAATCTCACCAACATGTGGGAGACTGAGACAGAGAATAATTTATGTCTAGCCCACCTGCCACTGCTTTCTTGCCCAGCTGGATAAACGGTAGGAGAATAGGCCGGCCAGGTGGTCCCGACCTGTTCACAGGTACCCTGTTCACAGGTAATCAGGAGTGAGTTGTTCTCCTTGTAGTACAAGTCTGGCCTCACAATTTCCTGACTCGTGCCTACCACATTCCCAATCTGGTGTTTCATTAAGATCAGAGAGCTCATAAACATCATTCCTGGAGCTCGCGTTTCCCCCACACCCCTCGAGGCACACTGTGTCTTTCCCTTGAGTCCCACAACTCGCAACATATGGAGGGGAAAAGAAGGGCATAATGGTGTTTTTCCGCCTTTCCATAGAGATCACTGTGTTATTTATGCCCCTTCATTTCATCCAGAACCCAACTCTGGGCTACCAGAGACTTTCAGTGCTCGTGAAAGTACAGTTTCCAACAGAACAGTGGTTTTGATTGTTTCTCCTTGGTCTCTGAACAACTCAGTGCCATCAAGAGAAAAGCCTGAGGTTTTTCTTGTCAGTTCAGTCCCAAAATGGGGGGGGGGAATAATATTTTGGAATCCAGAATGAGAAATAAACATGAGAATAAGGAAATTTCTGAGTTGAAAGATACTATCTATCTGACTAGAAGGAAAAGGGGATGCGGTGAGGCCAAGTACACGAATTCCCACCACATCGGTCCCTGGCGTGAGCTGTTCAGTCTGAATTCCTCTAGCCAACGGAGCTGGCACGGGAGAAGTACTTAAAGGTTTTGAAATCAGATTAACCTGGGTTCAGATCACAGCTCTGCCTTTTACTACCTATGCCACTCATCTTTATGAACAATAAAATAATAATACCTTCTCGAAGGTTATTACGAAGATTGGATGGACCATGTATTTAAAGCATCTGGTGGAGAACTGGCACAGAGGGAAATGGAGGCAATGGAAACTGTAAAATACCTAGCACACACACCTTGCTGTTTTCCCAGGAATTTTCATTGATTGCTCTTTCAATTTAAAGATTGAAGGCTTCTGTTAAAAGTCAAATATGTTGGGGCGCCTGGGTGGCTCAGTAGGTGAAGCATCAGACTTCAGTTCATTTCATGATCTCATAGTTCATGGGTTCAAGCTCCCTGACAGGCTCCTCACCAAAAGTGCAGAGCCCGCTTGGGATGCTCTCTCCTCCCTCTCTCTCTTGCTCCCCACCCCTCCCCCACTCACACTTTCCCTCTCTCAAAATAAATAAACTTTTAAAAAATGTCAAATATGTTACCTAGAAAAAAATAACAGTAATTTCTTATAGTGATTGCCATCTTGACATATATTAGTGGTCAGCCTCGCTTTCTGATGCTATAGAGACATGAGACAGGTAGATTTTAATGGCAACAAGGAAAGGGTGAAAAATGGGAACCTGGTATGCTGGTGTTAAAAGATAAATTGAGGCATATTAAATTTTTAAGAGTTTATTTGAGCAAATCAATTCCAACTGGGCAATAGGAACTGGTTAGGAGAACTTCAGCAGGATCTAGGGGAAAAGACTTTTATAGAGAAGACAAAGAAGCAAAGTAAGGAAATTATTTGATTGGCTGTAGCCTAAGCATTATTTGGGAAAGCCTAGTTGGCTGTTTATGATTGGTGGTCCTTATGTTTCCATTTCTTAACCTTGAGGCATTACAAGACTTAGGTTTTGGTTAGCTTACATGAGCCACTAAGGCATTAAAGCCACCTGGGTCTAATGACCTCCTTGTTTAATTAATTTAACTCTGGGAAAGCAAACCAAGTGGTTACTAATTGTTGCGATTCCAGGAATCGCAAAGCAGTGGGGGCAGAGCAAAGGAAAATGGCGGAAAGCATGAGAAACTCTGCCTGAGGGCCCAGGATCAAATCTTGGCACCACTAATTATGCTTGTGTCACTAATATACCACTTCCCCCAGGTCTGCAGTTGCCTTCTTGTGAGACTCTGCCTAGAATCTCATTTCTTCATGAGGTCTTTCGCAGCACTGCACATAGTAGGAGTAGAATGGATGTGGTTGGATGATCCAAAATCCCAACAGGAGTTCTAGACATCCAAGGATCAATGGACAACGCTCCTGGCCCTCATCAAGTGGGTCTTTGGATAGTTCTTTTGTGACAAATACAGACCAGTAGAGTCCCCACTCAGAAACCCTAGACTAGTCATAGAATATAAAATTACTGTTTGAATTCCGCTACCTAAATGATGAATTTCACACACATACCTGCGTTGTCAGGAAGCAGAGAAGAGGCAGTGAGATTCTAGCAGCACGGGAAGATTAAAGGTTTGAGTAAGTGGGAGCTTGGTGATTGCTTTCTGGAACATGGTAAATTTGCAGACCACACCAGAGTTCCCCTCCTACTAAGCCAAAAGTTTTCTACCCACAAGCACATTGGTTTTATGAGAAAGGAATCTGATGGGGGAAGCACACATTTCATAACGGTCTTCAATTTTGTGAAGAATTGCTTTACATAAGATGGCATCAAGCTATTCTTCACACCGACTGAGGATAAAAGGAAAACTCTGAGACCGGATACAAAAATGAACATATTTAAAAAAAATTTTTTAATGTTTTTATTTATTTTTTAGAGAGAGAGAGAGACAGAGACAGACAGAGCATGAGCAGGGGAGGGGCACAGACAGAGAGGGAGACACAGAATCTGAAACAGGCTCCAGAATCTGAAGGCTCAGAGCCTGACGCAGGACTCGAACTCAGAACGGTGAGATCATGACCTGAGCCAAAGTCGGACGCTCAACCGACTGAGCCACCCAGGCGCCCCAAAAAATGAACATATTTTAAATGGCCAGCACAGAGCTCTGGAAGAGAGGCATACAGCGCCGTCATACAGATTTTGGTTGTATGTTTTTCTCTTCTTTCTTATGAGATCTGATCATCTGTGCGATAGGAGGCTAAAGGAAGAAAATTATTCATCTCATCTTCCTGAAAAAGATGCTGATTTGAAAAAGGTTTTCAATAGAGTATAGTAAGGATATTGGATTAAACAGAAGGTAGGTAAGAGGGCTACAAGATGTCGAAACTAGGGCCATACTGGTGCCTCAAAGACTCGAAAGATTTCTTGACCAAAATTATTTCTATATTCCTTTTTGACTTAGAAGTATCAAAGAAGAGCCTGGATATCTTATACTGAAGCCCAGACAGGTTGTCACTGACCACTGATCTTGTATTATGTTAAAGACTGACTACTGTTCTAGGGTGGGCTAACAATTTACCAGTCACCCCTGCTCCATCCCATTTTCTGCCAACGATGCCCTGTCCACTGATAGGATATTAAAAATAGGGGTCCCAGGTGATGTCATCAAAATGTTATAGTAAGGCCTTCCAAAAATATTTCCTTCTATATAAGCAGTCAAAAAACAAAAAGTTGCAAAAACTGTCAGGATCAATTTTTTCAGAATTCTGGAAATTAATCAAAGGCTTGTAGCAACCCAGTAACTTTTAGTCAAGAAAAACAGCTAAATCTCAGTAAGAACAGCAACTCTTCCCCTAGTCCTCCAACGTAGTGGCAGCAGTGGAGTGTCCCCACTCCCCAAACGTAGTGGCAGCCTCAAGAAATATCCTGCATTCCTCTTACCCGACAGAGCAGAATGAAGCTGGAGCTCTTTCAGAAAGAACTCATTCCCAAAAACCAATACTTATTTGACCTGTCTCCTGGTTCTCTGGTAGACCCCACTCAAGAAGCTTCATTTCACTCAAAAGTCTTCATTCACCTGCCTCAGAATGTGCATAGTGCCGAAAGACTTTGGGGGTAGAGGCATTTGTTGAAATCATTTATCTGCTAGTGACTTAATATAGATACTGTTCAAGACAATGGGGGAAAACATTAGACCAAACAAAATGCTTAGATGAGAAAGCTAGACAGTGAGTTGTCTATAGGGGCTTGGAAGATCTAGAAGGTGACACCTATGCATAGAATTAAACACATTCTCATGAAAGGCCTGAGTTGGTCCAGCTGAACTTGAGGCTCTGCATAAGCATATTTAGGAGAATAGCCTAAATATTCATCAGTTGATGGATGGATAATTAAATGTGGCATATCTATACAATAGAATATTGTTCATCCATGAAAAGGAATGAAGTAGTACTGCAACATGGATGAACTTGAAAATATTATCCTAAGTGAAAAAAGAAAGACACCAAAGGTCACATATCGTATGATTCCATTCATATGAAGAAATGTCCAGAATAGACAAATACATAAAGACAGAAAGTGGATTAGTAGTTGCCAGGGGCTGGGGGAAAGAGACAAGGGCAGCTACTGGGTGTGGGGTTTCTTTTCGAGACGATGGAAATGTTCTAGAATTGGATAATGATGATGATTACACAACCTTGTTAATATACTAAAAAAAAAAACTGAGTTATATGCTTAAAAATGATGAGTTTTGTGTTATGTGACATTTTATGTAAATTACATCTCAATTTCCTTTAATGTGAAGGTGAGGAAGGTTGAGGTATTTCTTCTCCCCTCTTCTATTTTCAGTTAGGCTTCTCTGGCATCAGGCATGTTCTTCTTTGCCTAGATTTCCCACTCGACAGCCCCTCCTCCATTGTTCCAACTCACACCAGGTGCCAGGAGCATTGTTTCTTCTCTTTGTCCCTTGGTATAAAAGTGGTAATAGTTTCCCACTCTTGGGGCACCTGAGTGGCTCAGTCGGTTAAACATCAGACTCCTGATTTCAGCTCAGGTCATGATCTCACAGTTCATGAGATCCAGCCCCATGTTGGGCTCTGCACTGATAGCATGGAGCCTGCTTGGGATTCTCTCTCTATTTCGGTCTCTCTCTGCCTCTGCCCCACTCATGCATGCTCTCTTTCTCGCTCTCAAAATAAATAAACATGTTCTTAAGTAGTATTGGTTTCCCACTCTTGCTATTCTGGACTGGGTGCTCCAAATTCTGTGTCTCCTTAACTCTTCTGACACCACCTGAAGACAGACCATCTCATTGACTTTTGTTTCCTGGTGGGACTTGACTGATGCGCTTATGTTCCTAAATGACAGTGACTTACCATATTCTCTGAAGCTCCGATGTGCTGGAATATGCTCCTATGGAGAATGAATAAGACAATCGGATTACCAAGAAATACACGTTTTCCAATGTCCTTTGCTCAGCCCCATTGTCGTCCCATTCTCTGCTCTCTTAGAAAATTTTCTTTCCCACAATGTCTTCAGCTATCACCTCATCTGGAATTTCTGTCTCTAATTATATTCCTGGCTTTTAGACTAACCTTTCTAATAGTGGCATGAAGGTCTCCTCATAAACGTCTTTCAGATCTCCCAACTCAATATCTACACTTGCCAATTTCAGTATCATTACCATTCATCCATTCACTCAAATTAAGACACGTTATCTTCAAGTCCACTCTCTCTCATTGTCCAAACAAATCTCAAATCCCATTTACACGTTAGAGATATTTAGGAGTATTAGGTCTTCAGTGCCTCTGATTTTGTCACCTTATGTTCCTACTTCTAAATATCCTCTCTAGTACCAGTTTCTTCTTTGTAGGACATTCTCCTATGTATCCAGAATGCAAGGATCATAATCGAGAAACTTAACATTGATGCCATAATATTATCTAATATGCAATAAATATTCGAATTTTCCCAATTATCCTGACAATGCCTTTAATGGTTAATTATTTTTAATCAAAGGTCAAATCTATTATCATAGATTACAGTTATTTGTCATGTCCATTTATTCTTCATTAAAAAGTCACTTTTTTTTCTCTTGTCTTTCATTGAGAATGAGATTTTTGCAACACCCTGGCAAAGACCCACAGATTAGGGCTTTTCTGATGTTTTCTCATATTTAAATTCTGAGTAGGCATATTTAGCAAGGATATAACATAAATGGTGTTGGTTTTTCTCAGTGCATCACATTAGGAAGCAATAATATCAGATTATCCCATTATGGGTAATGCTATTTGATTACTGGCTAAAATGATGCCTGACAGATTTTTTTCAAAGTAGAAATAACTTTTTTCTTAATTAGTAAGTAACTTGCAAGGTTAAACCTTAAAATGGTATGAATATCTTGTTACTAAAGAAACTTTCGCCAAAAGATTTTAGTATCCATTGCTGTGACTTGCCTGAATTAACCACTACATCAATGGTGACAAAGTGGTCATTTTCTGTCATTCCTTCTACATTCCACTAGCACTGTTCTCTAAAGAACCCCTCTTCACCCTCTCATCTTACTTTGTTTTGTTTTTAAGTTCAATTTAATAAAATACATTATTATCATTGTTTTTGTGATTCTCAGTTTTTCCATAATTTGGTCAGTGGGAACTTTTTCAGTCTGACTCCTGTGTTCATTTGATATGTCCCCACTGGTTTTCAAACATTTTCTTGCTTTCAGGGAATGAAATATTTCATATTCAACTGGCACTTTTCTTTCCTCATACCCCATTGAACAGAGCTAAGAAATATGTGGTGAAATCATCCGTTCATTATGATACTTTCAAATCCAATACAGAGAGCTCTTCATCTCCTCCTGTCCCATATTTGTAGCTCTCTTCTCTCGTGATAAAATCTGGTTCCTAACAACACCCAATGTTAACTCATTTGCTCTATCCTACAATTTGCACCAAGTAGCATGGGAAATGTGACACCAGTACCACTGTGGTAGAGTCCCCTCCCTAAGAGGAATGGACTCCAAGATAAGGGAAGTCCATCTGGCCAGTGTGGCTGGCCCTCACGTGACTTCCCTCATAACCCTGTAACATGAGACCACCCAATCAGACTGTGTGCCTATATATTACCCATATATGGGAGACAAAGAAGTATGTATCAAAGACTTCACCATGTAATGTTCAGGGCTCAGTTTTTCAGGTACGAACCCAACTGAGCCAGTGCCAGCACAAATGAAGTTGCTTCCTGGAAAGAAAGCCTCAGTGTCATGACTTTTTGTGAGAGAAACCTGCTACACCACAACCAACAGCAAACTTACCATGTAAAGCCTAAATCTCTTTGCGATTCTTTTTTGCCCTTCAACTATATCCCAGTAGGCATGTGCAGCCAGAGTTTTGGTTCAATTAGTTGAGTTAATCCTTTCTTGCTGTGGGGCTCTGTTATCAGCTGATTGTAGAGTAGGGCTCATTTGTTTCTCTTTTTGTTCCTATTAGGGGTCTGGGCCCTTGTTTATTTAATTTTACTTTTGAATATGCATCACGTTATGACGATTTAAAAGTAAAAGCTATATGAAAAGGCAAACTCAGAAAAGTGTCACTACTCCCTCATCCCCTCTACCCTTTTCTCATTCCTGCCTTAACACCTGTCATGTGGGTAACCATTTCATTAGCTTCTGATATAGTCTTCTCAAGTTTCTTTTTGCAAAAACAAGTGTGTGTGTGTGTGTGTGTGTGTGTGTGTGTTCCTCTTTCTTCTTTCCTCTCCTTTCTTGTATAAAAAGTAGTTACTATATGCTCTCTTTTTTACTTCATAGTTTTTATTCGAAATCTTTCCTGGAAATAACTGAATGATTACTACAGATTTCCCTATTCTTTTTATAGTTGAATAGTCAGTCCAATGTGTGTATGTACCACAGCTTATTTAACCAATATTTCAGGTATTGGCATTCAGGTTGTTTCCATTATTTTACTTCTACAAATCACAGTTTGATGAATAACTTGTGCATATGCTTTTCGCTTGCTTGTTTGTTTTGCAGGGTTGGCTTCAGGGCAAAGTTCTGGGCATCAGATTGCTGGGTCAATGGGTAAAGGTTCCATAGATAATTTTTTAGATATTGACATAATTCCGTCCAAATGGAATATACCATTTAAACTTCTATCAGAATGTATGTGCCTGTGATATGGGCTGAATTGTCACTCCCTAAAATTCATATGTTGAAGCCCTAATCCCTGGTACCTTAGAATGTGACTATATTAAAGACATGGTGAAGGTAAAATAAGGCCATTAGGGGCACCTAGGTGGCTCAGTTGGTTAAGCATCTGACTCTTGATTTCGGCTCAGGTCATCATCTCATGGCTCATGAGTTCAAGCCCTGTGTGGGGTTCTGTGCTGATGGTGTGGAGCCTGCTTGAGAGTCTCCCTCTCTCTCTGCCCTCTCTCTCTCTCTCTCTCTCCAAATAAATAAATAAAAACAAAATAAAAGAAGGCCGTTAAAGTAAACCCTAGTCCAATCTGACTGATGTTAGAGAAGAGGAAATTTGGACACACAAAGTGACACCAGGTAAGTCCTTGCACAGAGGAAAGACCAGTGAGAAGACAGCTATCTGAAAGCCAAGGTCAGAGACCTCAGAAGAAATCAAATGTACCAACAACCTGATCTTGGACTTCTAGCCTTCAGAATGTGAGAAAATAAATTTCTGTGTTTCAGTCACCAGTTTGTGGTAGTTTTAAGACAGCCCCGGCAAACTAATACAGCCTGTCCCTTCATTGCCTCACCCTGCAGTGTACCGTCCAACTTGTGTTTTTTTTTTCCATTTTGATCTGTGAAAAAAAGTACAGTTTTAATCAGCATTACTTTTATTATCAGCGCAACTGAGCACATTTTCATGAATTTAAGGATCATTTTCTTATATTTTTGTGGAAATGGGTGATTTGGGGATTTTTCTCAACTTTTAAAAAGTCTTTAGACATTAAGGAGATGGTCATTTGTCTCTGATATGTCATGTTGCAAACATTTTCTCCCCGTGATCCACTTTTCTTTTGATTTCACTTATTTTTTGCCAAGCAATTTTTTTTCTTAATTTTAGGTAGTAGAATTATCAATCTCTTTTTTCTTTTTGCACATGGATTTTGAGACACATTTAGAACTCTTTTTCCCACACTCAAGTTACAAAAAAAAAAACACATTCATCCATGTTTTCTTCTAGTACTTGTGTGATTTGTTTATTTTGTAATTTTTACATTTAGATTTCTCAATCCTTTTAGTTCACGACATGTGGCACAAGGTATAAATCAGTTTTATCTTTTTTCCCAGTGGCTCTCCAGCTCTCCCAACACCATTTATTAAAAGTTCACCCTTTCTCCAGTCATTTAAAATTCAACCTTTACCAAATAATACATTTTTGTGCATAGTTGAATCCATTGCTGGACTTTCTTTTCAGTTTCTCTAGTCTTCATTTGTGTGCCAGTGCCGCACTGTATTAACCATGAACCAGTTATAGTAGGTCCTACTATCGGGTGAGACCATTCTCCCTCATTGCTTCCCCTACCTCCCTGTTCAGATTTCCTAGCTCTTCTTGTATGTTTATTTTTCGACATGACTAGAATCAACTTATTTATTTCAAAAAAAAAAAAAAGCTTGTTGGCATTTTCTTGCAATTGCATTACAGCTATACCTTAACCGGAGAAGAACTGACAGCCGAATGATATAACAAGAAGCTCTCTCCAAGAGCAATGGATGTTTTTTTTATTTGCTTAAGTCACTTTCATGTCTTTCAGAAGCATTTACAATTTTTCTTATTTAGATTTTATATTTCTTTTTTTAATTTGAGTATAGTTGGCACACAATGCTACATTAGATTCGGGTGTACAACACAGTGACTCAACATCTCCATACACTGTGCTCTGCTCACCACAGTTGTAGCTACCATCTGTCACCATACAACACTATCATGCTACCATTGACTAGATTCCCTTCCGCCCCATGACCTATCATTCTGTAACTGTAAGCCCATATCTCCCACTCCCCTTCACCCGTTTTTCCCACCTCCCACCCCCAAAAGATATTATAGTATATGTATATATATGTGTACACACACATATACACACAATGGAGTATTATTCAGCCATAACAAAGGATGAATCCTTGCCATTGAAAACACCATGGATGGATCTAGAGAGTATAATGCTAAGTGAAATAATTTGGACTGAGAAAGACTAATACCATATGTTTATTTTTTATGTGGAATCTAAAATACATATTTCTTTTTAAGTTTCACCTTTTTGTTGCAACTATAAATGAGTTTTTTCTCTTACACTGTACCTTGTAATTAGCTATTTTGGTATATATGAAGGCTATTGATTTTTATAAGTTCATTTTATATCCCACCATCTTAATAAATTCCTTATCTAATTTCCATTAAACTGTTTAATTCTTGAGTTTCAAGGCTCACTATCATTTCACCTAATGTATACATAGTTTTTCTTTTCAAATTTTTATACTTTTATAAAATGATATTGATTAACAGTTCCAAAACAGCGTTAAATAGTGAGAGAGAGAGGGGGTGGATCTTTGTCTTATTTCTAGTCTTAGCCAGAGTGCCTCTCATGATTCCCAACTAAATAAGATACTAAGTTTAGGACATAGGTGTACATATATATACAAATCATATGTGTGTGTGTGTGTGTGTGTACATATATGTAAATTATGTAGAGAAAGTATCCATTAATTCCTATTTTACTGAGTGCATTTTTCAGGAATGGGTTTTAAATACTGGTGAAATACTTTCTACAGCCATGAAGATAATAACAAAGTTTCTTCCCTTAAATCTGTTAATAAGGTGAATTATATTAATTGATTTTTTCATAATGAAATTCTTTGCATTCCTGAAGTTTGGTAATGATGTTTTATTTTCGTATGGTGGTTTGAGATTTTTTTTTTGCTAAAATTTTACTTAATTTTTGTATCTAAATTTATAAAGGAAATTAGTCCGTAGTTTCCTATAAACTACATCACTATTATCATTATTGCTATTATTAATCTTTATTAGCTTTAGATATCAATATTATATTTACTTCTTAGAAGGAATTTGGAGGGTCGCCTTCATTTTCTACACTCTGAAACAATTTATGGAACAATTTACAGAACATTAAGATTATCTGATCTTGGAAGGTTTGTGGAATTCTCCTGCGTAAACATCTGGGGTCTGGTGTTTCTACATAATAATTTGTTGATAACTTTCTCCATCTTTTTTCCACTTCAGAGAGTGGTCTGTTTTTTGAGCTTTCTGTATCAAATGGGGTCTGTTTTGGTAAATTATGTTTTTATAGAAAATAATCAATTTCATAGTTTTCTAATGTATTTGCACAGTTTTGCAAAGTAGTCTACTTATGATTTGTTTTCATTTTTACAATGGTCATTTCCCATTAGTCGTATGTTTGTGTTTTTCTTATTTTCTTGACTGGGTTGGCTACCGGTGTGTCTGTTTTACTTTTTTCCTCAAAATAACCAAAATTTGAATCATTTGTTGGCTCTATTCTTTCTACTGTTTTCCACCACATTAATTTCTTCTTTTATCTTTATTATTTCCTTCCTTGTGTTTTCTTTTCTTTTTTCTTTTAAATTTTTTAACAGTTTTATTTATTATTGAGAGACAGAGAGAGACAGAGCATGAGCAGGGGAGGGGCAGAGAGAGGGAGAGACACAGAATCTGAAGCAGGCTCCAGGCTCTGAGCTGTCAGCACAGAGCCTGATGCAGGGCTCAAACTCGTGAACTGCAAGATCATGATCTGAGCCGAAGTCAGACCCTTAACTGACTGAGCCACCCAGGCACCCCTCTTGTGTTTTCTTTTGACTTATCTTTTGATATGTCTATATTTTTGTGTTGATAATTAAATTTGTTTATTTTAAATGTTTTCTTGATTTAAGCATTTAAGACCATGGATTTTCCTCGGATCACTGCTTTAATTGTGTCTCACAAACTCAAATGTGCATATTTTTAATTCTAATTATTGTTTTTTTCAAATTCTGCAATTTCAGCTCATATATACCCTTTCACCCGATAGTAGCTTAATAGTTATCATTGCTCTTCCAATTCCAGGTAGAAGGACCTTTCTAAGTTGTGTTATTAACTTCTATTTGTCGGCACTTACTAGGACTTCTCTTGGGAACCAGTATGTGGTCATTTTTTATGGTTTTAAATGGTTTTAAAGGTCTTAAAATCCATTTTGCTCGTGCTTTGAGAAGAGAGTGTATTCTCCATGTTACCAAGACTTGAGATTTGCTATCTATCCATTATGCTCACTTTATTAATTATGTTGATTAGGTCTCTATACCCTTATTTACTGTTCCCATTTTTCTGGGATATCTTTATTAGTCCCTCTATTCTTTCCCTTTCTGAGCCACTTTATCATAGGTGTGTCTTATGCATCTCATAGAATCAAGTTTTGCAGGAAGTCAGTTAAAACATAATTGGTGTGAGTATTTTGTAATTTATTAATAAGCTTAACAATAAGCTATAATGATCTAACAAATATAGTTTATTAATATGACTGATGTACTTGGTCTCAACTCAGATTTTGTGTAAAACTGACCGTACGTATTGTTTTTTTCTCAATGCGTTTCCTGTGTCCATTTTAAATTTCTTTTCGTGTTGAGGAGGGTTAGTATTTTCACTGTAGTGGTTAGCTCTTCACCAATTCCTATCATAATGCCCCTCCTCCATTTGTTCTTATTTATTCTCTGCTTACCTGTAGAGGTAAGAGGTACCTTACTACCTATTGCTTTAAGTAATATCCTTCACTCCCTCCCGTTATCTATGTAACAATGTATTCTTCTTGTATCATTTCCTTTCAGAACGTGTACCATTATACTGTTCCTCTCCCCTCGCCCCACCCTTGCTTAACTACAGATTTACAGGGAAATATACCCAATGCTCAATTTCCATTCCTGTTCAGGTGCCAAAGTTTCCCTGTCCTGCTCCTGTTTTGGCTAAGTCATGTTTGCCCTCTAGTAAATCCCTTACAGAACAATATCGAGTGATCTCTGAGTTTTTACTCATAGAAAACTGCTTCTCACAGTCTTAATCCTTGGAGAGGAGCTCATCTAGAAAGAGAGCATTCCTACTGCACTTCCTTTAATTTCTTGAACATGGGGCTCCATTGTTCTCTTGTAAGGGATTAGGTCTTTTTGCCTAGACACCTAGAGAATTTTTTTTCTTTGTCTTTAAAGTCTGATATTTTCCTGGTATATGTCCTGGACTTCACCATTCCAGGTTAATTTTGCTAAAAGCTCAGCAGGGCTTTTAAATGTGCAGATTCAAGTCTTCTTTTAACTTTGGAAATTTGCCTTCGCTCACAGTGTGAAATAGTAATTGTTTTCCATGGGAATTTTTTTCTTTTTCAGACTCTCCCAAGCCTATTTTCTATCAATTACATTCTCAGTCTTCTTTTTTTGCTTCATTCCTTATTTGTCACCCACTTTTCAACACTCCTCAGCGTCTCCAAGATTTTCAGGGAAATCTAGTGTCCTATGAGTACCTTGTAATTTAGTCTTTATTTTTTAAATGATTTTATCTTTTCCTTCACTCTTTCCTGAGTTCTTTCAACTCCTACCTCACACTTTCCCTGGGTTCTTGACTATTTCTGTTCTAAACTTCGAAACTTCTGATTTAGGATATCGATGCTGTATTTTTCAAATGCTTGTTTCCAGATATTTCATTCAGTTTGGGTGTTGTTTTCTTCTGCTTCATGTTTGATTTTGATAGCATTTCCATCTGTCAAAATGTTTGGATTCTCATATTTTGTTTCCTTATTAGCCTTGTATTGGTGTTGTTTGACATTTTCTGTTCATTCTTAAGAGTTTATATACACTTGTATGTAGGCGCAATTGTGGCGTGTGGGTGACTGACAATGTTTCCTAGTTCAAGAGCACCCTCTTCTGTTGGTATGGAGAAGTGTAGTTTCTTTCTGAGGGGAGGGGTTGCTATATCTTCTGATTTTTGAGAATCCCTTTTGTTTGGTAGAACGGTCTCATTTCCTCATTTCCCTTCATTAACACGCTTCCAAAAGCACCCCTGCCCAGCGGCCTCCTCTCCTCCAGAAGTGACTCCTGTCCCCACACTGCCAACCCCTGTTCCATGTACCATCAAGCCTTTCCATTCAACTGCCCAGCTACCTGTCTCGGAGTTGCTCTCGTTAGTTTTCACTCAAGTGCAAATTTCTCTTTCTGGGAGTTATTTTACCTGTGGCTCTGCTGCACCAAAGCCTCCAGGCCCCCCTCTTCTTCACCGCACTCTTCCTGGTTCTTCGTTCCAGATGATATGGTCTGGAGTTGACTGTGTTGGACTTAGGAGCTCACTCTCTGCTAATGTAATTTGAAGTTTGGTATTCTCTTTCTCAGTTATGGTGTGTGTGTGTGCGTGCGTGCGTGCATATGTGTGTGTGTGTGTGTGTGAGAGAGAGAGAGAGAGAGACAGACAGACAGACAGACAAAGAGAAACAGAATCTGGAAGTCTTTATGGACTCAGAGAATTCTTAAAACTGCTTTGACCATAAGAAAACTAATTTTTAGGATCACTAGTAAAGCTTATTAAAGTCGAGTCCCTTGGCACTCGGGCCAGTTTTACCACTAGTGCTCTATGTGGCCTTGGACACATCACTTCAATCTGGCTGCCAGTTTTCTTTGAGTGAAAGAGTATCCACTCAAGTGTCTTTCCACTGATATTCAATAAGCTTTAAACTCCTGCATCCCTCCTACCATCCTCAGCTCCCCTCCCCTTATTATGCACCCAAGTGAAATTGACTTGCATCTTACAACTCAGGCCTCAGCATCACAAAGAAAACTAGTCCCATGTAAACCGAGTCTTGACAAAATATAAATATAAATTGACTTCCCTGGTTGGTTTAAAGGGAATTGAGACCTCTGTGAATGCAAATTGCAGCCCTCTCAGGTGAAGGGCTCATTTGGGAGCCGCCACGTGTCTGTGCTGGGTTTCTTTGACAAGGTCAGGACGTTCCCTCTCAAGCACGCACAGTCCTTACCAGGTCCAGGGAGAAGCCACCGCCACAGCCCCCCTCCCTCTCCTCCATGCCCCTCTGGGCTCAGGGTCCTGCCTTTAATACAGCTCCCACTCTTTGAAATACCTCCGCTCCGAAAGGAGACCATAACTTTAAAGGAACCAAAGTAGGGAAATAGCAGAGAAATTGCAAGGGTAAACGGGAAAACATACCAAGTCACCGTAACCACTCTTGCTCAATATCACAAATTTATGTAGTGTTCTCAGTTTTCATATGGCTCCAATAGTAATACGTACTTCCCGCTCGTGGTAGCTGAAGAGACAACATCACAGTCGATTCATCCCAGAATGGCCCTCCGGGTCATCTTGGCAATGCCCTCGCCTCCCATTAAAATGGCCATCATCTATTATAAACAAATGCAAGTATCAAGTGGGTAGAGAGATCCTCCTGTTCTTAAAGCTGTCAGGGCCGAAGGGCGAGTTTGCCCCCTCAGTCACCTGCTCACGGGTTTCCCCCACTTTGACATTCAGGAACCAAGCAGAAATAGACTTCCTTCCTCAGCCTCCAGTCTCCAGCCTCTTCATTCCAAAACTATATCCACTGTCACTTGTAGGCTTTCTGTCTCTCTCCATCTGTGTCCGGGACACTGGCTGCAATGATGACAACAACAGCGGGTCAGCACAAGCACACACACACACACACATACACGCATGCACACAAACACACACGGGCACACACATGCACACACACAAAGACATGTACACACATGTGCGCCCGCGTAGTTAGGTACGTCAGAGAAAAGAGGAAGATATGTTGAACTGGAACATATCCTCAGGGAAAGGACTGGGACACCAGAGACCAGAAAGGACAGACTCGCGCAGGCCCCCGAGTGCCCCAAAATACTGCAGTGCTTCTTTATCCACTTGAACTGTCTCTACCAATTCATTCCAGAGGCCAGGCAGTCTTTTTCTGATCTCGCCCTCTGTCTGACTTTCCCGGCCAAGCTCTTTGCATAGGAAAACAGAACAACATTCAGACATGAATCTGACCCTTATTCTGCTGCTTAGATCCTTCACTGGCTTCTCCTTTCTAAGCTCAGCTAGCTAAGACAGGCCGGCACACAGCTATTATACCAAGTGGAATGCGCCAAGTGTGATAAGCAGTTAAAGGTGGAATTCAGGGGGGAATTTTGTCCAGCTACAGATCGAGAGGAAGCTCCACTGAGAAGGTGATATTTTACCAAGGACTGACAAAGAGATATTAAAGACCTTTAGGAGCATTTTCTAGGAAACCGATCTGGAAAACAACAAGTGATTAAATTGGTCTGTAATGAAGCGTGGAGGGAGCAGGAGATATTCGCTGTTGGAGAGGTGGGCTGGGCCCGTGTCAGGGAGCATCTGGAACCTCCAACGTCTCATGACCTTTTTGGCCTCAATCCTCCCCTGATGTCTCTAGGTGTGATACCCACAAACCTTATAATGTGTGATGCATCGAGATTCATAGCATTTAGAATATCCTTTTTTGAGTTAGAAGATAAAAATAACAAAGAAGAGTTTTACCTTTGACAGTGGTATGGCTGATACGTCTTATCTAACCTTCGAGTCAGCTACTCCATAAGCTTCATGTGGCCCAAGATGTTTTCTGGCGCTAAGAAAATAGAGCGAGCTCAGTTGAAGATGGGCATGCTTACTTCCATGTGGGGTTGGGACAGCAGGAAGATCCCTGTGAAAAAAGAAAGAATATAGGCAAAGCAAAACATGGCAAGCCAGTCTGCAAATGACCACCTTGCAGAAGTGTTTCAGTCCAATTGTGACCTAATTTGAATTAAACCTGGAGTTAGTTGGAAATGAACAGGAGATCTAGTAGAACATAGTAGTCAGTATCATCAACCCAAGTACCAGGGAGAAAATGGTAGGATTAGGGCTCAAAGTCTAACTTTGCAAACGAGGCGGTAAGGTCACTCCTCCAAGTCTCTGTGTCCTTGTCTGTAAAATAGAGACATGAAGAGTAGCTACTTTAGAGTTACTTTGAGGATTAAATGTGATCATGTACACAGAGCTCTTAACATCATTTTGGTACCTAGATAGGGCTCGAGTAGTATTCACGATTGTTGTTGAGCAAATAAATATTCAATAAATATTAGTAAGGAAAAAGGAAGCCCCAGAGTCAATTGATACTTAACAAAGGAGCAGAGATGATACAAGGAGCAAAGATAGTCTCTTCAACAAATGGTGTTTAAACAATGGAACATCCATGCAGAAAAATGAATCTAGACACAAATTTCACACCCTTCACAAAAAATTAATTCAAAATGGATCATAGACCTAAGCATAAAATGAAAAACCATGAAACTCCTAGAAGGTAATATAGGCAAGGACCCTCATAACCTTGGGGATGGTAGTGCCTTTTTAGACACAACACCCAAGGCGAAATCCATGAAAAAAATAACTGATAAGCTGGACTTCACGAGAATTAAAAACTTCTGCTCTACAAAAGACAATATCAAGAGAATCAGAAGACATGTCACCCACTCAGAAAACACATTTGTCCAAAGACATACCTGATAAAGGACTGTGATTGTCATCCAAAATACGCAAAGAACTCTTAAAACTTGACAACAAGAAAACAAACAATCTGATTTTTAAAATGGGCCAAAGACTTTAACAGACACCTCATCAAAGATACACAGATAGTAAATAATTAAAAGATACTGTTATATGCCTAATTAGAATGGCCAACATCTGGGTCACAGACAACACCATACACTGACAAGAATGTGGGCCCACAGGAACCCTCGTCATTGCTGGTGGGAATGCAAAATGGCACAACCACTTTGGAAGACAGTGTGGAGGGTTCTTACAAAACTAAACATACTCTTACCGTATATTCCAGCAGTCACATTCACCCAAGGAGCTGAAAACTTATGTCTACACAAAAGCCTACACACAGATGTTTACAGGAGCTTTAGTCATAACTGGCAAGACTTAAAGAAAACCAAGATGTCTTTCAGTAGGTAAATGGACAAATGAACTGTGGAACATCTAGACAATGGAATATTATTCTGTACTCAAAAGAAATGAGCTATCAAGCCCATACTACTATGGAGCCAACTTAATTTTTTTTTAATGTTTATTTATTTTTGAGACAGAGACAGATAGAGCATGAGTGGGGGAGGGGCAGAGAGAGAGGGAGACACAGAATCCGAAGCAGGCTCCAGGCTCTAAGCTGTCAGCACAGAGCCCAACACGGGGCTCAAACTCACGGACCGCGAGATCATGACCTCAGCCGAAGTCGGATGCTCAACTGACTGAGCCACCCAGGCGCCCCTGGAGTCAACTTAAATGCATACTACTGTGTGAAAGAAGTAGCCAGTCTGTAAAGGCTACATACTGTATGTGTGTATATACATTCAACATATATGACATTCTAGAAAAGGAAAAACTATGAAAACAATAAAAAGATCCATGGTTGCTAGGGGTGAGAGAGAGACATGAATAGGCCAAGCACAGAGGATTTTTTGGGGAATGAAAATGGTCTGTAGTCACGATGGGTACATATTTTCGTCCAAATCCACAGAATGCACGATATCAAGAGTGAACCCAAAGGTAAACAATGGACTATGAAACTTACGGTGACCACTGGGTCATGCTTAGCATTGTCTTCCCATGATTATGATGTGTCAGTGTAGGTTCAACCTCAGTCAAAATGCCATCAGGTGAGTGATGTTGATAAGGGAGGAGGCTGTGCATGTGTGGGGGCAGGAAGCATATGGCAAATCTCTAGACCTCTCAATTTTGCTATAAGCCTAAAACCACTCTAAAAAAAATAAGTGCCCTTCAGTAGATAAAGAAGATGTGATAGATAGATAGATAGATAGATAGATAGATAGATAGATAGATAGAATGGAATATTACTCAGCCACAGAAAGAATGAGATCTTGCCATTCACAACAACATGGATGGATCTAGAAGGCATTATGCTAAGTGAAATAAACCAGACACAGAAAGACAAACACTGTATGATTTCACTTATACGTGCAATCTAAAAAACAAGACAAATGAAGAAACAAACACAGAAACAGAATCATAAATACACAGAACAAACGGGTTGCCAGAGGGGAGGCAGGTAGAGGGGTGGGTAGAGGAAGTGAAGAGGATTAAGAGGTACAAACTTCCAGTTATAAAGTAAGTCATGGGAATTAACAGTACAACATGGGGATAGTCAATAATATTATAATAACATCGTATGGTGACAGATGGTGACCACGCTTATGGTGACCACTGGGTCATGCGTAGCATTGTCAGACCACTATATTGTATACCCGGAACTAATATTAACACTGTATGTCAACTATTCATCCATAAAAAGTCTTAATTAAAAAAAAAAATTTTAAGTAACAGACTGAAAAAATAAAAGAAAAAGGAGAAGATATAGATGATACTACTCTGTGTGGCTCATTATCCCGATCAAGGGTAAGGACCACTGCTTAGAAAAGAAAAAAAAAAAAGCGAAACTCACAAAAGCAATGAAACATCCCTAAATTGGTGGCACTAGAGAGCACAGAGGAGAGTGGGGCGGGCAGGGGGCAGGGGGAGGTTGGATTCCACTGAATGGCCTAGGACTAGTAGGAAAGACTTGTGTACCCTGGTCCAGACCCTGACATGAATCGATGTGCAGTTTTAACAAGCCATAACATTTCCCCAATCCTCAGGGGTTTTTTAAAGAGTTTGTTAAGTTTATTTATTTTTGAGAGAGGGAAGACAAATGGAGGAGGGGCAGAGAGAAAGGGGGACAGAAGATCTGTGCTGACAGCAGAGAGCCTGATGTAGGATTCGAACTCACAAACCATGAGATCATGACCTGAACTGAAGTTGGAAGCTTAACCAACTGAACCACCCAGGTCCTCCTCCAATCGTCAGGTTTTTATTTTGTTTTGTTTTTTAATGTTTTTAAATGTTTATTCATTTTTAAAAGAGAGAGAGAGAGAGAGAATATGAGCAGGGGAGGGGCAGAAAGAGAAGAAGACACAGAATCTGAAGCAGGCTCCAGGCTCAGAGCTGTCAACACAGAGCTCGAAGCGGGGTTCAAACTCCCAGACCTCGAGATCATGACCTAAGTGAAGTCGGACACTTACCTGACTGAGCCACCTAGGCGCCCCAATCCAATCCTCAGGTTTTTTTAACTTTAGAACTGCCACATTGAACTGACCAGCCTCTGAGATACTTCAGCTCTGACTTTCTCTGAGGTCATGACATAGGGGCTGACCATGTTTAAAGACCCTTGAAACCCACCCTAAGTGCTGTTAAGGAAAAGTTTGGCTATAGCCCTACAGTTGAGGCAGGAACCTGAACTGGAGGCCGAACTAGATCCAGATGGACATCCTTTCCATCCCAAGACTCAATGCTTCTGGAAGGACTAAAGCCATGTTTGTTTCAAGAGGGTCCAGCACAGTAAAGGCCTTCCACAGAGAGTCGAGGCTCCCCTAGTGGGGTACTTCCAACACGAGTGACCATTCTAACTCCTCCCCCCTTTTCATCCTCCAAGTCAGATCACAGAGAAGAAAATATGTCTCTCTCCTCCGCCTCACATTTCCAAAGCCTCCCAGGAATGCCCAGAAAGCAGTCGACTGTTCTTTCACGGACCTAGAGATTCCAGTTCTGGTCTTCTCCCCTCGGTGCAGGGAAGTCTCCCATTTGGAGCACTTACCTTCAAAATTTTGCAAGGGATCTGCACAGGTGGTTCACAATAGTGCTCGATGTGATTTAGATTCACAAATCGAGAGATCGTCCAGGAGTAAATTGCACAGAGCCTCAGGCCAGACGCAGCAGCCCCGTATTTAAACCATCTGGTCTAATCCCCTTGGCTCTCCCGCTCCAGGGAACGTAGGCAGGAAGGCCTTGTGTGCAAGTCCCAACATTATCCATGATTCCAGTCTGTTTCTAGTTGGGGCTTTGGGAGACCGTTCTCTTAAACTAAAGTCACTTGGAGCCAATGCCTCTTCCCTCACCCAGAGAAACAAAAGCTAGCTCTGGCATTTAAGAAAATGTTCTCGAATACATCAAAATCAACTGAAGCAAATCGTTTCCATCCATCCACTGCCCCCTTCAGGGCCTATCATCCCTGACTGGGGGCTCCTTCTGGCACCAGCTAGACGGATCCCCAGTGCTTTGACTCCCCTGCCCCAAGCAAGCAACCTGGAGCCCTGTATTTTCTGGACATGAAACTGACAAGAGCAAATGAGCTGTATTAAGTCCAGGTCACACATGGGGGCAGATGAGGGGAGCCCAGGCAGTGACCCCCCCCAAGGAACAGTAGTTTAGAAGTCCCCTAGGAGGGACTATCTGGTGGGTCCCTGATGCCAATGCTCTTTTTAAAACTGCTCAGCATAAGTTTGTGGTTTGGAGGGGTCATGTGGCTACCCAGATCCCCAGGCTCGAGGGCTCATGTCTCATTTATACTTCCTGGAAAGTGTTGGGAGCTATTTCCAAATAGGCAACTGGTGGGGAAAGAGAGATGCCAAGGGCAGTGTGACCGCAGTCTCCTAGCCCGAGTCCTCGCGGGGGACGCAACACTAGGATGTCACTGGTGACAAGAATGCTCGCGGTGTTTGGTTTCTATCTCAGTGGTTCCTCTGCCACTTTTTCCAGACACAGGCTGAGGGAGTGTCCAGTCTCTCTGCGGGGACTGTTGCAGCGTCTGGAGGAGCAAATCTCCCAGACAAGATGTTCGGGAATCCTCTCTCGATCACAGTCCTGGCCCAAGTTTCCCTTCTGTCCTGCTTCCTGCACCCTTAATGATGAGCTTCCCCTTCAGATGAATAGTGCTGTTGTCCCTGGACCATCTGGAAAGGAATCAAGGTTTCTATAACTTGGTCTGCTAGGAAGGAACAAGCACAGGTGGCACCTTCAACTGCTGAATTCAGAGCTGTCACAACGTCCAAAGATCGGAGAGTCTGCGAGGCACTGAGGTGTAGGAACATGGCCAGGGAGAATGTGTTAGTCCATTCAGGCTGCTGTAACAAAAAAGCACAGACCGGATGGCTTATAAGCAACGGACGTTTATTTCTCACAGTTCTGGAAGCTGGAGGTCCATCATCGCCATCGGGGAGCCGATATGGTCAGGGTCTAGTGAAGATCCTTTTCCAGGTGGCAGAGTGCTGACTTCTCACGATGGCCTCACAAGGGGGAAGGAGCAAGGGAGTTCTCTGGGACCTATTTATAACAGCATTAATCCTATTCATCCACCCTATGACTTAATCACCTCCCAAATCACCTCCTAATACCATCACATTGGGAATCAGGATTTCAACATATGAATTTTGAGAGATACAAACATTCACCAGAGCAGGGGTAAAATTAAAGATGGGGGACTGGGGCCCAATACAGGGAATATAGTCATCAAACATACCAAAGGGCCAAACGTTTTATATACATAGCTATATAGTCCTTGCAACTAAATCTATGGAGCAAGAATTAGGACACGTCAGGAAACAGGCTGAAATGCATGAAGAAGTTTGCCCAAGGTCACACCTAATGATGTCGGCGGAGACTCAATCTGACTCCAGAGCGGTATGTCCCAAAGCCCACACTCTTCTCATGACATCAGTGAAGTTACCTCCCAGGAACACCAGAGTGAGAAGGTAAGTTCTCAGGGTCCTGCAGAATTCAGAGGGGGTATGGTATAAAAGGTAAAGGAAAGTTCTAGATTGGATGGGAGAGGAGATCAGAAGTTCTCGGTCAGGGGTGATTTTACTCCCCCCTCCCCAGGAGGTATTTAGCAACATCTGGGGACATTTTCAATTGTCATAACCCAGGAGATGATCCAAGCAGCTAGTGCACAGAGCCCAGAGGTTCTGCTAAGCCTCCTGCTGTGGTCAGGAGAACCTCCACAATACAGAATTATCTGGTCCAAAATGTCAGCAGTGTGGAGTCTAGGAAACTCTAGACTAGGTGATCGTGGGGTTCTTCCAACTCCAGAATGAAATGAGGGGCCTTAATTTTTCCCTCGAGCTGCATAGATGGAATTTGGTTCTGTAGTTCCTCAGTTTTTAAGGCAGAGCCAAGGAGGGGAGAAGAATACCATACTCAAATCACCAGACCCTTTTAAACCCTGAGTTTCTGGCACACCAAAGGCCCCAAAGAAATTACATAAATATTCACTCTACCTCCTAAAGACTTGGCCATTAAGTGCTCTCAATGAATCTGCACCGCTGAGAAGACTAGCCAGTTAGAGATTTGTAGGGCCTTAGTGAGGAGAATAGGGGATTCTAGAAAAATCCAGAGGTGAGGAGTGGAAAAGGGTAGAAACTCATGAGTTCAGGTCAATCCATCATTTCAATGAATGCCCAACTGGTAAAAGCTAATTCTCTGAAAGGCCAATTTGTTAAAAGCAAAATCCCAGGAAGTCAGTTCTTATAAAGATCAATTTGCCAAATTACCATTTCACTAAATTTTCCAAATTCACATGTTGTGATGTTTAATGGAAATATTTACCCACTGAAATTTCAGTGTGGAATAAGGTCATCTCCAGGATATTTTAATTTTTAACTGGAAATTTTCTTCCAGCTAATTCTGATTTTCTTTTGAATGGTTTTGCTGTGGAATTAAATTTTAAATTATAAGTTAATGTCACCCGAAATTCCACTTTATTTTGCATGCTGTTTAAAGTTAACTTATTTTCATTTTAATTTAATTAAGATTTTACATCAACTTGCTGGCAGTTTAAAGAAAGGTATGAGAGGCGGGGGCACACCAAAACAGCGGTAGGACTTTGAAGATGACCAGAAGAGATTGGCCACACTAGTCGTGGGCCAAGGACCAGTCATGCGTCAAGGAAGAGTCAATTCAGAAACGGCAAGAGTCATCACTTTGCGTCTTTAAATGTGACTGCTAACGACCTGAAATAATAAACCAAGGTAGACTGACTATCTTCAAAATATTAAAAATGCAGGAAGATTGGTGAAAACGAAAATTGACCTTTAAAATATCTTTCTAGTTGCTTAGCTGACTTACTAAAAAGAGACAATGTTACTAATCATAAGATACTGCTTATTTCTGAGAAGAGCTACAAAATCAATAGACCTCAATTTCTCCTTATTGGGTACTACATATCAACATTGTGTGGGTAATAGGGTTTTTTTTTAACCACTTCTAATTTGTACTGCGACATAATGTCATTTTCTATTTTTCCAAACATCAGGAAAAACACTACTTTTCAGTAGTGTTCATACCTTCCTTAATTTTGTCTTCCTGATAATTTGACATTTCAATTCATTATTACATTTATATTAAGAAGCACTGGAAACTACGTCAGTATCTTCAATTAAGTTTAAATTTAAACTAAATCTCCAATGAAAAGAAAATCCAAAATCTAATTTAAAATTAGGAAACATGCAAGGCGAGTCAGTTTTAAACTAGACTAAATTAAAATTTATATTCCAAAGCGTACAAAGACAACCCAAAGTCGCCATCCGTTAAAACGATTGCACATAAACATTAGCATAAGCTGAAAATTTCCCATGTGATATGCCAAAATGGCATGACTAATGATAAAATATGTCTATGTCGCATCATCGGTAACACAAATGAGACGTTTACATTAATTTTAAAACCTTCCCGTTAAAGTGGCTAAACATTCTAGTCAAAGATTACAAACTATCCAATTTGGTAAATTTGGTACATTAGTCAATAGATGAGTTGATCATTTGGCAAATTGGCCTTCCGATAATTGCTTTTCAGGGAATTGCCTCAGACTCAAGAATATGTACAAGTGGGAAAAGGGAGTAATTTACAGAGCAAGGGCTTTGTGATCGCGGGGCAGGCTGTGGCTTCGCTCCCCACATTCTCTTAGAGGCTGCAATCTGCCGTGGGGGCAGGGGCCAGGGAGCTGAGTCACCCTGATAACTAGCACCCCCAGGGGACTGCGGTGCCGGTGGCTATGCATAGCTCCAGAGGCTTAAGACATGTTCCTGTCACTCTAGGCAAGCATCTTCTTTGTGAGGGAAACCTAATGCTTTAATTATTCAAAACTACTAAGGCTGGCTGATGTAAGTGATCCTTGTTTTTTTTCTTCCTGGTGGCAAAGGATCAGTACAGACTACATACACTGCAGCCGAAGCTCGGAGGAGCTGCGGGCAGACCAGTAAGTCAGTCAGGCCACTGGATCCCCTGAGGAGAGAATCCGTTCACATCTCATTCTCCATCCAGGTTGAATTTATGGTGTGTTTTGTTGTGTTTTTTAATGTGGAAATGATATAAACTGCCCACCAACTGGTAAATTTCTGATGGCATTTTATTTGGCGCGTCCAAATTTGTGGATGAGTTGTTTCACCCAGGAAAGAGAACTGTTCCAGACTCAGACAGATCTGAGACGCAATGATGCCTGGGGATTCTAGTATAGAGACTGGGCTGCTCCAAAGCTCCACGGAGGGAAGGGGACAGGAGACAGTTGTATACTGAGCCCTTCGTGCATGTGGAGCCCGTACGGTACAGCCTGTGCTTGACCCTGTACAGATCTTGTCTCCTTTGCTTTCCGACGACCGTGAGTAGACAGCTCATGAGTTCATATCCCCTGTCTTCCTTCCTCCACACCTTCATCTCCAATGTCCGGCTGGCAGATGTGTGAGCATGCCCATGCAATGTCTCTTCTCCAGGGTGGCCTTCACATGGCCCCCCATTACAGACATGTGCAGCACCCGGGGTCCCTGCTTCAGAGACTGTACTTTCTGTGATGACTGATTCAGCACACAGCAGATCATACGGACAGTTTCAGTGTTACCTGCCGCTAATCTCGAGCGCCTAGCACAAAATCCAATATGTAAAGAGAGAGTGGAACCAATGTTCTTTGAATGGCAAAATTAATGAAAAATTGAACCTTTTATGACAAGTACTGTGATCTTCAACTGAAAGAGGATAAAACTGAGGCAAAGCGAGATTAAGTCAGGAGCTAAAAGTAGCACTAGATCCAGGATTTGAACCCCCATCCGCCGACCCAGGGAGGCTCCACCGTGACATTTGAAGATGAACTGAACACTGTCTATGTCTAGGTGCTGTCCTGGCCACTTCTTAACCTATCGCGCATTTAGTTCTCTCTGTAATCCTGGAGACGAGTTACTATTATTTGCAATTTAGAGGTGAGAAAACTGAGGCTCCAAGAGGGCCCAAAATAGGGCTAGAAAGTGTCGGAAGTGGAGTTTGAACCCAGATTTGTCTGATCTTTTTCTCCCCACCACCTCATTCTGTAATAATAATAATAATAATAATAATAATAATAATAGCAACAGCAGTGTTATTACTGTGTAACCCACATCTATACAGCCTATAAATTACTCTAGAACTTAACACTGTCCCAAGCCAATGACCCTGTTAAACAGAAAGAGTTATCCCTCACCCTCATTTTTTCTTTAATAGTGGAACAGCTCAGGTTCTGGGAGACCAAATGACCCATCCCAATTCACTTCGCTCGTCAGTGGCAGATCTTAGAGATTATTTATCCATGCTGTCCAAGATGGTAGCTACTGGCCACACATTAAAGTCTCAATTAGTTAAAATTAAGAAAATGTATAAGTCGCTTCCTTGGACTCACTAGACACATTTGAGTGTTCAATACCCACCACCCACTGTGGCTAGTGGCTACCATGTTAGAGGAGCTCAGATAGCGGGCATTTCTAACGTCGCAGGAAGTTCTACACAGTAACACTGAATCCTTGCCTGGGAGCTTATTATAAATGCAGAGTCTCAGCCCCCACCCCAAACCTATGGAATCAGAATCTGTATTTTAGCAAGATCCCCAGATTTGGGTAAAGTTTGAGAAGCACTGACCTAAACCACACCCCCCTTCATTCTGCAGATGAAAACCTGAAGTCCATAGAGATGAATTGACACGTCCATTGTCACATACAAGGTTGAGAATGGAGCTGGAGCCAAGAGCCAGGAGTCAGGCATCTGCCACTCAGCCTTGGAGTAGGCACAGGGCCCTAGAGATCTTGGTGGCACCTGGCAATGGAATGGGGAAGGGGTGCCATTGGCTCTCTCCCTGCTGCAGCAGGTAAGAGGTTAGCAATATTGGAGGGTAGGGGGAGGCTGGCATATCTAAGAGGCCCTTGAATGGAGGACGCCTGTCCAAGATGGAAGGTGACACCATAGAGCCACCAAGCTGAAGAACAGGAGATGGGGGCATCCTGACAGGCCAGGACTGCAGCCAAAGGAACACTACTACAATCTACTAGTAGTAGAACGAGTACTTGTACAAGCACTACTACTACAATCGTCTCTACTACAGTGAGAGTATGGGAGTATGGGGAGCCTCCCTTCCCTGACAGGGGCTAACCCCCACTTTGAAGCAAGCTCCCATGGTGCTGCTAAAAGTTTATCTCCTATGTCCTCCCCATCCCCAGCAGGGACCCCACAGGGAGTCAGCCAGACGAGGGCACAGGCAAAAACAAGAGACCTGCTCAGTGCTTTGAGATGTGCTTTGAGCCTCTGGAGACAACACCCCGCCGGTTCACTGCGGCTCCCCTGGGGAGAAGATCCAGGCGTGGTCAACAGAGGAGGAGGGCTCTAGACTCGGATTCAGGTCTACACTAGACTAGACTGGCTGTGTGACTCTAGAACAGCATTATTCAAGAGAACTTTCTGTAACAATAGAAATGCCCTGAATCTGGGGCGCCTGGGTGGCTCAGTCGGTTAAGCGGCCGACTTTGGCTCAGGTCATGATCTCACAGTTCGTGAGCTCGAGCCCCGCGTTGGGCTCCGTGCGGACAGCTCAGAGCCTGGAGCCTGCTTCAGATTCTGTCTCCCTCTCTCTCTGCTCCTCCCCCACTCATGCTCTGTCTCTCAAAAATTAAATAAACATTAAAAAATTTTTTTAAAAAATGCCCTGAATCTGTGCTGTCCAATACAGTAGCCACCACCCACATGGAGCTGTAGAGTGCTGGACCAAGGAACTAAACTTTTAATTTTAGTTCATTTCAATTTAAATAGCTGCCTGTGGCCTAGTGGCTACCATATTGAACCACACAGCTCTGGACAAGTCTATCCTCCTCTTTGGGCCTCAGCTTTCCCAGCTGTAAAATGGAAGAGCTTGACTAGATGGGCTGATTCTGAATCTGAGCCACAGCCAAGGTGGCAGAGATCTTTGGCTGCCTTTCAGTCAACACCCCACAGGTGGATAGTGCTTGCTTGCTCTTCCATCCCGGGCTGATACACTTCCTGCTGTGTTACCATGGTGATGAGGAAGAAAATGCCTTCAGGCAAATAAAGGCCCCCAATATTCTCCATCTCAACCTTTTCTGTTAAATTAACTTAAAAGGAAGTAAAAGAACAATGTGACAGGTAATTTTTCCTTGGGATATGTTAGATCTGAAGCATTCAACCCACTGACTTACTGACACAGTGTTTTAATACATATAGAGGGTTTAAAAATGATGCCATGAATTCTTTGGCAATCCTCAGTTGAGAAGTGGAGGAGTCTATGTCCCCTCCCCTTAGCTATGAGCGAGTCTGAGCTATCTCGGCCAATGGTGGATAACAGAAGGTGATATCCAACACTGGTTGTAAAGGGACGCAGCTCTCCCTTCACTGGGGGCACTCACTCTTGGAGTCTTGAGTCTCCCTCAGAATTCCCTCTGAGCCACAACCACGATCCAAAAAGACCACAAGTCCATGCCCCAGGTGACAGCCATCCCAGCCAAGGCACCAGGTCTGAGAGTGGAGAGGCCATTTTAGAAGTGAATCCCCCAGCCCAGCTATTCCAACCCAAAGTCATCCGTGCCATCCCAGCTGAGGGCCAACGCATCCTGGAAAGGGGAGAGCCGTTTTCACTGTGCCCTCTCTGAATTTCTCACCCTCAGAATTGGAGAGCAAGTCCTATGGCACCATAGGAGGGGTGGTGTGCTCTGCAGTAATAAATAACAGAACACAATGTAACGAGATGGGAACTCTGTCATGTGATGGGTAGGTTCTCAAAAGGAGGGGCTTCCAACAGTCAGGTTCAAAGCACAGGTCTTAGGACTGGGGTGCTCAGGTTTGCACCCCGGCTCTGCTCCTTAGTGATTCTCTGAGTGCGAGCAGATTGCTTAACCTCTTCAGCTTCTTCCACCAAAGAGAATTCTGTTTGTGGTGATTCACACGAGACAGTGCTCCTGAAGACCCTTCGGTGAATGCATCACAAAGAGAGGCAGTGACTGCGTATGCAGTCGGCTTTGTAGTTCTCGTTCTAGGTACACGACTGTGGACAAAGAGGATGTGTATAAAGGGTTTACTCACGAGATCACCACTATGCAGTCTGGGTTTAGGAGAGTCAAACTCAGGTGAATTTAAGAGGTTAGAGAAGCATGTGAGCCAGGAGCTCTGCTCTGGTGTATGAATTTGCTTCCATGGCCTGAGAGATGAAGGAGCTCACCCATTTATATGACAGTGATGACACTAGAATCAAAAAGGAAGGAACGTTGAGTCCAGAATGTACCCTGCTCCAGATGATGCCTTCAGGCTCTGAGGTCCTAGCCGTGGCCTGTGCCCTATTTGATCCCCGTGAAAGCACCCGGTCCAGAAGCTATCCTCTGGGTGCATCCTCTTCCTCTGAGTTCTCCCCTGAGCTGAGACTGTCATTAGAAATGACCGCTTTCTTCCACCTGTAGCCCTAGTGTCATACCCCTTCTGAGTTGGAAGTTCTTCTTCATGTCTGACTTCAGCAGTCCATCTCTCTCTCTTACACACACACACACACACACACACACACACACACACACACACACCACGTCTCTCATCGCAGTTCGATCCCCAGAGAAGCTGGAACAGAGATCATCAATTTCTCAGAATTAAAGCACTTTTTCTCTGCTCAGTAATGGCTCTTAGCTACTATTTCTGTCCCCATAGTTTAGGTGGGAAAATGCCGTGAGTGGCAGATAAAGAGAAGGAACAAAGAGTAACGGGTGTTTTCCAGAACTGAGCACCATGATTGTGGATTCTGGGTTGCCCCGTGGAAAATCTGCTGTAGTGTCCTCTTGAAGGTCCCCCTCTCTCTCCCCTTCCAAAGACTGAAATCAGCAGTTTCCATTAGTAAGAGCCAATGGTGGGGAGAGAGAGAGAGAGAGAGAGAGAGAGAGAGAGAACATTATCTCTGGAATTCCATCTTCTCAGTGGTCCAGAAAACTCAGAAAGGGCAGGGCCCTCCATTTGTCTCCCCAGATGGGTCTTGGGTACCTGACAAGACCTGACAGCCCATGTTCCTCCTCTGATTTCCCTGTCGCCAGGAGCTTGGCAAGTCTAGGAGCCAAGGCGAGGCTCCGGGTGGGGCAGCAGCAGGGAGAGGGGAGGAGGGCGCTCTGGCCCTGGAGTAGGGAGGTGAGCAGGCATCGCTCCCAGCTGAAGCTAGAGGAGTGGAGTGAGGGGAAGGGAAGTGTTCCCACCGGGAATGCAGCACGAGTCTGAAGAAGGTCGGCCATGTTTGATCTCTCAGGATGGATACCGTTTAAGTCAGAAGGTGAGAGGAATGGAATAAGACAGAAAGGAAGAGCAGAGATGGTGAAGCTGGCTCCATTCTCCTCTGGGCTTTGACTCGTTCTTGCCCTTACTTTTCTCCCCAAGAGGAGGTCTTGCAGACCTGAAACAGCCAGCCTCTGGGCCCCATTGACACCAGCTTTAACCATGTGATCTTGAGCGTGTCACTTAACTTCTCTGAGCCCCACTTTCTCCGTCTGTAAATCGAATGATACAATTCAATAAGGAAACATAGATGAAGAACCTTGACAAAATACAGCACCAAGTCAGAGGTCCTCCAAACATTAGTCCCCTCTCCCCATTATGCCTTCCCACCATCCACCTTCATGATAGAGAAGCAATTATCAGCCAAAAAGTAACCAGAGAGAAGGCCACGATCACAGGAGCAGGTCTCTACAACACTGGTTCAAGGCATGTAATCATCATGAGGTCAACCTTAATAGCTTCTATTTATTTTGCACCTGTCTTTGAAGAGCTCTGTCGCCTTGAGCCACTGGATGAGCTCAGTTGCCTTCATGAGCAGCCGAGTGAGGTCAGGAGAAAAAACACACGTTGTACCCAGCTCAGGTTGGGGAGCTCAGCCCAGGAAGGGATTTGCCCAGTGCTGTTCAGGTACAGAGGAGTAGATACAGAACTGAGGCTGGCAGATCACAGGTTACTGTTCAATAATAACCAGGTTCTCCACATGTTCTTCTGCCTCGGAGCAAGAACGGGGTCGAGTCCACTCTTTCCCACTCCCTGAGGCCACCCTGAAAGTGAGAATCCAGGCTCCCATGGGCCTTTCAAAATTATGTTTAGCTCTCAAAGCTCCGTATACCCGGTGAGTCACAGAGTATTAGGGAGAATGTGCCCCAAGGCAGAAGCTCTCCAGGGATACAATTTTCATCCACCCCAAACCACTTCCCTCCAGCCTAGAAATTAGACAATGGCATGCATGTGGAATGCCCAAGTGCCTATAAAAGAATTATTACTAAGTAAGAGTGGATGATGATAATTAATTACCCTCCATTAAAGACAAAATCCCTACAGCAAAGCATCAAAGGCAACGTTTTACTGAGTCGGCAATTTCTTTGGCTCTGGAACAAGATGACTCCTTAGTCTGTATCTTGGGTCTGTTCCTTTCTCTTGCCTTCTGACTCGAAGAATATGCATTTTGACTTTAGAAAATTTCTTTTAATTTCCACCCTTCTCCCCATCCCTGATCCAGTAATAATTATTATTAAAACTTCACACCAGGGCCACAGACATATTTTATAACTACCCTTTGATGGATTAATTCACAGTTACTCTCCTTCTTTACTAAAGTCTAAATCAAAGAAAATGCACATAGAATGGAAAACAAAATCTCCCTGCCAGCCAACGCAGGAAGACCATGGAAAATAGACATCCAAAGGATGATAGCATCTATCTCCTCCCTAACAAATAGGCTAATGGGGAGGAGTGGATGAAGCAGGAAGGTGGGCTATCATCCCAAAAGAACACAAGGGACCAGTCCAGATTTCCTCCAAACCCTGTCCTGTGTCACTCTACATGTATTCCATGTCTCCAAGAAACATACTTACTTGATGACTCTTGGGAAACACCTTCTCTACAAAAATCTGAATCAGCCATCCTGTGACTGGTAGGAAAGGTCTCTGCATTCTGGAAAAAAAAATTGACCATGGAGAGAACATCCCAAGAATCTCTGGGAAGGAATCTTGGAATATCCATGTACAGTGAAAAGAGTATAGAGGCTAGGGAGTCTGGGAGCTAAAAAGTCTCTGTACTTCCTGGACTTGTCACCTGGAAGCTCTCTGGAGGTCAGGCTCCTAATCTGTAAGAGCAAATAGAAGAAGAACTCTTATCCAACGCATTCTTGAGAAATTGGAGGAGATCCTTGACATGGTTCAGCACCTTGGCTCAGTTCCTGGGTATATGCCTTCCATCATGTTATATAGTCACCATCTTGGGAGGGTGGGAGCAGGGCCACGAAGGAGGCCAAATGCCACTATAAATGCCAGTTCACAGAAGACTGTCCAGACCTTTGTTAGGTACCTAGTAAGTATTTGTTGAATGAATCACAGCAGTCATGTCGGTGGCCGGTGCAGCAAGAATATTGTTAGAGTCAGTAAGAGCCTCTCTGGGCATGAAGGGAGTGTTTCCCAATCATCAAGTTCCACAGACCTCAGCAACCCAGAGATGTCCTTTTGGGATTGGTTAATACTCAAGGCTCCTACAGAAGAACCTTGCAAAAACTTGCGGAGGCTGTACAGAATTAGACAGAGACAGATTTCCATTGGCCTATTGTGGAGAAGCAGTTACTTACTAGAGTACTTTCCCTGGAAACAACCAGCCCAACACCAACCTATTAGGATAATTATTGCTAGTGGTTGGCACAGGCCAACTACCAATCTTGGGTACAATCTTCACACAGCAAAAAATTTAATTCTCACTGACTAGGAGTCCAAGGTGACTTGGTAGGGGTCTTCCTCCAACCAATGACTCAGGGATCTAATTGCCTCTCCATTTCAGCATATTCCTTTCAAAGTTGCCCAGCAGAGGAAAAAGAGACGGATCTGGCACAGTGCCTCTTTATTGTGTTGGCCCAGAAGTAGCACAGATCATTTCTGACGACAGCCATTGGCCAGAGCTACTCACACAGCTCCAATCCAACAACAAAGGAGTGCATGAATGTTAACTGAGCACTGAACATCTCTACCACTCATGGGAACCCAGTTGATGGGGACCCAATGGATGATGACTTGCCACTCTGACAGCCAGGAAGTTCTGGATCCCCTCCCTCTACCATTTAATGCTTTAACTAGAGGTACAAAAGGAGGCTTTTAGGCCAGATACTCAAACACAGGAGCCAGGGTCCCAGCCTTGGGAAACATTTTCTACTGTGGATTACTCATCCTTTCCCCTCTCGTTCTGATGAGTGAGTTTCAGAGCGGATTACTGAGGCAGTCATCATGGTATCTTTGTAGCTGATTCTCTCCCCAGCAACTCAGCTGAGACCAGAGATCACAGAAAACCTGGCACCCTTGTCCTCTCGCTATCTCCTGGAGAACATATACCCCCCCTCCTGGAATGTATGGAGGCTGCCAGTCACAACATAATTATGTGAGTCAGTGGCAACTGCCAGCAGTGGGGGATGCTCCTAAGAGGCCTTCATAACTATTCGGGAGGCCAGAGCCTGCAGGTGAAAGTCCAGTTCCTCTCCGCCAGCCAGCCTAGGACTCTCTGAAAGAGAGATTAAAGGTAGCCTGAGGCTTCCAGGGGAAGGAAACATATGCAGTTTGAGGCCCTAGAGGCTAAAAAGCTAGGACTATAAATTTCAGGCTGTAGCTTTGCCAAGTTTTTTTCCCAAAGCACGAGGCTGTGGAAATTCTGAATTGTCCAGTCACTGGCTATGGTCCAAGCCACACTTCCCTTTACCTTCCCAATGTACCCCTTAGCACCCCAACTCCCTGACTGCCTCCAGGAGCCTCCGCATTCTTCCCCAGCAAACACATTGACAGTCTTATGAAAACGGAATGCAAGGAGAAGAAAAGGAGAGACCAGGCTTATTAAACCCCGCTTCCGCTAGCTGCGTGGATTCTTTTAAGTCCGCCGTTGGATTTCTTTGAGGCCTCAGTACGTGCTGATTTGCATGGCTGGCTTAGCGGATGGGGAAAGGAGGTAAGACAAGCTTTGCACTGGACAAATAAAAACCTCTTTGTTAATTAAGGAGCCACCGACAAGGCCATGGCCTATGTCAGGCAGCCTACACAGAAGGTTGGATTCTTCTGGAACTGAAAACAAGGAAATAGAGAAACTCCCCCCCCACCCCCTCCACACTGCATAACTTTGTTCAAGGGCTGCTAAGTTATTCCCTGCTACTACATCAGCTGTGAGAGCCCTGTGAAACATGCTGGGGTTAAAATAAAACTCGAGCCCCCCGAGCATATAAAGGATGTGTGAAGTTATCTAAAACAGTTCAGCTCCCATCTTCTCTCTGAAAATTCACTGATTTTCTATACAGATTTTGTATGCCGTCCTGTCATGTCCAGACTAATCTGAGCACAGGATATGAATAACCCACCCGAGCTGGCCTGAGAATGTCGAGTGGAACAATGATGTCAGGTGATTCACCCCGAACCCTGGACCCACAAGACCTTACAAATGGCTAGCCCTTCTTAAGGGTGAGTTCCAGCAAAAGCTCTTGGCATGCCGAAGGTTATGCCAATGACAGGACATGTGGCCACGCCTCCCTCTCCACAATCCTCCCCCTTGCTGAGCCATCCTCACCTACGCTTCTAAAGCTGAGAGTCTAAGGTCAGACTTCCAGGCCTGTTCCTCTCAAAGACAGGTCACACAGCCTGTACTCAGGGCAAGAGACTGGGGAGGTTAAATGTGACCATAGGTGATGGGCCTCATACACCCTCGGCATCTAATAAATAGCACAGAAATAATAGCATCATAAGATCACATTGTTGCTGTCATTACTACCTCCTCCCGCTCCTTTTTCACTTCTCTGGAACACAGCCGGTCTACCTCAAAGGGAACTTAGCCATTTCCAGGTAGTATAAGGGATTAATTGGGCTGATCAAACTTTTCCAAGAGGTGCGCATAGGGCAGAAAGGAATACAACAGCCTGAAGTCACTATAAGCTCGAATTAATACCCCGATTGCCTAAAAGTTTATCTACGCTCAATTACTTACATCTACTGAATATTTTTATATGGCCAGCCCTGACTGACTCTTTGCTTCTCTGGTCTCCTTGGAACATTCCAGCAGCTCTGTTGTTTATAGGGGCCCTGTGCCCTAGCTGCCACACCGCTTGGAGTCTTTCCTTGCAGACTCGGCCACCATCTCACTATAAAAACCCCTTGTAGCATCTCTGTCTTCCACTTGGATCACAGAGCCTCTGATCTTTTGGGTAGACACCATGCAACAAACCTGGATTTGAATCTTGGTTCAAACACTAATTAGTGATTACTTGCCACTAATCCTTAACTACGCAGTTTCCACAGCTAGGAACTGGAAACAATGTCTTCTGCACAAGGACTCTGGGGGTGTTAGAAACCCATCTAAAATACTGCCTAACAGCTCAGAGAGTAGTCATCTTTGCATTAATTCAGGGTCTGCTGTGTGTTACGCTACTAGCCAATTCTCATCTTTGCCTTTTTATGGCCAAAATGACACCAAAGTTTATCATTCCTTCTTTACAGATGACAATGTTCAGAAGGATTATTTAACATGCCCAATTGTAAGCGGAAGAACTTGGATTTAAACTCAAGCCCACCAGACCTCCAAGTCCACGCTGTCTTACACAACTCCACACCTTTCTTAATTCGTCTCATCGCACAGCTCGCCTACCACACGTTCTTCTTACCACGGTCATTTCCTAAGGAAACATCCTGGGTCTTCGCGCTGAAGATTGGATGGCCTCTTGCCCATATTCTAAAGAACAAGTGTGTTCACCCCTCTCTGGAGGGCAAAGAGCAACCGAGAAGATGAAATTCAATGGTGGTAAATATAAAGTTCCATATTTCAGTTCAAACCAAAAGTTATATGGAGAGATTTTAGAGGAACTTGGTTCAGACTAGTCAAGGGAAGGGGCTATAATGGAGAGAGTTGTTGCCATTTACACTTCAACTTTGGCTCAGCAAGAGGAGCGTGACATTTGCATCACTACTGAACTCCACACAATTTCACGTGAGCCACGGGATGAAGTTCCTTGAGAAGCAAATGTCTCAGGCCTGTAGGAACAGATGTGAAGTGTACCTTGAAGGAGGTGCTAGTCTTGCCCAAGGGCCTGACAGCTTAAGTGGGGTACTGTTTAGAGAAGTTTCCTGACCAGGAAGAAGGCATTTGAGAGGGTGTGCTTTGGATGATAACAAATCCACCCCTCAATGTAAGAAATATTTATTGATCTCTTCACAAGTCCGACACCGTTGTATACGCTGAGGGCCTTATGCATCTCCTTCTTGTGCGTGGCTTCCAAAAGAGTCCCAAGTTTGTACCACAGTCTGGCAGACTCTAGCAGCCCAGCCTCTGGCTTTCTCTGACCTCATTTCCTACAATTCTCTGGAAGTGCCCCTGGAACATTTCCCTCCTTGCTTTTCCTTGAATACTCCAAGACTTCAGCCTTTCGCATTTGTAGTTGCCCAAGATCCCCTATGGTTGTAAGAGTCTGTTGTTTTCTGCCAAGATTCTTCAGAGATGAGGCTGGCTATCACTCCTTTTATATTTTTCATTTTTTCCACCTTCTTTCAATGGATTTGTATCAGTGTTCCTAGCCTGGTTTAAAGAGTTTTAAGTGGCGGGGATTGTAATTAACAAGATTTGTTTGAAGGAATTTGATATTTACCCTAAGAAGATAATAATTATGATGACTCTGTTTTTCGTCATAGCTGTAGTCCCAGTGCCTAGGGCAGTGCCTGGGACACCATGGAACTGAATAAATCACTTGGAGATAACCGAACATTGGAAGTAACAAGAACAAAAATATAAATGATGACAGCTCCTACATCTCCTTTGGTTCTCCTTGCTGTGATTTCCTCATATCTAAACCTATTTCCCTCTGACTTTAATTACTTTACTGGTGTCAACATCTTGCCATTGGCTGATGGTTCTAACTGCATCGGTTGGAATACACCACTGACTTGTAAAAAAAAAAAGAAAAGAAAAAACATAGCAGCTGTCCCAGCAGCCTACACTCTTCCAGATGGGTTCTGCCTTTGAATTTTATGGTCCTGAGGATGCTTTGGTTCCAAGAAAGGTCATCTCCTATCTGGTGGCTTGACTCCAGTTTATGGATATTTTATTAAAAGCTGCATCCGGTAGGCCCTCCAAAATGTCCAGCAAAAATGTCTTCCACTAAAGGTAAGGAAATGAATAACAGCATTCAGGTCTCAGAGGAGTTATTATACGCAGAGCAGAGACCAGCTGTTCCCCATCTTTTCCGAAGGTGTATCAAGAGGAAATCCACTGAAATCACAGCAGGCAAGATGTAAGTTGCACAGGTAGAAAAGTATGCTGAAAATAAAGGATTGGGAAGTAATGGAAGAAGAAAAGTTGAAGGATTTCTTCCTCTAGAGAATTTGAGGTTGAATAAGGCCATGCATCAGTCTGGGTTGACTTAGCCATGGGCCACTGGGAGAACTGCAAAGTGACCTCACTCTACCAGAGTGACTTTAGACCCTGGAGGATTTCCATCAAAACGTAAGGATCATTTTGCACATGAAGAAAGGTGTTTGTCTTTTTTTATAATGAACTGTACTTTTCACCTCAGGAAAAGGAGTCAAAGGTAGAAGATGGCGTTCAATGATTATGGCAATTTTTCAAAAGTTGATTTTTCTTATACTAATTATACCAAAGAACAAAGAACCAAAGAAGATCTTAAATTAAAATCCTGGACCTCTGCTAAAATTTCATTTTCCAAATATTAAAGACGTTTTACATGTGTCACCATAAATTGGAAGACAGGTTAACAATCTAAATGCCCGCTGCTCCCTAAAAAGGGGGATTTTAGAAGCATACTCCTCTTAGTCAAATGTTCGGCACTGGCAGACAGACCCATACGATGTGGGAAATCAAATGCTGGTCTCAAAGTCAAAAGTCACTCTGCAGTGGCAAGAGTCACTTTTCTGTAACTTCTTCCATCGGTGACTTTTACAAAAGGACAAAAGAAGTTGGCTTTCAGTTTCACCTCCAAACAAAACCTAAGCTATTCAGATTGTGCTAGCTCCCACCATGAGTAAAGCCCCATGCCCTCATTCTTGACAGCATTATTTGGGGATACTGAGCAAAAACTCAGAATGGATAGCTGTGAGTGCACCAAAGGGACTTAGTCCATGTGCAGTGGGTGTCCAGCCTCCACAAAGCCTCCATGTCTCAGTGTGACACAAACAAGCAGAGCCACCAGCCAGAATTGGACTGGCAGCACTAAACAATGTAGATCCTTGCTCATGACTAGAAGGGCCTCCCCAAAGTTCTGGTGCTCACAAGACCCTGGTAGCTTCCCGTCTGGGGACTGCCAGGATTAAATTTCCAAACAACCGGAAGACATGAGGAATCAGAGTTGTATTTTTGCTGATTTAAAGAAAATAAATGCAGTATTTCTTGCACACCTGAGTTTGTGGGCTAAGAGTCACACCTGTAACCAAGAGCACACTCAGGAACGCACGCTCAGGCCTGCACACAATGGGCCTGGAAATCTCCTGAGATGATGTGAAGAGGTAAAGTTATGTCTAGAAGTCTAGGAAGGCTCCAGGAGACAGAATTCTGAAAGATGTCTGATCAGAGACGAAAGAGTTCGGAACAGAGGGAATCGTGCATGAAGTAGGTCTCAGGCCGAAGAAATGAGGCAAGGGGCACTGAGCTGGTCTCCATATACTTGACCTATTTGGACATAGCCACGGAACAGTGGCATTTGAGAAAAATCCCATGCAGAGCCTCACACTTTGTCTCTCAACTGAGCCCTGGGAATTGAGCCTTGGCCTTTCCCCACTATTCATTACCTTTACTTTGTGTTTTATGTTGCCTTCATTTCTTTCGTCAGGGATCAGTGCACTTGATGATATAATTCATGTTAAATTGTTAAATGATAGTGATATCCAAAAACAAAAAAATCAAGAAGTGGATAAATAGATCCATCTGGTAGTGATATTTCATGCATTAGAATATCAGTAGGAAACTAACTTGGTCGCATTGGGCTCCTGAAGGAGTCACCTGTGTGACCTAGGAGTCTTAACCTACTCCTAGACCACCCTTTTCCAAAGTGGTTTGAAGATCCTCTCCGTTAGAATAACTCAGGGCATTTGTTAAAACACAGATCCCTGGTTCCTACCCTAAATGTACCAAATCTCTAAGACGGGAGTCCACCCATAAAAATTTTAAACAAGCTTCCCAAGTGATCCTCACGCACAATCAACTTTGAGGACCCTTACCTGGCAAGGCAGTGAGCAATGTCTCTTCCCTGGCCCTTAGCACATTGACCATATCTCCATTTGGTACATATTCCACAGTGTAATAACTGATTGCATGTCTGTGTCATCCACGTGAACGCCACAATAGATAAGACAGTGAAAATGGCCCAGGTGTAAGAACCAGAGGATCTTTGAGAAGGTAATATTAAAACATCAATAATACCTTACAGGATGTTAGAATTTAATGAGTTTAATATAGTATACAATGCACCCAACACAAGTGTTAGCTTTACTCCTTCACGCTTTGCATGGATACACTAAAATATGAGTTCCTAAGGGCAGGGATGTTTCCTTATCCTGTTCATCCTTGCCATCCTGGAACTCTGAATAAGGACTGACACATAATTGGTTCTCAGACAATGTCAGCTGCACGGTCAGCTTCATGCATGAGTTCATGTACTGTCACAATAGAGGTTACCTAGCGATGCTAGTTACCCTGGAAATGACTTCTGCAAGAATAATTGAATACATTAGGATAATCTTATGATATGTGCTTCTTCTCTGCTTTGTCAATGCCAACAAAAAAAGTTTAAATGAATGTGTGTGTACATAGACGTGTATATATATTTTAAAACACTCATAATGGACCACTCATTTGCTCTAACTACCCCTCTGGCGTGAGTCAAAGCAAACCAAGAAATGCGGACACAGAGCTCACACATAAGTTGAAATTTATGAGCCAGAGAGGTCAGAATAAAGAATTTGAACCTTCCTGGAGATACAGAGAGCTCACTAGGAGAGGTCCAAAGGATATAAACTGCTCAGGTAAATGACTCTGGAATTCTGTTCCACCACATCTAGTTCTACAGTTTACCCAAAATCAAGAATGTTAACAAGAGAGCTCTGGAGGCCTAAGGCAGGTGGCTGCCCCAGGAGGAAGAAGAAGATGTATTTCTTTCCTCTTTGAATACGAACACTGTAGAATCTATAGAAAAAGGCAGCTGGAGAGGAGAGGACACTGAACACATTGAAAAACCCAACATACACATGTATATGAAGAAAGACACTGTGCCTAAATAAACTTACACTGGAAATAACCCACGTGGCAGGGGGATGAAAAGCTGAAGTTATAGAACCATGGAGAACCAGAGAGGAAATGGAAAGTGCTTTCTTTGGGGAGTCTGTGAGGCAGGAAGTAATGCCTCTGTGGAATGAATGGGATCATTCAGAAGCCCAGATTGCCCTCCTTGGTCCCCCCTCTGCTTCACAAATGTACAACTTCTAAGTACATCCAACGGGGTCTAGTTGATGCCAAAAGCACTGTTCAATTCAGACAGGCTAGGAAAAAAAAAGTGAACCAACTCAATAAAGAATCTAAGCCGAAGCAGTTATAAGAATCTAGGTAGGTAACACCACCACGTGGTAGACCAAATAGCTTTCACTTTCTCATGGAGTTCCCAGGATCTGGAAGCCTCAACTGGAGACAGATGTTCAGGTGAACCTGTTTGCTCGGAGAGCTTACTCACCAGAGTCCAGTGAAGAGAAAGCTCGGCCATGAAAATTCTTGATATAAAGTAGCAAGGTAGAAAGCTGCCAAATGGTAAGAGGCTTTAAATGTCAGGCTAAATCACCCTTTCTGCTAATTCTTCTCTGCCTGGTTTCGTGTTTTCCTTGGAAAAACAATGAGAATTCTGATTCAATCACAAAATTCTCTATCCGTAATTTTAAACCATATATGCATAGATAGAGAGCAGTTGACCCATTGTGCTGGTCAGAAGAAGCCCTCTTTCCCTTTCTCCTGCCTTCAAACTCTGCTACCTCCCATCCTTCCCAAAACACACAATGAAGACCAGTCAACTTTAGAGCTGTGTCCACGTGCAATAGAGACAGGATTATAGCAATCTGGTGGAAGTTGTTAAGATGGGACCATGAGAGTTGACCTTAAGAATTTGGAGTAAAAGCAGAAGTGAAATGAAAAAAAGAATGGGGTTTGTGTTCATTATGTGTATAAGTAGAGTTTGGACGGCCAACTCATTTCCTGAGAGTTATGTATTTTCAATCTCCTGTATCTCATGGCAATGTATTATACAGATATGTGAAATGGATGAGTGGGTGAGTCAGGTTGTCTGGTGCATCAGGTGTCTGAGGTCTCTTACAGGAAGAGTGGAGAACTTTGTATAGAATGTTGTGCAATGCACTCAAATATCAACCAGTGGAGAGTGTATAAAAAGGACATAGGAATCAACAAGAAAAAGTTCCCAGCAGTTAGAGTCTAAATAAGATAGATAATATAGAATTGGCTTCAAGCTAAAGAATAAAATAAATATCTGGGAGCCCATAGTGCTATAAATAAATAAGTAAATAAATAAATCAAGGAGAAGAGACAAACATTTCTAACAGAAAAATTCCAAATAATGAATGCAGAAAGAATCAGAGAAATATAAAATCACCAACACCAAAGTTGCTGCAGGCAAAATCCATGGATGAATAGCAAAATTAGTGTGGAAACTTTAAGAAGAAACAGAATATTTATATAGTCTTAAAAGAGCTCCAGAAAAAAAAAAAAAAAAAAAAAAGAGCTTCAGAACATTAATTAATTAATGTAGCGGTCTTAAACTACATCCACAAATTCTTTGATATTCCTTCCTCCAGAAGGTGGAGTTTAATCCCCTTCTCCTTGAGCGTCCGTTTAACCTAGTGACTCATTTCTAACAAATGGAATATCAGAAAGGAAAAATAGTCACCTCGCAGATACTACCTTATCCAAGTGATCAAGAATAATTTCACCAGTAGTAAATCATGTTGATATCATGTAGATGCTAATATGATATGATAAAGAGGCACTCCACCTCTATAGGATTCTTCCCAAAAATCTATAACCCCTAATCATGAGAGACATCAGACAAACTCAAATTGAAGGATATTATAACAAGGTATCTGTACAGTATTCTTCATCTTTTACCTTAAGAAACTAGAAGAGAAAAGCAATTTGAGACCAAAGTAAGCAAAGGATAACAAAGACTATAACCTAAATCAAGGAAATACAAAACAGAAAATAATAGAGAAAAACAATAAAACCAAAAGCTGGTTCTTTGAGAAAGTCAACAAAACACAATTACTTATATTAGGAATGAGGAAGATGACATCTTTTCAGATTCTATGGATATTAAGAGGATAATAAGAGAATGGTGTCAACAACTTTATTCAAATGATTTTGACAAATTTAATGATGAAAGGGACAAATTCCTTGAAAGACAAAAACTATCAGAGCTCATTCAAGAAGAAATAGCCGAAATAGCTCTGTATCTATAAAAGAAACATATTGGTGGCTAAAAACTTTCTCCCAGAGGAAACTCTAACCATAATCCTCTTCCCTGGTGAAATCTACTAAACATTTTAGGAAGAAATAATATCAATTCTACTCAATCTCTTGCAAAAACCTGAAAAAGAGAGAATATTTTTCAATTCCTTTCATTAAGCTAGCATTACCCAGATACTGAAACCATACGAAGACACTTCTTAATGGTAAAATATTAAAGTTTTGTCCCTAAGATAAAAAATAAAATGTCTACTCTCCACACTTATATTCAACATTTTACTGGATTTTCTAGCCAGTACAGTAAGGTAAGAAAAATGAAGTAAAACACCTATATTGTATCTATATTGTAAAGAAAGAAGTAAAAAATTTGCAGATGACATGATTGTGTAGAAAATCCCCTAGAATCTAGACACATACACACACACACACACACACACACACACACACACACAAATAGAACTATAGTCTTTAGCAAGACTGCAAGAAACAAGATCAATATGTAATATTGTATTCTTATATATCAGCAATATACAACCAGAAATGAAGAAATAATTCCACTTACGACAGCATCAAAAAATATCAAATACTAAGGAATAAATCTGAGAAAACATGTGCAATGCTTATATTATAAAACATCACTGAGAGAAATTAAAGAAAACCTAAATACATGGAGTTATATACGTTGTTCATGGTTCAGGAAAGTAAATATTGCCAACATATCAACCCTTTCCCAAATTTGCCTACAGATTCAAAGTGTTTCAAATCAGGAGCTCCTGGGTGGCTCAGTCGGTTGAGCATCCGACTTCAGCTCAGATCATGATCTTGCGGTCTGTGAGTTTGAGCCCCGCGTCGGGCTCTGTGCTGACAGCTCAGAGCCTGGAGCCTGCTTCGGATTCTGTGTCTCCCTCTCTCTCTGCCCCTCCCCCACTCATGCTCTGTCTCTCTCTGTCTCAAAAATAAATAAACATTAAAAAAATTTTTTTTTAAAAACAAAGTGTTTCAAGTCAAAAGCTCAGCACACTGTTCTGTAGAAATCATCAAGTTTATTTTAAAATTCATATGCAAGTGAAAACAAAGAAAAAGAGAACAAACTTGGAGGTTTAACATTACCTGACTTTAGGACTTAATGTAAAGCTAAAATAATCAGTACAGTATTATGTTAGCATAAAGATAGATGCATGGATCAATAAAACAGAAAAGAAAGTTCATGAATAGATCCATACATGTATGACCAACTGGTTTCTGACAATATGCAATATCCATTGGTAAAAAATTATAATCTTTTCAATAAATGATGCTGAAACAATTGGACATCCATATGCAAAAAATCTACTTTAATTCGAACCATATGTCAGATGCAAAAAATTAACCTAAAATGGATCCTAGACCTAAATGTAAAAGTGTAGAATGATAAAACTTTTAGAAGAAAATATAGGAGAAAATATTGTGATAAATATTTAAATACAACACCGGAAGTATGACCCACTAAAATCTTTGATAAATTAGATTCATCAAAATGTAAAACTTCTATACTTTGAAAGACAGAGTAAAGACAATACAGAGACAAATGATAGACTGAGAGAAGATATTTTCAAATCATGTACCTTGTAAAGGAATTGTATCCAGACTAGGTAGAGGACTCTCGCACTCATTAATAAGAAAAAAATATATATAAATAGGCAAAAGATTGAAAGACACTTCACCAAAGAAGATATAAAAATGGAAAAGAAGGTCATGAAAAGTATGTCCAAGTAATCATTAGTCATTAGTGCAAATTAAAATGGTAATTAACTTAATGCAAATCAAAACCACAACGACATACCCTTTAGAATGGCTAAAATTAAATACTGATCATATCAAGTGTTGACAAGGATGTGGAGTGACTGAAACTCTCATTCACGACTAGTGGAAATACAAAATAGTGCAATCGCTTTGGAAAACAGTTTGGCAGTTTGAGAAATTAAACAAATGATTCAGTCATTCTAATTCCACTCTTAGATATTTACAAAAGATAAATTACAGCCTACATCTATATAAAGATTTGTACACAAATATTCATAGGAGCTTTATTATATAATCCCAAACTGGAAACAACCCAAATATCCATGAAACAAATCATGTTATATCCATACAATGAACTCTACTCAGCAATAAAAAGAAACCATTGATATCCACATCATCATGAATGAATCTCAAAAAAAAAAAAAAGAAAAAAGAAAAAAGAAAGAAAGGAAAAAAGCCTGAGTAAAAGAAGCCATACCACGAAAAGCACATACTGCAAGTTTCCATTTATTTAATATTTCAGAAAGTGCGAATTTATCAATAGCAACAGAAGGCAGCTCAGTAGCTGCCTGAGGATGAGGTGAAGATACAAAGGCACCAGAGGAACCTTTTGAGGGTGAAGAGTGTGTTGATTATCTTGTTTGCGGTGATGGCTTCATGGGTGTATACATATGTCAAAACTTACCAGTTTGTAACTTTAAACGTATGGACTTTGTTGTGTGTCAATTATATCTCAATTAAAAAAAGAAAAGTATATATAGAATAACCACTGTGCCAATCTTCACAGAGCTATAGAAGAGTAACTAGCAAACCGGGGCGCCTGGGTGGCTCTGTCAGTTAAGCGTCCGACTTCGACTCAGATTATGATCTCAGAGCTTGTGAGTTCGAGCCCCACCTCAGGCTCTGTGCTGACGACTCAAAGCCTGGAGCCTGCCTCGGATTCTGTGTCTCCCTCTCTCTCTGCCCTTCCCCTGCTCACACTCTGTCTCTCTCTCTCTCTCTCTCTCTCTCTCTCTCTCAAAACTAAATAAACATTAAAAAAAAAAAAGAAGAAGAAGAAGAAGAAGAAGAAGAGATGACTAGCAATGAAAAGATTGATTACTCATAGTTCCAGGTTAAATACTTGGCTCTCTGGTACCCTTTAACAAGATAACGAGGGCAAGGAATTCTCAGTTTTCTGCCTCCTATTTTAGATTGTCCTTTTTGCAGACACTGGATATATCTGTCATTCCGTTTATACTTCCCTAACTCCTGTTGGTCCCTTCTCTGCCCGCAGCACACAGCAATGCTCAGGGCTCCACCTGGCGCCTACCCTAATGCGGGATATCTATAGAACGATGGAAAGTATTGAAGGGTATGCTCTCCCGGGAGTTATGGATTATTCCAGAGGGATGACGCTACTAAGATGGCATATTAGCTGGAGCTGTTCACTGTAAGTTAGTAGGAAGATTAACACCACCCCAGAAGTATGACCCTAAGAATATACCAGAAACAGCTGCTGGACCATGTACTCAGACTTTGCCATGATAAGAGCTCAACGAATTCCGGCCAATCCACTGCAGCATCTGCTGGTGGATAAACTTAGCACACAACGGTGACACTGCTTACTCATGTCGGTATTCTGACCCACGGAAACATCCTAAGAATCTGGGCAGAGTGGTCTGTAGATTTAAACCCTGACGGACTGGAATGTGACAGGAATGAAGGAGCCCACACCCGTTTACGATCTGCAGCCAAGAAGCCTTCCCAATTTACAGTGACCTCCGCACCTCTGAACTCGGAGCATTCTTCAGCCACCACTGTTTGCACGAGTCAGACAATTGCCCGGTGCCCCGGCGTGGTTGCCTGATGCGATCACTTGGCTCTTGCAGTGAAATTTAACCGTTCATGTTCATTCATTTCTTCAATAAATATCCAGCAAGTTTCTACAATGGCAAAGCACTTGGTCGTAGACTGAGGTTGCCAAGATGACGAAGACACGCGTTACCCTCATGGAAGTGAAGTTCAAGAAGGAGAGACAGACATGAAATACAACAGTACACGGTAATAGATCTAATCATAATCGTGGCAAGAGTGAGAGGTGCGGCTGGCCATCAGAGCCAATGCAGAGGATCCCGAGGAGTCTGGAGGACGGGAAACTTTCTGGAGAAAGGGATGTCAAAGCTGAGATCTCAGAAATGAAGAAGAGTTATCTGGAAGAATCAGGGGAGGACATTCCCAGGCTGTAGGAGATGAGAGGGAAGCACAAGAATGATCAGGAAGCCAGTGGAGCTGGAACAGAGTGAGAGAGAGACAGACAGACAGACAGACAGAGGCCCCATAACGAGGCTCTTATAGGCTGTACAAAGCATTTGGGGAAAATGGAAAGCATTGGAAGGATTTGTATGTTACCATCTTAGTTAGATTGTAAACTCCCTGCACCACAGAGATCATATCAGTTCACCACAAAATAGCCCAGCCACCCAGAAAATTCCACCTGCAAAGAATTGATAATAATAAACTGTTGTTCAGGGTCTTCTCGGATGCTCACCTGGGGGTAAGTACTTAAAAATTCTTGTCTAAAATGCCTGTTTCCACCTGCTAATTTTATTTGGTATAGTAGATCAAACCCCAGCAAATTTTTCTTTGCTGATTAAGCATCTGGCAGAAGAAATCCAAGTCACCTACTATCTGGAAGTTAGAGTGAGAGTCCCAGAGCCGAGGAGGAGGGGAGAGCCGATCCCTGCCCACACATCAGAACAGACTAGCCCAGGGTCGCACAGTGGGGAGGGAAGAGCCAGGGCAGAATCAGGGCCCTTACCCAAATGCTCATGACTCTGTGACGGCCCTTCAAGGCTGTGATCTGATTTGGCCTTCTTTATAGTTGTAACTCTTCAAAGGCAGAAAACAAAATTCCTAGAGGGTTCAAGATTTTTGGATCCCAGGTAGCTCAGGTTGTTTTTAGAGAGGTTTTGGGTAGGAGACTGAAGTGAAATTAGGGACAACAAGATTAAAATTGACTGTGCACCTGCTGGGGGCCAGACACAACTCCAGGCACTTAGAAATGCAGTTCCCTCCCCGCAGCTCAGTGAGGTCAGTATTATTAGCCCTGTGTCATATATGAGGGAAATGGGTCTTACAGAAGCTTGCCCAGTGCTACTAAGATACCAAGTGACTCGAGAAAGAAATCTGAAATTCGAATGCAGGTCTGTGGGGCTCAAAAGCAGTGTTTTCTCTGTTATTCATACAGACCCCCAGACTGATCGTGTTGGATGCCCGCACACTGATGGAATTACCTTACCTTTCAGGGACCTCGACCACCGGCTAGGGTTGCTCTAAAATGCAGGACCTTCAAAAGCTTACCACATTCCCAGGAGATACTGATCTCCAAAGGGCTCTTTGGCACCCTTGACCTTAGGGAATGTGACATCCAGCACCTGGAATAAAATGGCCTACAGTATGTCAGGCCCAAAGCAAGACATAACAAAGACATGGGAAATCCCCAAGCCAGCCTTTCCCTCAGAGGGTGTTGGTTCTTATCTCACTGGAGACTTCTTACCTGGCTAGGAGCTTGTCCCTGCCCAGTCCACAGAACCACTAAAAGTGAACCTTCTGCACTCACTCAGCTGGTCTCATGTGTGGTCAGGCAATAAGGTATTTCTCTTTCTCTCTCCCCCCACCCACCTTTCCTCTGTCACTCAGCTTCCCTAGAAGCAGTACAGATCATGGTGCCCAGCAGAACCCAGAACTGAGATGTTGTTTCTTGAGAAGCAGGAGTGAGGAACAAGACATGTGTCATTCCCAGAGAGAAAATGAATCATGACTCCTCTGCTTACTTGGAAATCTTTGATTTCTCTTTCCAAGAGATAGGGTTACAACCGTGTTCCTTGGGTGGCTCAGAAGGGAACAAAATGTCTGTTTTCTTCTTTATCTAAGGACTGTGTCTCAGCATTTGTTCCAATCAAGCATCAGAGTGACAAGGTTATTTCATCACTGTTCACCCTCCCAGGTGTTTAAAGCAGCCCGGGATCTATATCTATGGTATCTCATATCAAAAATGTAATTGGGCAGGGTGCCTGGTGGCTCAGCTGGTTACGCACCCAACTCTTGATATCGCTCAGGTCATGATCTTATGATACATGAGACCGAGCTCCATGTCAGGCTCCACGCTGACAGCATGGAGCCTGCTTGGGATTCTCTCTCTCCATCACTCTCTGCCCCTTCTCCCACTCACACATTCTCTCTCTGTCTTTCAAAATAAATAAATACAGATTTTTTTAAATGTAACTTCGCTTTGGGGGTGCCTGGGTGGCTCAATTGGTTGAGTGTCCAACTCTTGGTTTTGTCTTAGGTCATGATCTCACAGTTTTGAGGGTTCAAGCCCCGTATCAGGTTCCACACTGACAGTGCAGAGCCTGCTTGGGATTCTCTCTCCTCTCTTGCTCTGCCCTCCCCCTCTTATGCTGTTCTGTCTCTCTCAAAATAAATAAATGAACTAAAAAAAAAATTAAAACTGTAACTTGGCTTTTGAACTAAGCTCCAAACTCAACTACCTTAGTGATCAAAGCAAAGCCTTCCAACTTGGGTCCTTGGATTTCTCCCATTTCCTCCTACTTCAGGGTCCACAAAAATTCAGATACAGGTAGAAGCTAAAACTTCTACAAGATAGAAGTTTGGGCAGAAGCAATCATTAAGGATATGAATTCCTGAAAGCAAAGGAAAAAGAAAAGCGATGTGGTATCATAGAAAGAACATTGGTTTTTGCAAATGGCAGGATTTCATTCTTTCTCATTACCAAGTAGTATTCCAGTGTCTACATAAATCACTTCTTTTTAAATTATTATTTTTAACATTTATTTATTTTTTGAGAGACATAGAGACAGAGCGTGATCAGGGGAAGGGCAGAGAGAGAGGGAGACACAGAATCTGAAGCAGGCTTCAGGCTCTGAGCTGTCAGCACTGAGCCCGATGCGGGGCTTGAACCCACAGACTATGAGATCATGACCTGAGCCGAAGACGGCCGCTTAACCAACTGAGCCACCCAGGTGCCCTTCACTTCTTAATCCATTCATCAGTTGATGGACTGGGGGATATTATGTAAGTGAAATAAGTCAGTCAGAGAAAAACAGATAACATATGTTTTCACTCATATGTGGAACTTGAGAAATTTAACAGAAGACCATGGAGGAAGAGAAGGGGAAAAATAGTTTCAAATAGAGAGGGAGGCAAACCATAAGAGAGTCTTAAATACAGAAAACAAACTGAGAGTTGATGAGGGGGGTAGAGGAGAGGGGAAAATGGGTGATAGGTTTTGAGGAGGGCACTTGTTGGGATGAGCACTGGGTGTTGTAGGTAAGCGATGAATCATGGGAATCTACCCCCGAAACCAAGATCACACTGTATACACTGTGTGTTAGCTAACTTGACAAGAAATTATATTTAAAAAAAAAAGAGAGAGAGCATTGGTTGAAGAGTAAGGCATTGTGGGATTTATTTGTAGCTTTGGCATCTACTGTCCAGATGACAGTAAGACACTTCACCCCTCTAGGTCTCATGCGCTTCTCCAATGACATGAGAGTGTCTGGCTTGACCTTTAAAGTTACTCTGTTAATGACATTGTGCTACACTTGTTGTCCCATGAGTTGGGGAGATTGAAGGGAAGAGAAAGAGTCAGAAGGAGATAAGGAGCAAAAGGAAGCAAGTGGAGCTTCAGAATAAACAGAGAGTAACAAGACATCCATGTATGATATACAGCACAAGGAAGAACAACTGGAAAAGAGAGACCAAGAAGAGCATCCAAAGAGGAAAATATTTTGAAATCACAGAAATCAATTGTGTTGATTCAACATACAACTGGATAAGACCAGAGGCAACCTGTAGGGTAGCCTGGTGCTGGCAGAAGAAAGATTAGAAAGAGAAGACAGAACTGCCTTCTTGTCTTCTCACTTGCTCTGGGCCCAAAACTCCCATCTCTCTACAAAGCAGGTAGAGACACCAGCTAGCACAGACAAAATATCTACCCAACATTCGTGGCTAGCTAAGACACACTTTCATCTATAAATGTTAAGTACTGTGATTTGAGTAAGGAGGCATGAGCCTGGCCTGAGACTTCTGAACCAGTGACTAGAAAGAGCTTGCATTTAATGTAAACTTAGAATGACAAAGCAGGGTGGAATGGTGGGTGGGGTGGGGAGAGAGAGAAAGAGAGGGGGAATGAATATAAATTATCTCTGAGGTAATAGTTGACTGCCTGTGGGAATGTTGTGACTCAAAGTTCAGAGGGCAGGAAGGACAAGGCGACTCACACTCCCAAGGGTGCAGAGTGGCTCTGCTAATGGCCCTGGGCTGGCCCATCAGTGACTGCTGCTCCTCCCCAAGCCTGGCAGGACTGACCATGACTTGCTACTGGAGGGAGGCTTGGTGAGATTTATGAGATGAGCTAAAGGGATGTTCTTGGCAAGCCAAAGCTATAAATGTATGATACTTTATCTCCTGCAGGGATGTTTTAAGAAAACGAAAGACGGGAAATGTCTACATAAAGCAAAAACCCCAGCCACTGGTCAAGGAGAGTGGCCTCTCCCTGGAGCTACATCAAAGGCATGGCTCTGTCTGTTCCCTGTGGCCTCTGCGGATCTTGCCCTGGGAGTTCAAAAGTTTACTTGGAGCCAAAGAGGGAAGTGAGCACCCCCACTGCCAGTCCTCTCATGGGATTATTAAGAGAGAATGAGCTGGGATTGCTGGAAAAACTGCCATTGCGCCCTCCCTCGCTTCTTTTCCTTAACACTTCTTCACCATCCACATAAAATGTTAAGTGCTTCGATGGGGCTGAAGGCTGATGGAGTCAAGACACTGGACGGAAAGTCTGCAACTAACGAGCTACAGGGTCTGGAGAATGTCATTTCCCTTCCCAAGTTCACTGTCTTATAAAATGAGAGGGTCAACGCTAAATTAATAGCATTCTTCGTGATCTTCTCCAGTGGCCACAGAAACACACAATGGGCTTTTCAAGTTCAGAAGAAAAAGAGATCTCTTGTGCAAGAGAATTCCATTTAGAATCCAATGCGAACCCCACTCCTCCTTCTAAGTCACTTCTAACTGGCCACACTCTGGTGAATGAGACCAGCTGGGATGCAATAAGAAACACAAACTAAATTCCTGAGGGCCAACTGAAGAAGTTTCTCTCGCCCTCTGTGTCATCTTATGAGAGTCTATAAGAAGAGACAACCTGTTCCTAATTTTCTAGAGGATGTTGCAACTTCATACCCAGACATTGTGTTCTTCCTTTCTCTCTCAACCTCGAGACACTTCATTGAAAATAAAGTGCCTAAAGCCAAGGCTGCAAAAGTCCATACAGAGACTGTGTAAATCAGAAAAAGACACGCCCATGCCAGGGCAAAGAGCTTAGGGAGGATTCTGCAGCCCTCATGTGACCTACTCAGCTAGATGCTCCCATACAGTCTTGTATACACCACCTGACTGTAGCTGAAGCCGAAGGCTTGACTTACAACAGTTACTCAAAATCTACATGTCAATAATAATAGTACATTCCTATGCGTCACAGGTCAGGTTCCCCAAAAGGGCAGACTGGGAGCTGAATATCCGCATGCAGAGATACATGCCCAGGGTCAACAGTGTTGGGGGAGGGAAGGAGACAGTACCGGGGAAAGAGAAGACATTGAATCATTAATAAATTGGAACCAAAGCCTCAGCCCATCCTCTAGGGGGCCAGGATGGTCATTCTGAATTGTCTAGAATTTGAACAAGTTGGCTAGACCTTTATACACACCGTATAGATTAGTCAGGGATGTGGGCTGCCCTTGGGAAAGAGGTGTGACCTTTGGGGGAAAAAAAAAGGCCTCAAATGGAAGGGCAAATCTTAGAATAGGACTCAGCTGCAAGTAGTCAGCCAGAAACACTGGCAGCATCTGGGAGAATACAAGCTTCAGTTGTGGTAGTTCTGGGTGGTTCTGGATGGTTCTGGTTCCTAGAACCCACTACCCTATGTTAAATACTTCGTAGTTTAACAAGCACACTCCATTTGCACCTTCTGGATCCACTCTCTGCCTTTCTCCACCCCGCTCTTTGCCCCAGGAGGCTGACCTGTGTGGATTGTATCAGCATGCTCCCATGCCCTCTGACTCCCACTTGGGTTCGGCCAATAGAGCCCTGGCAGAAGATCAGAGGGAGGGAGGAGAGGGAGGCCAGTGTGCTTCTTGCCCTGGCTCCATCTCGGCAAGATCACACTGGATTGGACACGTCCTCCAGTTGAAGGTCAGTGGCTCCTATCCAAGGCGCTCTCACAAACCATTGATTCTCTCCTTCCAGGTTCTGGCAACCACTCCCTCCCCTCACCCTTTTACCTTGGTGCTCTAGCAGGCCTCTCGCGCCCCATGGTACTAATATTGGGATAGCTCCAGCTGTGTGATTTCTCTAAACTACCCACACTTTTGTAGAGTCCTTTCTTTACAAAGTGAAGCCTCCTCGAATTATCCTGATCGTAGTGCACTTCCTCATTTGGTTTCTTCTAGGACCCTCCTGACAGTTTTAAACACACATTATCTCACCTCTTCCTCTCTACCAACCTGTGAATCAGATATACTTAGCCCCACTTGATAGATAAGAAAGCAGAGACTCTGAAGAGCTGCATGACCACTCAAGCTTCCAGGTTAGCAAGATGGCCCTTCTCTGTCGACTCAGAACCACTGTCTCCATCACTGTGGCAACCCAGCGCTTCCCTCAGATTATTCTCCTTTCCCACATAGCTCAGCAAAGAAACAGGAGAAGGAGGAACAGCCATGGAAGTTTGAGACTATAGAACATTCTAAAATTTAGCATGAGGATGTCTTTCCTTTTAGTCCTGGGATGAGGGAAGGGAGAGAGAGAGTCTACTTTGTGACTCTTTGTGATTCTGGCCCTATCCAGTCTTCTGGAAAACTTAAGTTTCTTTTCTAAAGTTCCTTGCCCAATTACAAAATTAAGCTATTTCAAAATCCAGATCTACCCCAATCGGCTGCTTGACCCCGGTCAGGTCACATGACCTTTGGTTTCATCTGCGTAAAGTAAAATGGTTAACTACATGAATCCCAGGCTTCCCTCCATTCTGTGTTTCTATGAGCTCCTTGTTCTCTTTGCTTCTCTTATCCTAGAAACAGACAACGGTCATGTGGATAAGCACTCATGCTCACAATTGTTAGCCTCATCCCTGGGAAAAATAAGAAAGAGCTCAGATGGTGCAACGCACAAAGACTCACTTGTTAGCCCTAAAGGACCCTTTAAAAGGTCTTGTCTAGACCCTCGCTTTTAACCATAATAACAGTTAAGCCCAAATGAGAAAGCAAAGATACCATTTCATTTCGCATTGCTCCTAAAGTCCCTGTGTACGGCAGATACGTAGACTCTCAGTCCCATCGAAGGTGGTATTTCTGTTTCTCCTGATCAAAAACAAACGGATCCTCTCGGCACAAAATATTTTTTGTCCTGTCTTGCTTACATTGTCCCACATTATTGACAAATCATTCAGCCCAGGGACCAACTAGGAATGAGAAGTTCCACTGTGATGCTGCCACCACTGTGACAACCTCTCACTTACTGAACCACCAGCTGTAAAGCAGGGAGAAGAAAATACTTGTTCTTCCCTTTCCATGCTCCTATTCCTAGATCTTGGGGTAGGAATTAAGGACACTGGATTCTAGTACTAGTTCAGTCGCTAACTTTGAACAGGTCACTTCCTTTCTCTAGACCTGGAGAGATCTAGATAGCACCATCTTTTCTAGGTCTGACTCTCTGTGAACCTCTAAGGATATATAGGATTCAGGCAGACTCATTTGGACAGAGAGCATCTTATCTTGGGTTCCCCCAGAAAACAAGATCTAAGCAAAGACTTAGATTGGGAGGTACAGTCCCAAGGCATCAAGAGTGAGGGAAAAGGGACATGAGGCAAGCAATAATGAGAAGCAAAGGTGATATATTATTGTCTTAGTCCATTTGGACTGCTATAACAAAACATCGTAGGCTGGATAGCTTTTAAACAACAGAAATTTATGTCTTGGACCTGTGGAAGCTGGGAGTCCAAGATCGGCGTGCCAGCATAGTCACCTTCTGAAGAGGATCCTCTTCCTGGTTCATGGTTGGTGCCTTCTTACTATGTTGTCATGTGGTAGGAGGGGTTGGCATCTCTCTGGAGCCTTTAAAAGGCTTAATAAATCCCATTTATTAAGGCCCCAAGCTTAGGACTTAAGCAACTCCCAAAGGCCCCACATCCTTAATACCATTATCTTTGGGGTTAGGATTTCAACATATGAATTTGGGGGAGACGCATTTAGACCATAGTAATTATCAACCTAGCCACAGTTTTACATGCCTCACAGGAGTCCAAAGGGCCATTCAATCACACTGGACATCTCTGCACACATTGTCCAGGAAAAATAATAATAATACAGCCTCGGAGAGAAGAAAAAAGCAGGGGTTTATCTGTAGACACCTTCTTACTTCCTCTCTCCCACCGGTCAAAGTTTACCCACTGAGGATTTCTCTCTCTTGTTCTTCCGGGTTACATCACCTAAATGAACCCCTTCGAAAGTCTCTGGGGAAGCCAGTTCCTTCAACCTGAAAAGTGGCGCTGCACTCAAACTGGAAGAGGTCAGAAGAGCCGAGGGGTTCAGAATTTGGCCTCCTACACTTGGAACCTGGTTGCTGACAGAGGCAGGCAGCTAAGTGCTTGGGAGATCATGAAGCTGAGGGAAGTTAAGAAGGCACAGAAGCCATCTCTGGGAAAGACAGGCAGAAAATGCTTATGATGTAAAGGTGTACTAGAAGAGAGCTCAGGTACCTTCATTCAATGAACATTTTCCAAGAACTTTGGATACAGAGGTGGAAAAGCATCTTCTGCCCTCAAGGAGCACAGTCTACTGGAAAGACAGACTTAGAAATGGCAAGGACAGCAAAGTAACATCATTGTGAATGGTTACACTAACCTCCCTCCTGTTTGCCAACAGGGAAATGAAACCCAGACCTGACCAAATTCACCCAGGGAGTCTGGGACAGAAGGAAGTCTAAAAATCCAGGCTGTTAATTTCCAAGTCAGTGCTTAATTTATTGGCCCTCTCTCCAAGGCACTAAACTGGTTTAGAGCAGGCTATGTTATCAAACAAGGGTAGATTAAACAGGCCCAGTGGCATCAGGGCCTGGCTGAGTCACATTACTCAACTCTGTTCAAGTTCGCCTGCAGATCAGAATGACCTACTGGGGATGGGGTCTGGGGCGAATGTGCAGAGGGGAGGGAGGGTTAGGAACTTCTTTGTGAAGACAACTTATTTGCTAAAAGGACCCAAGAGGGATCAGTTTAATTGGAGTTAAAGATATTTTAAGGAAGGTAAGAGCCTTGCTGGGAGTTCAGCCAAGGGGTTTCGTTCTGCCTTTGAAAATGAGAAGAGTTGAACAGGATCTGTATGGATGAGCTGATAAAAAGTCCTTTGAAGTGGACAGAGATCTTTTTATAGCCTCAATAACTTAGCCCTGGGTGAGGGAAGAGAGTCGCTCTCATTTACAAGCGTGGAAGGTGGTGAGCTGTCCCCCTCCAATTGGATTGCTTCTGGCTTGGCCAGGAAGAGAGAGAAATTGTCTTGTGTCCTTGTCTAGCTGAGAGAAGATAAATCTGGCAGCCTTTCACCCAAGAGAACACAGATGAATGGCCCAGGGAAAGCTCTAGAATGTTGGATAACAGACATTAGAAAGAAAGCCACAGAGCATAGAATCACAGCCCCCACATTCCACCCTCAATTCACACACCATCCAGCCCACTAGATAGATCATGGATTCCTCCTTAAAAAGCATCAAGATGTCAACAGTAATCTCAAGAAATAATAGCAATACAAATTATTGCCATGGATTGTTTACTCTGTGTCACATGCTATGCATGCAGTATCTCTTTGTTCCTCATAACGACCTAGAAGATAGGTATTTTTATTTCCATTCTATATTCGAGATAAGAGGGGCTTATTTATGGATGCACAAATGTTCAAGTTTTGTACATTACGGGCCTGAACCCAGATAGATAAAGTTGCTAGATAAATGTTAAGGTAGCACGAGGTTACCTTTGGTTACAAACCTCATGCAATGAAACTCCACCCCTGTTTTTTTAGCACTCAGTTCTCTTGACCAAACAACTGGACAACTTGGTCTGATCTCCCACTCACCAAACAGTTCAGAATCTTCTTTTGGACACGGGAACGCTTTGCTCAAAAGTTAAGATTCAGCTTTCCTCAGAAGCCTGAGCCTATACCAACCCCCATTTAAGGGAAAGAAGAAACTCAGAGAAAAAAAAACAGTGATAAACAGGCCTCCAAGAAAGAGCTGCCTCAGTTGTGGTCTAACCGAAAAGTTCTTGACCACCACCCTCTATTTCCACTCAAGATCGAAATAGGGATTGGAGACCCAAGTTACAGTAGAATGTAACTTCACTTGAAATTTAAGTCTTTTGCCAAGATCAGAAGCTTTCTAACTCCCAAACCTGGCCCACGTTCCTGCAAACACAGTAAAATCTTAATATCTGAATCTATGAGCTAAAATAGGCAAAGAAGTCAGGAGACTTTGGATTTAATCTCCGTTTTATCAAAATCCATCTAATGGCCTTTTAAAGACACTCTACTTTCCTCTTGCCTTCAGTTGTCCTGTCTATAAAATGAGAGAATTCGACACAGCTAATCTCCAAGGTGTCTTCCTTAACTCTTCTTCATGTCTCGGGTGATATCCTTGCCTTACAAATCTCAGACGGGTTGCAGCGAGGGATTTCAGTGAGAGGGTTGCAGTGAGAATCAAAATTGGTAAAAATGGGATGGCGGTGATGGGCTTTCAAAAGGAAAATCGATAGTGTTTTGTATTATACAGGTATAAAGGTCAGAGTGTCTTGGTCAGCCACATATTCTTCCTAACCATCCTTGATGGAACACCATGAAACTCCATGACAAAGAAACCTCTCCTATCTTCATTTTGGATGGGGCCTTGACTCTTAAGACCTATGAGAGTTTTCTCCTGTCTGCTAGGTGGGTAGGAGTTCAAAGTCCAGTAGACCCCCAAGTTGTGAGGTGGAGTCTCCTCCTCTGATCCCTCTCACCAACTCTGTCCTACTGTGGAAATCCCAAGCATTCCAAGGAAAATCCCTGGGAATGGCTGAAAGTGACTAGGGATATATACATATATTTTTTTTTAAGTTCTAGGCATAGGGCATGTGCTAATTGGCCTGGCCCTAGCTATGAAATAAATTGCTATCATCATTATTTTATTCTCTGAAGAAGACAACCTCAGGTTAGTATTTCAAAGAAGAATGAGTCACTGGAAAGGTTTAAAAGTACCTGCTAATTATTTCTTTAAAGAAAAACCTTAACTCTCGGAGAAAGGAGTTAGGCACGGCATCAACTGCCCATTAAGATGAAAGGGCCGAGTTACCTGGGCTGCTTCAGGAGGCCCAGAAATAACAAGAGCGCCCCTTGTATTTGCAGAGTCTTCCACAGACATTATCTCACTGACCCTGAATTCCTGACAGAGGAGCAGCCCACTGCTGGCTTCATTCTCCCTTCCTTTCCTCCTTGCTGGGAGATGCGGAGAATGAGGGAAGACAGCTCAGTGCCAAGAAGGGATGCAGGTCTTTCAGTTGTTTGTGGAGTCAGCATATGCACAGCTACCTAGAATCCTAAGTCCCCCCAGCTGGGCGCTGTCGGGTCACCTTCTCCAGTGCTTTCCAAACATGCTTCAGTTTTATTCTAATGAAACTCTATGAAGAATCCCAAGTTAGAACAGAACATCAATTCTAAGATAAGTTCAGATTTTTAAGACGTATTTAGTATCAAGTTCATCGATGAGAATAATGGGGTTCGTTTGATGAATACAAACATTTGCAACCAGTCATCTGGAACTCGGTGACCAGAAAGATGAAGCATATTCTGGTTCACACTTTAAATTTTGTTATTTATTTTTATTACTTTTATTTTTTTTTTAATGAAGGGGGGGTAGGAACAGCACCAGTTCTTTCTTTCTTCATTTTTTAATATATTTTATTATTTGTAATTTTTTTAATGTTTAGTTTTTGAGAGAGAGAGAGAAAGAGAGAGAGAGAGAAGGAGCAGGGGAGAGGCAGAGAGAGAAGAGGACAGAGGAACCTAAGCGGGCTCTGCATGGACAGCCTGATGCAGGGCTCAAACTCCCTAACTGTGAGATCATGATCAAAGTCAGATGCTTAACTGATTGAGCCACCCAGATGCACCCACACTTTAAATTAAAAAAAAAAAAACAACTGCCAATATCCCTTTATAGAAATGCCTTCTAGGATCTTGAGTGGTTCAAGAACTTAGTTAGGTTAGTTAGTGTTATGGACTAAGTCAACTGACACATTTCCAGGCTGTTTGCCGCGGAGGAGAAGGGGGTGAAGGCTGCTACTCAAGGGAAGACACTGACCGAATTTCAGAGGGGATGCAGTTGTATTTTTCATAACTGAGAGGATAGGGAATGACGAGTTCTAGGAGATCACCAAGCTGCGCCCTTACTCAGCCTCTGACACGGCTTTCACATGGTTGCCCAGTGACTAAGTATTGGGTATGGAGACTCTGGGAGCTGGGACAAGGTCCGATGGCCACACTTGCCACCTAGAAAACTGGATTTAAATGAGCCATGCAGGCCTGTCCACTGGGTATCTTCAGAATAAGTCCTGAAAGACTGTTGACCAAAACATGCAACCAAAAAGGGTGAGGGGTGAGGGGACACAAAAGTGGACTTTTTTAACCACCCCCCGAGCTAGGGCTTAGACTTGGATTCTGTTGCACATACAAGAATTTTATTACAAGAAAAAACTCCCATTTGCTATGGTGTGGATGTTGTGTTCCCCAAGAACCGATATGTTAGAAACCTAATGCTTTAAGGTGATGGTATCAGGGCCTTTGGGAGGTGATTACGTCATGAGGGTGGAGCCCTCATGAGTAAGACTAGAGCTCTTATAGGGCAGGCCCCAGAGAGCCCTGACCCCTCCCACCCTGTGGGGGTAAATGAGAAGTCTGTGATCTGGAAAAGGACCTTCACCCAACCATGCTGACACCCTGATCTTGGACTTCCAGCCTTCAAAACTGTAGAAATGAATTTGTGTTATTGATAAACTACCCAGTCTGTTGTATTTAGTTACAGCAGCCGAAATGGACACCAGTCCACCCTTCGAGTGTGATAGAGCAACTCACATCCATTGCACCAGCACCAACTCTTTCTGGCACCCCCTCGTCCCCAAGTTTAGTCCCTTTTCCTTTGGGTTCAGTCTTCCTCCCCCCAGGCATCCCTCCTTTCTCTTTTAGGTCTTAAGTTCCCCCAGAGGCTGTACTTCCTGACAAAGCACATCACTGGACAGAGAGGTGGTTTATCGACGGTTGTCAGCATCCATGCTGAGTGGCATTGGGGCAGGCAGATTCTTTTCAAGGGGAGCTTGTCCTCTAAAGACCATCTCACCCTCTAAGGGCTACACTTTAATGCCAACTGGCTCCTCTGCTGATTGGTAAGGCTAGTTCAGACGCTTCGACCAATTTTATTTCTATGATTCCAGTCTTCTCAACAAAATCTTGAATTATCCCAGAGTGGAGGCTGTACTCAGCTTGATCTTCCCCCTCCAAGCCCTCCAAGAAAGGTAATTCGCCTGACCCACAGAGGTAGTGACCTGGGATAAGTGACCTGACTCCAAGGAAAGAGCCTTTCTTCCAAGTCTTTCTTCCTTCTGGAAGCTTCCATATGTAAGTAGTGATCACATAGGTTACTAGCAAATCCATGAGAGGTCTTGGAACCTCTGGATGGGAACCGTTGTTTTCCATTTTCTGTGAAAGGACTCAGGGGCCAAAACTCCATCCCATGTATGTTCTTTTACATTTACTTCCAGTCATTTCCTCCTCATCTGGTTACACCCCTGAGCACCATGCCAGGGCCAGCATGCCTGAGTTCTAGTTTTGACAATTAACTGCAAATGTGGCCCTGAGGAGGCCTCTTCAGCAGCCTGCAAACTGAGGAAACTGGACTGAGCTACATACCCATCACCCCCATCTTCTGTGAACTTCTGAGTCCCTTGCCCGCGTACAATCAGGACTCATACAGCATCCGTATTGACAACCGTTCACAGGCCCGGGGTGGGAGGAGCAGGAAGCAAAGGAAACAAGTGAGACATTCAACTAGCTTCAAGCAGGAAGACGCTTTTGGTTCACCCAAGCTGAGGATGAAAAGCATTCCAGAGCTAAGGCGGTGCCAGGACAAGGGTCCACGTCCCTTGAGGGCTCTGAGCAATGGAGAAGAGGCATGGCTTCAAAACCTCATTAGGGTCTGGCTTCAAAACCTGGCCCAGTGGGATCTGGGAACAGATGGGAGAATAAGATGATTCCCCCTCAGGGAATGTGACCGAAAGAGCAAATCCCTACCCTCCAGACCTCCTCCCAGAAGGAGAGAGAATGAATGCGGGATGAAACAAGGGGACAAGTTGGCTTTTGGAATGAGTCCCAAGATGCCTAGAAGCTGAGACCACTCCTGACTTACAAGTCTAGAAAAACCTGAGAGTAATCGAGGTCCAGATAATAATAGTAAACAATCCTCTCATTGGCTCTGTCTCCCTCTCTCTCTCTCCCCCCCGTCTCTCTCTCTCTCTCTCTCTCTCTCTCTCTCTCTCTCTCTCTCTCTCTCTCTCTGTATATGTGTGCGTGTGTGTGTGTGTGTGTGTATCTCACACATAAACATCACCACAACCACCACCACCACCATCAACAACACCAACAACAACAACTGTACAAGTCCCTCAGCTTCTTCCTACCTGCAAACTCATCCGGGGAATCTTGTAATAGAAAGCAAGAAAAAAAGATGTGGCGTCCAAGCTGAGTTTCTCATGAGTAAATAGATTCCACGTGGGAAGAGAAAGGTCCAGGAGAAAGCAATTTTTGTGAGGACAAAAGAGAAGGGAATATGTGTGAAGAGACTTTCATCTTATCAGAGGGGACAGATGTGGGGTGCTTGGTCTGAAGTGGAGCCCCATGCCTGGACAGGAAAGACTGGAAGTCCTGTGTCATGGCTACAAGCCCTCGACCCTATACACAGAGCAAGGGGTTCAAGTTCTGGTCCTGCCACTTGGCCACCACACTGTGAAATTTTGAGTCTGCCTTTTGAGTCTGAGTCTCAGTATTTTTTCCTGTAAAGAGGAAATAAAGACCCCAGCATACCTGATGGAGATAAGGTTCGGGAAATAGATGAGAGAATTGAAGGGGTTTAGAGGATCTGAGAAGCAAGAAGTTATGTCTGAACAAATGTGGGAATTCTTAGCATGGAGATGTTCAGGTCATGGAAGCAGATAGAGGAGGAAGAAGAGTGAGCCCGGGAAACACAATGGTTCAGTAGTGGGGAGAGGAAAAGGAACCAGAAATGAAGACCAGAAAGGAAGTGATGAGAAGTAGCAGAGCCATAAAAAGCTGAACAAAGATCTGAGAAAAACAATCATTAGTGTCAGGCAGATTCTTAACAAGTTAAGCTTTGTTCTCCTTGCTCCAATGTGTCCCCTAAAAGCACGGTGGGGGTCAGGCAGAGCACAGAAAACGACTACAAGAGGAGAGAACACATGTGATCTGGAAACATACATGACATTTATGGCAAGCCTGGAGAGAACTGTAGAGTGAGTCCATTCTCCCAGCTGGTTTGCTGTGTGACATTGGACACCTTACACAGCATCTCTGTGCTGGCCATCAACGAGGATTTATCCAAATCCTTAGTGGCTTGGGTTTAGAAGGTGTGGGCTATAAATCCAGCTACTCCTTGGCAACTGACTCCAAAGACGAAGGTGAGCCTGAAGTGGGGGAGGTACATAGCACACTCGGGCAGTCGGGGTCTCCTCTCCCTGAAGCCTGGTCTATCTCAGAACAGGACAAAGATCTCAAAGTTCTTTTCAAAGGAACCACAGCTGCCACTTGAAAATCTTTTCATACAACCGCACCCAAAATAAGTTCTCCTCAACAGCAAGTATTTGTGGAAAACCTCCACGTGCAACCCATTGGGCAGGGCCCTGAGAGGTGGAAAGAAGACAGAGACTAGAAGACCGCTGAGACTCGGAGACATGAGGCCCTACCCTCCACCGAGCGAGAAAGGCAGACTCTTACACAGCGACCGCTAGCCAGACTGTGCTACGTGTCATCACAAAAATATAAACAAAATGCAATTGGAACCCAACTGGTAGTCATTAATCTGCACCTACAAGATCGAAGAAGGCTTTACTGAGGAGGTGCCTTCTCAACTAGGTCCTGATGCTAAAAAGGATTTTGATCATCAGAGAAAGAGAAGTGTACTCAAGCTGACTGAACATGGTGGGCAAAGTTTTGGCAACAGGAAAATGACATTTCCATTTAAGGAAGAAGTTGATGGTTTGGGACCTCAGTCTGTATTCAACGTAGAGACAAGAAATGTGTTTGAGCAAGGGTGTGGTAGGATTGATTCCGCTCTTCAGCAGAGCTTTCTGGCCAGAATGAGGACAGAGAATGGAAGGGTGGAGGACTGAGGGAGGAGACTTCTTAGAGACCTATTAACAGAGTCTACGAAAGGAACCATCGACATCCTAAAGACTAAAGAAGCATCGAGATGGATAAGATCAAATATGGTTTCGAGGTTTTCCAGAATGTGCCAGTATGGAACACAGAAGGTATGGGACTGGGATAATAAAGTGGAGATCAAATTATTTTTAGACAAGGTGAATCTGTCACAGATAAATGACTTAGCAAGGGATAAGTCAGGAACTTGGGTGGGAGATGACTTAAAGTAACCTTAAGGAGGTTAGATTCTGAAGGCCATACTCAAGGTCAAGGGTGAGCCAAGCACAATGACCCCTGAAAAATCCCTCAGGGAGATGAAACATCTGAAACCAAGATCCAATTTTGCTGAAAGTACAGTAGGGCCAATGATTTTTCTGGAGCGGAGGGGCTACTGAGGCACCAAGAGAAGCAGCAGCCTTGTGTTTTGGGATCTGCTATAAGAGAAACGCTAGAAGGCCCATCTCCCATTACCAGCCTGCTGAGTGCAATGGTGGCCAGAAGCACCTGCATGAACAAATTGTTTCCTGTTCGACGTGCAGTTGATGCCATGTCGAGTTGGGCATCATGGGCCTATTTGTGCAGTGAACTGTCTTCCAGCGCCAGCTGTGAAATGTCCCTGCAGAAAGAAGGGATCGACAGGTACTGAGGGCTGGGGACAGCATGCTGGGAGTGCCAAGGGCTGACCAAAGTACTGTGATCAAAGGAGGAAGAGCCAAGGAAGAATCAGAAGAAGGGAAACGGGGGGTTTAGTGAGTCAAGGAATGGCAAAGGAGAGGAGGACATCACGAAAGAGATGGGCTGCGAATGCTAAATTCCATTAAGAGAAGGAGGCCTCAAAGTCCTCGGATGAATTTGAGACTGGAGTGTTATCAAATATGTTAAAAATAGAAAGCCTCCGTGAATGATAAAAATGGAAGCCAAGTTATAAGGCTGGGGATTTGGGGGATAAGAAAATGAAGGCATTGAGTTACGCTCTTTCAAAATTTAACCATGGAAGGAAGGAGAACTAAGGGAATCTGAGGCAGAAGCAGAGAAAACGAAACACCATAAAGAACACGGGCTTATTTAGAAAAAGTCCCCAGTTACTCATCAATAATAATAACAGCTAACACTTACTGAACATTTACTGTGTGCGCTAATGTAGTTAAATTTAGTTAAACCTGGAGACAAATACTACTATCATCCATCAGAAGAAACTGAATGACAGTAAAGAGGTCAAACAAATATCCCCAAATCCCACAGCTGTTAAAAGGTAGAGATAGGATTGGAAATAACCGGTCTGACTCTGGGGTTTCACTTAACTCTCCTGGGTAGAATAGAGAGAGGTTCCAGAAATCACATCTCAGAGACGAAGCATTGGTCTTGGTTCAGAGGCATCCTACAGTTGGACCTATTCATTCCCAGGATTTCTTTCTTTTCTTTTTTTTTTTAATTTCTATTGTCAAATTGGTTTCCATATAACACCCAGTGCTCATCCCAACCAGCGCCCTCCTCAGTGCCTGTCACCCACTCTCCCCCCTCCCGTACCCTCCTCAACCCTCAGTTTGTTCTTAGAATTTAAGAGTCTCTTATGTTTTGTCTCCCTCCCTCCCAGGATTTCAAACATTGTTTCACTGTTCCTAGGATTTCACACAATGTATTTATGTAAAATTATAGTGAGGATCCATGTGAATTACACACGGATCAATATCGCCATCCTCTGCTGTCTTCTAGGTTGCCCACACTACTACGTCCTGACTTCTCCCTCCACACTGAATCCTAGGACTCCCTGCAGGGTCAGCTCCCGGCTCACAGCAGGTAAAAAGCCTAGAAGCAAAAGGAGGAGGGGGTGAAAACAACTCCCCTCAAGTATGCCAGCGATGAGCTGAGGAACTACAGGAGGCGAGGAGTTTAGTTACCGACCTGAAGAATTTCCCCGATCTACAGCATGATGCGAAATTACCAATCAGAGCCTAGGAACACAGGTGACACTGGATGAAGAACCTGTGCCAAAGGGTGTAGAAGTCAAAGCTCTACAGTTGTGGCACTGCCATCCAACCAGCACATTATTTATTGGGCAAGCGCTATCAGTCTTCCACTGTGCCGGGCAACGGGACCACGAGGTTCTGTTGGAGGGGGAGCGCTAAGCGTGAACAACAGAAAAGAACAGTGTGGGATGATGGCCGTGCTTCACTGATGGCTGAAAGGGCCCCAGTTACGGTCAAGGCGGGACGCGAACTCTGCAGCAAGTTGTTCGAGGGGAAAGCTGAGGGGGCAAGTCATTCTAGGTGGGGGCGGGGGGGAACATAGTGGAGGGACCTCACAGGAACATCTGAATGGAGTTGGTAAGAAATCGGCTTCACCAGAGTGGCATATTATTGAATTCTGGGGAGAGGTAGTTAATAAAGTGGAACTAAAAAGGAGACGGATTTGAGATATAGCTTTAACACGATGGTAATTCTAAAGATGGTGGAGGGAAGGAATCGGGATGGGGGGGGTTGTTTTGCACCACAAGCAATGGATAAGGAAGACTATGCAGAGGAATTGCGTGGGACAAGGAAAGATCAGGCCGGCACAGGGCACATTGGAGAAAGTAGAGTGAGATTTTCTACTGCCTGATCTGGCCTAACCAATAATACACTGCCCTCTCGGGTCACAGATTACAAAATACTTTCATGGTCATTTTCTCATTTCATTTATGCGCCAATCTTTTAACTCCATTTTTTTTTTTTTCAAAGAAAGAGAAAATCAAAGAGGGTGCATGACTTTCCCAAGATCCTTGAACCAATCAGTGAGCGGTTAACCTGTCTTCTGATCCCAGGTTCCCTCTCAAATGTCCTCCAGTGGCTCCCTTGACCTCTGACTGGCGAGAAACGCAAGGCTTTGTCCCCAATGGCTCTCACACTCTCTCCCATTAGTGAAGTGTCAGCTGTTTAGATTATGGTCTTTTTATTTACATACTCTACACTCGAACACACGAAGCAGCGTAGGAAGCAAGGATGATTCATCAGTTCACACAGGCAAAGGGAAGTCCCCTTACTTCGTATTTGGCCTGTGCAGGTGCGAGTGATTTGAAGAGGACCTGGAATCGCCACACAGTGGCCTGGGTCCCCATATGTTTTTCCTTACATACGCTCTCCTCCCGAGGGAATGGAGCCTACTGACTGCACCCTCCTCTGGGTGACTCAGACATGAGAAGGGTCTAGCCAGAGCATCTAATTACACAGGCCAGGTCAGGCTCTGGAATCAAAGCCCTGCTTGCTGCCAGGCTACTGGCTTCCCAGGTGTCAGAGAAGATGGCCGCAGGCAAGGGGCAGGGGACCCACGTTGAAACCTACTTCAGTGGTCCTTGGTCCCAGGCAAGCCTGCTCTACAGACCGGGAAACGTAATAAAGGGCTTTAATGGAGGTTTTATTACTGGCTGGGAGGCAAACCTTCGTTACCCAACTGGCAGCTCTCTTTCATGTGGCAACTCTGACCCGCTGAGATCATGCCGGGGAGCGGGGAGGCAGCGCTTCGAATTTTTGCAACTCAGCACAGCCTTTGAGGGAGATGCCCAGGCGGCTCAGAGCCGGGGCCGCCGAGCCAGGCCTGCAGGCGGGCTGGGCCTGGGAGAGGTCCTTGGCCAGCCCGGGGACGAGGCCACACCTCCGCGCAGCATGCTGAGGGACGATGAGGCCTGCTGGCAGGTCCCGGAGGACCTCTGCGTTTGCCGTGATGCCGGAAATGCCGGAGACCCCAGCTCCCAGCATCTCCCAGCATCTCCCCGCTGCACGTGTTCTTATCTTAAAAGAAAAAGTCCATCAGTTCAGCGGCTGCTGATCACTTGGGAAACTCGTTACAAATACAGATTTTTTTGCCTTGTACTTTGGATTGTGGCAAATAGGCCGGGTTCAGAAATGAATTCATGGGGTATCTGGAGGTAGGTAAAACAATATTATTCTGTTGTGGTAAAATATATGTTACGTAAAATTTACCTTTTTAAGTACATTCACATTGAAACGATATTTTTTTCATGTTTTTATTTTATTTTTGAGAGAGAGGGAGAGAGACAGAGGGTGAGCAGGGGAGGGGCAGAGAGAGAGGGAGATACAGAAAGTGAAGCAGGCTCCAGGCTCTGAGCTCTTGGCACAGAGCCCAACACAGGGCTCAAACTCACAGACGGTGAGACCATGACCTGAACTGAAGTTGGATGCTTAACCGACCAAGCCACCCAGGGACCCCAAAACCATATTTCTAAGAAAGAACCATTAGATGTGAGGCATTGGGTAGGAAAACCTGTTGTCACTCAAGTACATATGAGAGAACATAAGCATTGTGCTCTACTCTAAGTGGTAAAGTTGTTCCTTGTGGCGGGGCAAGCTAACCTGAAACAGGGTACGTGTGTCCCGGGATGCAACAAATAAGTGAGTGGATGTCAGACACTGGGAGCCATGTTTCTCATTGTTGGAGTAGGAGCTTACAGATAAGGAAGGGGATGAACTGGTACTGGATTAGCCAGAGATATCAGTATGAACTCATGCTTAGCTTAACATAGATACTGATGGGGACACATGAAACTAATTATAGATATACATGTCAGTATACACATGTGTATTTTCTTGATCTGACCACTAAGGGAGCCTAGAAGCAATGACATTCTAGTAGCAATAAGCACACCCAACACCAAGATCTTGGTTTCTAATGCCATTATACAATGAAAGGAACCAAGGCTCTTTGGAGAAATAGATGATTCTAGGGCTGGGGCAGGGAAAATATAAGATGAACTTGGAGCATCCTGTAGAGCCAGAAAATAGGGGAGCGCTCAAAAAAACAAAGTAATAGGAGTATTTCAAAAAGATATAGAAACCAACAGAACTTCCGATGGCTAAAGCTGAGCAATGCAAGCAATAAAATAAAATAAATGCACGTGAATCCATTTGATGCAAATAAATGCTTAAATAAATAAATAAATAAATAAATAAATGGTAGATTTATTTCCAAAGATAAATTTCCCATGCACAAGAATCCCAAATAATTTATGTAGATACTACCCTCTTAGGGAGTGGAGTATAACTCTCTAGCTCTTAGATGTAGGGTAATCTTAGTATCTTGCTTACAAAGATTACAGTATGGAAAGAGGCGAAATTCAAAAATAATTCTGCAGCGGAAAAACCTGGCAAACACTGCCTAAGCCAGATGGCCAAGGTCAACATCATCGGTGATAAGGCAAGTTGGAAGCCTGTGCTCTCAATACAGTATATGGGGACTGGCAGGTCAGCTCTGTAGTCTTCCTCTCAAAAACCCATAACCTCAGTCCAAACGTTACAAAAACAGAAGCAAAACTCAACTGAGGGACATTCTACAAACGACCTGTCCTGTATGACTCCACACTGTCAAGATCATCAAAAATAAGGAAAGTCTGAGAAACTGCCCCAGCCAAGAAAAGCCTAAGAAGACATGACGACGAAATGTCATGTGGTATTCTGGAAGGGAGCCCGAATGGGAGAAAAAATGACATAAGGAAAAACTAATAAAGTCTGAATAAAGTGTGGATTTTAGTTAATGATAACGTTTTAATCTTGATTCACTAGTAGTGGCAAACATGCCATCACTATGTAAGATGTCGAGAATAGGGGAAAACATGGAGTCTAAGAGAGTGCTCTGTACTCTTTGCTACTTTTCTATATGTCTAAAAATATACTTAAAATAAAAGGTTTATTTAAAAAGACATAACTGATTTGATTTCTTAGGCGTCTAATACGAGCTGCAGATCGTGCCTGGTCTCAGAAAGTACACTCCGATAGGGACCAGATATCAGGAAATAATATTCAGAAGCAAAGGGAGATGAATAAACAGGACCGATGCAAAGCAAGCTCTCTGGTAGGTCAAGAGAGTAGTAATCACGCCCATTAAGAAGGATGAGTGCCAAGTTTACTTCCTCTGCAGCCTCCCCACTGAGTCAAACAGTTCCTTCATCATCTCTGTCCCTAAGTCTGTGTTAGAACGAATGAGGTGTTGTCTATGTAGGGTGTGTGGTGCAACAGTAATCCCTGACGCCAGGCTCTAGATCAACACAAGTGCTCCCTACAAGCCCGTGAGAAGCTCTGAAGAGTCCCTGCTTCTCACACTTGTCACAACCAAATATAGGTACTTGGGGTCATCTTTCAGAGTCCGAGGCTCTGTCCTGGCTAGTTTAGCAGATGAAGGGCCCTTGACACCATGTCCCTGGATGAGCCATTTACTTTCATCCCATTCTGCAATTTATTTATTCAGCACACACTGAACCTCTGCACGTCTGCAGTCAGTGCTGTGTCAGGCTGGCCTAATGGCGTGAGGCTGGGCCCTCCACTCAGACTTTCCGAGTTCAAATCTGGCCCCATCATCTACAAGGCACATGATCTCAGGGGGCTAACAACCCATCTAAGCCACAGACTCCTAAGGTAAGACGAAAGAAACGATCGAACACCTCTTAGAGAGCTGACGAGATTAAATGAAAGAACACACAAAGCGCTTCACAACACTCTGTACTCAGTAAAAATTAGCTGCTATCGTTGTCAGGTGACAGGGATTAAAAAAAGGTAGACAAAGTCAGGGTAGTTGTTTGTCTCGTTGGAGAATGAAATCTAGTAGATTCCAGCCAGTGGTCACAAGTTATTCCCCTAACCCAGTCTCCCTTAGGCTATGGGAGGCGACTGGCAGAGAAAATATGATCTGACTATGAAATAACACCATTCATGACTACCACGGGTCATATGTCATGTGTCCTTATAACGGGTATTCTGTGGCCATCTTTCCCTCACTAAAACTATGAATCACATAATATGACACAGGAACTGTAAAATATTTTCATGATAATGCTTAACTAAATCATTATGGCAGTTACATTTAATAAAGTAACATTATTTCTGTACTATATCGATAATTTAAGGGCATTCATGATAGAATACTGAAAACCAGACCTACCGTTAAAAAGTCAATACGCAACTCCACCTCACATATATGTTGTTGAAGAAAATACTATCTCCTGTAGTAGTTATTTTTTTTATTTTTTTAATGTTTATTTATTTTTGAGACAGAGAGAGACAGAGCATGAGCGGGGGAGGGGCAGAGAGAGAGGGAGACACAGAATCCGAAGCAGGCTCCAGGCTCTGAGCTGTCAGCACAGAGCCCGATGCGGGGCTCAAACTCACAGACCGCGAGATCATGACCTGAGCCAAAGTCGGACGCTCAACAGACTGAGCCACCCAGGCGCCCCTATCTCCTATAGTAGTTAAAGGTCCGTTTCAGCCTCACCCCCAATCAAAGAATGCCCTTGGATTTCCAGCCTTAACTAACAAATCCAGTCTCCTGGTCAACCTTCACCCAACCCACCCCCAGGAGGGACAAAAACAAAAACACTTGCCTCCAAGCGTAGCCCATTCTCTCTAAAGCTGGATTTTTCTCCACCACTGGAGGCGGGGCTTCAGTGAGCCTCCGCTCCCCATTGTGTCCCTGAGACCACTCCTCACCACCATTTGCCGAAGCGTTATCTGCAGGAGTGTCCCTCCCACCACGTTGTCCCCATCCTGGAAGTCAACCAGTTAGTACTTGGTTAAGCAGTAGCTTCTTGTTAATTAGACCAGGTTCTTACAAAACAAAAACTGCGCACTTCACTAAAGACTCCAGCCCTCTAACATCTAGTTTATTTCTTTTTGGAAAGCACACTATCCTTTCTCTAGCCTGTGTCTAGCACTTTGGAAATAAAGTGATCAAAGAAGGAAATTTCTTCGCTCCTTTTCCCATTAGCTATGAGCAGTCTAGTGCATAGTAAATGCTTAATAAATATGAATGAAATGGTTATTTCTTTGAACGACCCTCTTCTATTACACTACTTGGTTATTACTTCACAAATATTTACGTGGTACTTACCATGTGCTCAACACCGTTCTATGTGCTTTTACATATATTAACTCATTTAATCCTCATGACAATACTGTGAGGCAAGTACTATTATTATATCCTTTTTACAGACAGAATCTGAAGCGCCAAAAGTTAAGCAGCTTTGCTTAAGGTCAGTCACTAGGTGACAGAGCTGGAATTTGAACTCGGGGAATGTAGGTTTAGAATCTGTGCTCCTAACCCCATGCTAGGCTATTTCTGTATTAGTCCACACTCCTCCTGGCCACAGGGCATTGGGACTTGTCAATCTGAGGACCACATCTCCCTAATCAAAGTTACAGTTTGGGATATGCACATGTGGCTCAAACCAAGTCAGAGAGAGTGCCCCACCATCACCCCACCACCCAGGGTTCTGCATTTGAAACTAGAGGAGAAGGTATTTGCCTTTGCAGAAACGCAACAGGAGAGGCGTGAATTCTGGAAGAAGTGAAGGAAGAGAAACCTATCTCTTAGAGGACAGGATCCAGGCCAGTTCTAGAAAGGAGGTGGTGTTGAGACGTGGGCAGAAATAAAGTGGGGGAGATGACACCTTACTTGAATCCCCGGATCTAGGTGGGACCGAAATCCCTCTCATCAATGGGAATTTGTTACACTGCCCAGGATGCTCCCTACTTTTTAAAAACTTAAGGTAGTAGAGTTGGGTTCATGTTACTTTCAAATAAAACCACCATTCATGGGACGCCTGGGTGTCTCGGTCAGTTGAGCGTCTGACAGCTTGGTTTCAGCTCAGGTCATGATCTCGCTGTTTGTGAGTTTGAGCCCTGCATCGGGCTCAGTGCTGCTGATATGGAGCCTGCTTGGGATTCTCTCTCTCTTCCCTCTCTCTCCGCCCTTCCCTTGCTTTCTCACTGTCTCAAAAATAAATGAATAAACAAACTTAAAAAAAGAAAACACCACCATTCATGGCAGGGGATGGAGATTTAATAAAAACTAAATGAATGAAGGGTCCTGAGTAATACGTTGGCCATGTGAGCTATAGCACTGGACACCAGAGACTGTGTCCCCATGGGGAGGGAAGACAGATATTTAAATGATGACTTACAACGGGCCAGCAGACTCTTACCTGGAACTGAAAGCACACCAGAGTGGCTGAAGTGCAGAGTGTGGAGTGGCCTAGGACAAAGTGAGGGGAGAAACAGGGCCCAGATTATAGAGAGCAGGGTAGGTCATGTCAGAAATTAAGTTCTACGCTGACACCAGCAGCAGCGGGGAAGGTGAGGGAGAGGTTTGGGCACTGAAAGGTTCTAGAAGGGGCGACATGTCCAGATTTGTGCCTTCAACAATTCCGCCTGAAGTGGGGAGAACGTACGATCTCGGTAAAAAATAAAAGAGGACTGGCCTAACGTCATAGCAGAGGGGTCGAGAATATTTAGGAAGTTACGTTTAGGTCACAGCAGCCCAGAGTACCAAAGCCAGACGAGAAATTATAGAGATTTCTAGGGAGCCAGACAGCAGTTTCCTTATTCCACAGATAAGGATGTGGAAGTTCGAGAGTGGTACCTTTAAATTTAATACGCATGTTGGTATACATCCCTTATTATCAGGTCACATTTGGGCAAATCCAAGCAACTTCTCCACAGCTGATCATGAAAGAAATGGTCCTTAAGACGAATGTACAAAGCAAATAAAGATTTGTAACAAAGATTTTCTTTCCCGGTCGTCGTGGTCTTGGAGCTGTAAAAGCCTCGGCTAATTTGCGTGTCCCTCTCCCTCCCTAGCGTCAGTGAGCTTAGTGCCTCATTTTCTCCAATAGATCTTCGGTCTTGCATCAGTCTTTCTGGTCATTTTTATTTCCTTTCACTTTAGCCTGACCTCTAAGTCACCATTGTGGCATTATGCTAAGAGAAGTCAGCCAGACACAAAAGGACCAATGCTGTATGATTCCTCTTCTAGAAGCCACCTTAAGTAGACAAAGTAAGAGACAAAAGGTAGGGCAGGGCTGGCCAGGGGACAGGGGAAGGGAGGGATGACGAGTTACATTTGATGGGTTTGAAGTTTCAGTTTGAGATCATATAAAAAGCTCTAGGGATGGACGGTGGGGATGGTTGCACACTGAGAATGTACTTAAAGTGCAAAAATGTACACTGAAAAATAGTTTAAATGATACATTTCATGATATGTATATCTTCCCACAATAAAAATAAATTTAAAAAAAAAACACTAGAATTGACTGCATGTTTGTTCCAAGAAGCTTTCTTATTTCCTTTATTAAATTTTCCCATGTCCTCCTTGGAGACATCCTAACACAGAACCTGATTACCACATATCCTTATTTTATAAGCGTTAATTAAGGACCCTCTGTTGCCATTTTCTCATTTATTCCTAACAACCACCCAGTGTGCTAATAATATTGGCCCTACTTTACAGATGAGCAATCTGAACTTTACAGAGATTTCCACTGAAGACTGCAAAGCGGGTGCTGGATAAAGTGGAAGAGAAATTTCTTGCTAGAGAAACTGATTCAGAACCCATTTCTGCATTCGATGACTGTAAAATTCATTTTGAGAGCCTTCAACCCGTTACACCTAAACCGTTTAAGAACCCCGTGGCTGAATGTGGGATTTCTTATGGGCAAGTCTTTCAACAACTCGCCTCCGTGAACATCCATTCCATCTTGTAGGAAATTACCAGAACAAATCACTCTTAACACACACAAGCCCAACTCACCAAACCCCAGCAGGACTATCCCAAACCATTCCCATTGGACCGTTACTAAGAACTAGAACTCGGTGTTCCAAACAGAACTAACATTGAAAGTGTTAAGTGAATTCTTTCTCATTTGTCTAAGTGTTTAGTAGTTAAGAGAGGGATGGCTGTCTCCAGGAGTATTATTGCACTAAGCCCCAGCCTTCCTACACATAACCTAGCAATGCTCAAGGAGTCGTGACCCACGGTCACCATGACCCACTTTCCCCTACCCGAAGGCCATCCATTTGCTTTCTTTCTTGAGGTAGGGGAAGTCTTGGAGAGTGTTCCATTCCATCTTTGCCTTTTCTGCCCTTCCTGCTTTACTGATGTCACTTCGGTCCTTACCCCGTGACCAAACAGCACAAACCTGATGGGCCACCAGGACCCCCTTCCCTCCAAGACCACTCCAGCCTGCTGGGCACCGGGCCAGGGAAGAGGGGGGCCACCTGAGATCTGCAGGGCATGCTGGCACTCCCAGGGTGAGCCCTGGAGGCGGAGGATCCCTGGAGACCTGCCAGAGTGACTTCCCAGACAGCCCAAGAGCCAGCTGCCAAGGAGTCTCTTCTTAACCACAGCACCTCCTTTTGAGGAGACGTTGTATCTGGGGACAGTGTCGGGCGACATCGTGGTTGGGAATCAGAGCTGCTAGCTCGCTGGGGACGTCTGCAGGGCATCCCTGCCAGGCTTCTGGCTTGGAGAAGAACTGCCTGTTGATTCTAACATCTCATTCTTTTCAAAAGCTCCCCTCCTCATCATCCAGCTTACCTAAATTTGAGAACAGATCCCAAGCTAGCTCCTGAACTGAATGGGATGATATATTCTTCTCAAAGACTCTTGAAAGCAAACAGGACAGAAGGAAAACTGTGTCTAATTTTTAAGTGGGAAAATGAGAGGGAAGGTTGAAAATGGCGTAATTAAACTTAACGCGACAACCCAGCGCACATGGCCAGTGGGGACAGGAAACTCAGCGTCCCCTGCGGAGACCACCTGCCCAGATCGTTCACCACAACCCCAAAGGCATTTGCTTTCAGCTGCATGGTCTGGGTTGGCACTTTACCTCAATGCCTCTGAGCTAAAAGTGACTTGTTCCTTTTCTTAATTCCATGTGGCCATTCTCCCTCTTGTTCTCCTTCCTAGACAGTCTCTGTTCCACCCCCAGGTCCATGCTCTGTCCTTCGGCCCCGCGCTATCCCCTAGGAGGCTGGGCCCTGAAGATGTTATTTCCAGCTGGCTTGTGTTTGGATTCAGCCAGTGGAAGGCGCTGGTAAATGAGAGGGTGGGACGAAGAAACATCAGGGACATTCTTCCCCACTACCTCCCTGCCTCAGCCTGGTTCTGGGGTTCTGACTGCACCCCTCCCCTTCCACAGCCCCCACCAAGGAGTCCTCCTTCCTGAGCCATCTCTCACAGGGCTCCAGCAGCACCGCACCCCACACCTTGTCCCCTCAACCCCAGAGGTAGTAGCAGCTTCCTGATAACACTCCTCTCTGGGGACCTCAACATTCCTGTTCAATCCTTTAACACTGAGTCCTCACTTTCTGAAGCAGCACCTTCATTGGAGTCTCCACTGGAGCCAACTAAGGTAAGTTCTGTTTCCTGCCTAGATCCCACCTGCTCGGATCACACACAGTTCCTTGCTGTGACACAAATACTCCAGGCCGAACCCTGCCTCAGGGTCCCTCCACCTACTTTTCCATTTCCCCGTAACACTCGATTCCCAGATTTGTTTTGCCTACTTACTCACCTCCAGGTCTCTGCTCAAATGTCACCTAATCAGGGACACATTTCTTGACCCCAGTATAAAATGGCCACCTCCCTTCATCCCCTTGCACCCATCACTCTCTGTCTCCCTTACCCTCTTCTGATTTTCTTCATAATGCTTTTTGTCATCTGACATACCATATAGTGATCGATTTGTTTTGTTTTGTTTTCTGTTTCCTCTCTTCCCCAACTGGAATGGAAGCTCATTTAGAGTTCATTGTTAACCTTAAACAGTGCCAGGAATATGGTAGGTATTACATAAACATTTCTCCGAATGAATAAATGCATTGTGTAGACACTGCTTGACTCTCCTTCATAACTTCAGGCTGTGAACTCTGCACGCAACTTTTCCCCATGAAGCCCTATATACCATCTCAGGGAATAATTACTGAAGGGTCAAAGGTGCTGGCAATTGTACTCAGCGAACCTGGATGTGGCATGAAGAGAAATCAAGTCAGAAAAGGAAAACAATCCCCAAATTCCAACTACCTCCGGGATCTGGGATCTAGACACAAGCCTCCAGAACCAACGGTTAAGATACACTCCTGTACCTGTACCTGAACCAAACTCAGAATGGATAGCTTTACGAGGTGGATCAGGCTTGGGTGGGACTGGACTGGAAAGGAAAAGCAAGGAGAAGGAAAGAGTAAGCGCTTAGGCAAAGGGCCACCTGGTGTGGCCAAAGGTTTTGTCCTTGGAGAAGAAAGAAAATGCAAAGCCCCGTATCTTTTTGTGCTGGGCTTCCTCTTCATGAAACCTTCCAAATTTCCTTATGTTCTCTGGCCAACATCCTACAAGCCCTTTATCTTCTGAAGCAGGAGCGAGGGGGCTTTGCATCCTCTCCTTCTCAAGGGTCTAAGGACATGTAAGGGGGAAAAGTAGGCATCTCAAAATGAAGCTCTGTTGGCCCGAGAGAAACGTAAGATTTCATGGATCAGAATCTGGCCCACCTCTGCCAAACGCCATGGAAGAACTCAGAGGCCATGAGACCTGGACTCGGGCCCATGTGATCTGATCACACCCACAAGTGTCCCTCCATACACTGTTCACCCCTCCCACCCCCAGAGCTGTGCTAGACCCCACTATTCTTAGCCTTGCTAATTTTAGCCATGCTCACGGGAAAGAAGTAGTACCTCACTGTAGCCTCAGCTCACATTTTCCTAATGACCAATGATGTTGAGCCTCTTTTCATGTGCTTATTTTCCATCTGTGCATCTTCGTTGGTGATGTGTCTATTCAAATCGTTTGTTTTTTTTTTTTTTAATTTTATTCAGTTTTGAGAGTTCTTCTTATATTCTGTATATGAGTCCTTCATCAGGTCAGTAAGCTGCAAATATTTTCTACCAGTCCACAGCTTAACTTTTCATTCTCTTAACAACACCTTTGAAAGAGCAGGGGTTCTAAACTTCAATGAATTCTAACTTACCTGTTTCCTCATTTGTGGGCCATACTTTGGTATCGTAGCTAAGAAATCCTCACTTAACCCAAAGTCACAAACGTTTTCCTTTTCCTCCTATGTTCTGAAATTTTTTTTCTGTTATCTAGGTAACTCCATGGTAATCAGAGAACATACTTTGTATGATTTCAATTCCTTTAAATCTGTTAAGGTTTGTTTTATAACCCAGGACATAGCTTACCTTGATGAATGTTCCCTGTGTTCTTAAAAAGAATGTGTCCCCTGCTGCTATGAGGTGGCATGTGTTAAATCACAGTCATGTCCAGTTGGCTGATGGTGTCATCTAGTTCTTCTGGTATGTGTTTGCCTATTTTCTTCTATTCGTTCTATCAGTTGCTGAGAGAGGACTTCTAACGTCTCCAACTATAATTGTGAAATTGTTTAGTTCTCTTTTCCGTTCCAGCTGCTTTTTTCCTTTATGCATTTTAGTGTTCTGTTGCTAGAGGCAAAACGTTAGAATTGGTAGATCTTTCTTGAAATGACTCCAGCTCTCCTTCGGGTGGTATCTGCCTGACAGATCACTGCCCATCCTTCCACTTTTAGCCTACACCTGTCAATTGAAGAGAGTTCTTTGTAACATAATTATTGATACATTTGGATTTAGATTTACCATTTTGTTCATCGTTCTATTTATATGCTCTGGGATTAGTTTCTCTATTTTTCTTTTTCCGCTTTTTGTGGGTTTTTCTGAACATTTTTTAGTATTCCACCTTAATATATCTACTGCACTTTTTCCTGTATCTCTTAGTACAGGTTTGTAGTGGTTGCCCTTGAAGTTACAATATACGTAATTAACGTTTCCAATCTAGTTTGATTCAATATTTTACCACTCCAGGTGGAATGTGGAAACTACCAATTGGCCCTTTCCTCCCCTGTCATGTCATCGTTGCCATAGGTTAGATCTACATATACTGGAAACTCTGTCAGACAACGTCGTATTTTTGATGTTGTTATTTGTAATTATTAAACAGACTTTAAAGAACTCAATGGGAGAAGAGTCGTCTGTTAAATTTACTGAGATACTTCTTATCTCCGTTACCCTTCCTTTGACTCTTATGTTCCCAGCTTCCTCCTGGTAGAAATTCCTTTTTGTCTGCAGACTTCCTCTAGCAACTCTCTTAGAGCAGGTCTGCTGCTAACAGACTCTTCTATTTCCTTCTTCAGAGAATTTTTTATTTGCCCTCATCCCTGAAAATGTTTTCACGGCTATAGAATTCTAGAGTGAGTTTCCTTCTTTCCATACTTGAAACATGTTGTTCCAGTTTCTTCTGGCTCCCTGGTTTCTGATGAGAAATCGGAGAAACCCACACTTACTAGAATCAGGTTTTCCTACAAGGAATGCATCATTTCTCGCTGGCTGCTTTCAAGATTTTTCCATCTTTTGTTTTCAGCAGTTTGGTTTTGATGTATCTGGGTGTGCCTTGCTTTGGGTTTATGTGAGGTTTGAGGGTCAGTGAGTTTGTTGAACCTGTAGGTTTATGACTTGCATCAAATTTGAAAAGTTTTCGGCCAATTTTTTTTAGCCTTATACTTTTTCTCCTTTACTTCTGGTACCATGACTACATGAATATTTGATCTTTTGTTATTGTCCCACAGGTCCTTGAGATCTGTTCTTTTTATTATTTTTTTAAATCTTTTCTCTCTGTGTCCTCATTAGATCATTTTAGTTGACCTATCTTCATGTTCTGACTCTTCTTGGCCATCTCCATTCTGCTATTAAATTCATCCAGTGAGGTTTTGTTTTTATTTCTGAGTTAACAAATTTTATTTCTTTTCCTAAATTTCCTTTTTTTTTTTTTTACATCTTCTATTTCTTCGCTGAGATTTCTATCTCTTGTTCATTTCAAGAATGCTTTCCCTTACTTAGTAGAGCATTTTTATAGTCCCTACTTTAAATATTTTGTCAGTGTTAGTGAGACATTGACTTCTGTTGGTTTGCTTTCTCTGTATGGGTTGAGATATTTCTGGTTCTTTATGTGCCAAGTAATTCTAGATTGTATTCTAGACCTATTGAATATCATTTTTGGAGATCCTGGGCTGTATTTACATCCTACAAAAAATGGACTTAGGCCACAAATTCTAATTAGCCTTATAAGGCCTATGATTCTAACATCAGTTCAGTTTTAAAGCCTTTGTAGTACTATTTGGATCTGTGTCGCAGTGGCCCGTCTGGGATTTGGGTGTTGGCATACCCCATAGTTCAGTTCTCAAAATCTATATATGCTCCTTAGGATAAAGTCTACAACATGAGCATCCCAGTGGGTTAGCCTAGTAGTCCATAAACCATATTAAGGGGTTTCCCTAAAATTTCAGCTTCCTGCAGGATCCCACTGCTTCTGCTGCTGCTGCCATGGAATTGCTTAGGCTGGGACAAAAGAAAATGAAGAAAGCACTAAAAGAAAAAAAAATGAGGCATTTCTGCACTCTTTCTGAATATTAGGAGTTTTTTTTCCCACTTAAGCCAGAACTAAAGGACCCATAGACATTTCTGTCTGCATCCTACTACCTGCTTTCATATTTGGGGCTGATTGAAGTCAGGGAAATACCAGCGTGGGGGGAAATAACAAACCCACCCTCAGTTCAGCAGTAATACAAATTCTAACCTTTTCCCCCAATCCACACAATACTGTGTACTTTTCAGAGTCCTCAACTAGCTTCCCCATGCATTTTGTCTAAGCTTTGGATTCAACAGGAAAGATAGGCTAGGGTGGCTTACTCCATCTTACCCAAAACTAGAATCTTCCTCTGTAATGTTTTCAAGTAGAAGAGATAACATGTGATTTTTAATTTTTCCCCCATGATTTTTCTAACTACTAATTTTAAAAAGCAAGAAGAAGACAAAATAGCCAAAACAGTTGCCTAACCTAGATTTGTCCTTCAGAGGGATGGGTAGTTGGACTGTCTCTGTCTCCACATTGCATGACTCAAGATGGCTTGATAAGGACTCTAGATAAGATCTAAGGGGAACTTCAAGGCTCTAAGAAACAATGTAGTCAAGTCTGGCTCTGGGCTCTGTGAGTTTTTACTGGTTAAATAAAGCATGATGATCATGCACTTGGGCTCCAATCTCCAAGAGTCAAGGCTACCTGCCCTTGCAACACCAAAACCAACCTTAACTGGATACTAATGATGCCACTGCATCTGAGCGATTAGGCAGGAGTAAAGTTTCCTCTTCCAGAAGGGAACCATAAACAATTATTGAGTACTTTTATGTGCAGAGACTGTACCAGATACTTCTCACACATTATTTACTTTAGTCCCCACCATAACCAGAAAAGTAGGTATTATTAGCATCATTTGTAGTTGAGAAAACCCAAGGATCAGTAAGATTAAGGCACTTTCCGGGTCCCCAGAGCTACGGAGTGGTGAGACCCAATCTGAGTCTTGTTCAAGTGTCTTTACTCTTCCCACACATTATGGGCCCCTGGAGGGGAGTATTTATGTTTGATTACTCTCAGTAAATCCAAGGCTTTTCACTTAGCAGGACCTCATAAATGAATTCATTAATTTAATAACCAGCACTAGGCTATATCTTGTTAGAGATTTTTTCCATTTCTTCCTGTCTATTTCCATTCGTTTTCCTTGCTCCTTACTCTATCCTCCAAAGGGACCCTGAACTCCTCGACAATCTGGCATGCAACATCTGGTCACTTAAAAACATTGGAATGATTGACTACATTTCTCAGTTCCTGTCCGGATGTGGAGCGTGGTGGAGACACCACGAGCGCAATCTATTCCTTCCTCTGTGTCTTCCCGTCACAGCCAGTGCCGGGCTCTGCATACAACCAGTATCCCATAAATACTGCCAGCTGTTCCAGTCCTTAGCCAAACCTTTCTTAGTGTTTCTCTGTTCCTGGGTGCCTGCTTTTTTGTCCCACGTTCCCTTCCTGCCCTGGAGAACCCGCAGGCCACTCTCTAGGTCTCTATAAAATGGATTCTTCTATCTGGCAAGAGATTGGATGGCTTGACTTCTGAGGTCAGTGCTAACATTATATGTCCTTGTGGTTACAGAAAGGTAGCACCAGCTGACTCCTGGCTCCTGGAAAGAACAAAGGGGCGTGTGGCAAAGCTCCTGCTCTGTGCACCAGGAAACACCAAGAGATATGCCTTCTTTGACCTATGAGATATCTGGCCTTAGTAATATACCCTAAGAAGTAGCTCTCAAATTCTAAGATGATAAGAATTATTTGGGGGTGCTGAACAAAATGCTGATTCCCTGGCCTGGCTAACAGATTCTGAATCAGTAAGCACGCTAGGGCCTAGATTCTGCAGTTTTAACAGGTGCCTACAGGTGGCTCTGATGTGGGTGGACCACAGCATACCTTAAGAAATTTTGCACTAAAGAAAAAGTATTAAGTGGGTTACCTTGTTTTATACAACACTCAGACTAGCAAGCCCTTGGCATAAATGGGCAAATGATAATTCATTCTGGATATAAATATATATGTTTATTACACGCACACACATATATATCCTTAATATGTAATATATATTATATATCTTTCATATATATACATATATATATATATATATATATATATATATACATATATATATGGCCTAAATGAAGAAACGGACAATCCATAACAATAACAACAACAAAAGCTGTGCCTGGCTGGGGGCTTATTCTGAGCCGGCAACAATGCTACGTTATCCATTTAATCCTCAAAACTCAACTGGACAAGGGCTACTATCCAAATGTTACAAAGGACAGAATTGAAATTGGGGGTTAAGGCCCAGCTAGGATTGGATTTGGACATGAGTCTGTGGGACTCCAAAGACAATGTTCATTCTACACCACCCCACTCCCTCCCTTCCCAGTAATTACCTTGGGGGAAAGGAAGAATGATTATTATGTTTAAGCTCTGCATGGATGGTATTAGCCTACCCCCCTTAAAATTAGAAAGAAATACGGTTGATCATAAAGGAGAACCCTAACAATGAGCCCAGGGGAAGTTGTGGACTCTTCAACTAAATGTCTCTAAAGCATAAAGAACTTGATTGTTTAACTTCATCCTTCCTGAAGGCTGAGAAACGGAAAAGATGACCCCCCACCCCCGCACACACCCCCAAGGCTTTTCAGGCCAAGAAATCCATTAAATCTTGCCCTCAACTAAATACCTGTCTCCGTTCTAAAGGACTCGCTTCGCCGGCCTGTAGGTGCAAACATCTGGATAGCAGGTGCTTGATTTTGTAGGTGCCAGAGGACACACAGCTGAGCCGAGCAGCCGAGGGGACAGGGGAGGAAATGTCATACATTGATGTAGCACCTTTCGGCTCTCCCCAAGCCCCCTTCAACAGGGAAGTGACGGGGGGCGGGAGGTGACCGGAGGGCCAGCAGCTCTGTAACAGCTGCACAGGAGAGCATTTAAGACTAGGACAGGAAGCGAAACGCAGAAGGGCAGTCCGTCTCGGGGAGGGTCTGAGAGAAGCGGAGGGGAATGGGGCCGAATCTTCCCGCCAGACGCCGCTCTGGGGAGGTCGCCTGCTTAAGCTCAGAGACCAAGGACCCTGCTTCTAGTTCTCCGAGGGGAGGTGAAAGGAGGAAGAGGAAAGAGCTTTTTGACTGTTTTCATTAAAAACAAGAGGAGTCGCACAGGCGACATGTGCTTGCTCCGCCCTTCCATGCCTGTGGCTGAAACGAGCCACGGAGCTCAAACAGCCCACTAACTCACATGTACAACTGGCCTTCGTTTTCATTTTCTTTAAATCCATTTGGACCTCATTCCAGATCTCTTACCTACCAGGAGGGGGAGAACAAAACAAACCAGCTTCCATTCTCCTAAAAGACTTCTCCCCAAAATGGCCCCAACATTGGAGAGGCCTCTCCGTAGGTAATGGGTCTACCCGGTACTTGCTAGGATGTCCTCATGCCAGCCTGAATGGTCCAGTCCCTTCAGGTCCAGTGCCACTGCTCCCCGAGTCTAGCCCCCCTAGGACCCCTGTACGGCCATACCCTCTAAGACCAGCCTCCTCTCCAGAGCACCACCAGGACGCCCCCCCCCAACCCACCATGGGGATATTTAGGATACCAAGAAAACTTCCTGGTAGCTTTAGACATTCACAAAAGACAGGGAATTTGATTTCAGTGGAGCTTCTACAATCCATCCTACAAGGAATAAAATTAATAAAATATAAAATGTACACAGCCATTTTATGTGTTAAATGCATTAGCGATAAAGCATAAAATTCTAAGCACTCTGTATGTGCTAGTTCACCTAATTCTTACAAAAAAACGTCATGCGGTAGGTCCTACTGTTATCCCATTTTACAGAAAAGGAAAGTGAGGCACAAAGAGAGTAACTTACCTGAGGTCACTCAGCCAGGCAGGGGCAGAGCTGGGATTTGAACCCAGGGCGTCTGTCTCTGGAGTCTGTGATCTGTGATATAAACCCTACTTCTCACAAATCACCTCCTTGAAACTAGAGGAGGGAAAAACACACACAAACGAACATTTCAAGCTTTGATTCCCCACACAAGAGGATAAGTAAGAAAGTTTCCTAGGCGTTGCTAGATCCAGGACCGCAGAGATACCTTAGAAACGTACCTCTGCTCAAATGCCACAGCAAAGAAAGGACAAAAGACCAAAAAAAAAAAAAAAAAAATCAAGTTCTGCTTTAAAAAAATTAACCTGAAATAGACCAGATTTCAAACTGCAAGTAACTAATTTACTTTGAGGAGCAGGGTTAAAAGTTTAAACCATCAAAAAACAGTCTTAAAAAACAGAGAACAAACAGGTGGCTGCCAGAGTAGAGGTGCGTCTGGGCACAAGAGAAATAGATAAAGAGGGGGAGGGGTTAAACCGTCAGTGAAAACGACGGTTGAGTCCAATTTTGAAAAAAAAAAAAATTAAGCTGCATTTCTAAAAATCTGAGTTGAGTGATGGTTTTACCTGCTGCATATGTTCTCTATCAACTAGTAAAATACAAATGTGTCCTTAATCTTTTTTTTTTAAGTACTTTTCCCGCTGGGAGTAAGGCTCCACAAAAATTTCAAGTAGAACCATCAGATAGCTATATAGTTTCAGTAATTAAAAGTAAACCTTGCTTCCACATCGCCATCTCTGATCTCCCGCCTTTGTTCTGATCTCAAATTTCTTGGCCCTTCGAAGGCAACATGGCACAATCCAAATCCTTTCCTCTTCCCCTAAAACTACCCCCACCCCTATATTCTTTACCTTCATGTCAGTTTCGTTTCAGTTTCCCAAGCTTGTCTCTTTCTCCATCAGCCCCTGATATCAAATTGGTCTCCAAGAACTTTTCACCCTTCTTTGTAAATATCCTTTGCTTCCTAACTTCATCCTCAGCTCCAACATGCTGAGTTCAGGTCCTCAAGAGTCGCCCAGGCTTTTTCTCACAGCCTAAAGCTGGTCTCCTGGACTCCTTCGTCCCCTTTGTCAGATCTCCACTCTTTCCCACTGTTATCAGTCACCTTATGACTATGGCATCCCTCCAGGGAGTCCCCAGTACTATTAATAGCATAATCATAGTCACCGTGCTAATAGTACCTGGGATAAGTGGACAGAGTAAGCTCAAGTGCTGTAGCTGGCTCTCGAGGTTGGCACAACGTGGGTCCAGGCCCACCCTCCCACTTTCACTTCCTGCCTCCTGAACACCACAGTCCCGGTGTTACCACCCCCAAGACAGCCACAGATAATGGAAAACACCCCATTCTTTTCTCTGCTCCGCGTGTTTGCACACACATTTTCCTCTCCCTGGTATTCGCTTCTCCCTTTTCTTTGCCCAAAGCAAAGCACTCCTACATGTCTTTAAAGAATCCACTACGGGGCACCTGGGTGACTCAGTCGGTTAAGCGTCTGACTCTTGGTTTCGGCTCCGGTCATGATCTCACATTTCGTGAGTTCGAGCCCCAGGTCAGGCTATATGCATTGACAGAGTGAAGCCTGCTTGGGATTCCCTCTCTCTCCCACTCTCTCTGCCCCTTCCCTGCTCACACTCTCATTGTCTCTCAAAATAAGTAAATAAACATTTTTTAAAATTCAGGTGCAATGCCACCTCCCCAGTGACATGTTCCCCACTCACCTAGGCAAAGTTTAGCATCTTGTGCAGAACCCCAAAAAGCGGCATTGAAACGTAAAGAAGGGGCGCCTGGGTGGCTCAGTCAGTTGAGGGTCTGACTTCGGCTCAGGTCACGTCTGTGAGTTGGAGCCCTGCACTGGGCTTTTTGCTGACAGTGCAGAGTGTGGAACCTGCCTCAGATTCTGTGTCTCCCTCTCTCTCTGCCCCTCCTCCACTCATTCTCTCTCTCTCTCTCTCTCTCTCTCTCAAAAATAAATAAGACATTTAAAAACTTTTTTAAAAAGAAACATAAAGAAACAAATGCAATGACGTTGGCTGTCTTCTGACCCCGCTCTGAGTTTCTGTGTATTCCTGATATAAGAGCGCCTAGCACTCAGGGGGCTACTCAGAATTTCTTTAATGAATAGTGGATGCAACATTTCCTCAAACCTCATTTCTCAACACTGGGAGTCAGTGCAGAGTATGTTCAGGAGGGCAGAATTCCTGATGTCGGATCCTGCTTTCCCCCTCCAGTTGTCTTATCTCGAGCAATGTATTTAAGCTCTTTATGCCTCAGTTTCCTCATCTTCACAATGGAATTCTATTAGCCCGGACTTCCACAGGCTGTAGCAAGCATGAAATGAGTTTCAGACGTGGAAGGCACTGAGAAGAATGTATGGCAATTATTACACACCCGAACAGTAATGGTTACTGTTACGGGCTTTATAAAGATTGCTTAGGGGACTTTACTACTAAGTCCTCTCTCATATACACCCCTTCCTTTTAAAGGGGTTTAGAACCACAGCTTTCTAACTCATATTATATTCCATTTTTCAATGCTTTCAAACAGAGATAGGCAGTATTTCTTCGTGAAAGCTTTCTTACTAGCTTCTCTCTGTGACTTGCCTGACAAGGGGAGCAGGTACCATGTTTATACCCCATCTCTTTCCTCATTTTTCCTTTCTATTCAATGGGATTCCCACAAGGATTTCTCCTGGGACCTAAGGATTTCCTGGGGAACATGCTCAGTCCAGGCCCTTGTACTCACGTACTACCCCCACTCCTGTATTCTTTACCTTCATGTCAGTTTCTTTTCAGTTTCCCAAGCCTGAAATCCAAAAATCGACCTGTCTCTTGCTCCATCAGCCCCTGATATCAAACTTGTCTCCAAGAACTTTTCACCCTTCTTTGTAAATATCCTTCCCTTCCTAACTTCAGGGCACACCGAGATTCTGACTCAGATGTGGAGTGGCACCCCGGAGTCTGCATTTGTACGGCACCCAAACTGATTCTGTTACAAGTGGTACATGCCCTTGCGCTTGGAAAACGCTGCCCTATGAAGTCCCATCCAAGACCTAACGGGGTGGAAATGTCTTTCAGAACCTTCCAGAACAAAAGGAGGAGGTGGTGGCGATGGCAACAGCTGGGAGGCACGTATCACAGCATCTCTTTATCTCCCTTGTTGCCAAGCCCTCTGTCAGCACTCCATAAATAATAAGCACCATGATAATAACAGCCGGAATAAGTGGACTGAAATTAAACATCAGAAAAGAGGAGCCACAGCTGGAATTTGCAGTAGTCTAATGACGCGGGGGAGGGAAGTCCTGGCTCTGATCAAGGAGAGCCCCACAGAGGCCCCATCGCCTCTCCAACCACAGGGCAAAGCAAGCAGTCCTCCCGATGCTGAGGCAGACACAAGAATTCTCATATAGAACCATCCCCACAGGATATTTGTGACTCCTGGGGTGACCTCACTGAGCCCAGACAGGGCTGGGGGTCCTGGGGACCGCTGGAAACCAAACTTCTTCACTCAGGCTTCAAAGACTGCCACCCCACCCCAGAAGTCACCCAACCTCTCCAACAGTCAACTCCATTGCTCTCATTCGCTTAACCGGTACTTAGGTTTCCACTCTGTGTAAGACACTGGACTAGAAACAGGAAGCTCACAGGAGACACAGTCGTAGCCTCCTCAGAAGTCCATTAGCTTCGTGGAGATGAGAAGGAGGACATGATTAGTGAAACCGGGTAAGAGGGAAAAGGGATCTTTTCCTTCTCGTTCCCTCTGCCCACACCCGCTCCGGGGTCCTCACTGAGGATGTCTTAGGAGTGCATGAACCAAGCCTCCATTCCTCTCACTTCCTTGGTTCCACTACTGGCAGCTGAGAGTGGGGGGGCGGGGTTGGAGGGCAGGAAGAACAAGAAGTCTAGATGTCTCTTCCCCAATTCCTCCCTTCCTTTCCAAAGTTTGGCAGTGGTCGAATATCCCTACCTGAGGACACCGCTGCCCTTTGGAAGCCTTCCCTACAGCGTGCATCTCCGCAAGCCCTAGCCGTTATACTCTCTCCTGGACCTTTTGAAGGTGCTTTTCTGATTTCCAATTTCAATGGTGACCATCTAGTGGGTAAGAACCTTCCACTGTGCGCCTTGTGGCCACCAGGGAGTCTCACATACAACTTGATGCATAATTAATGATCAACAAACAATGATTTTAAATGAATTAAAGTTCTTGGTCATATGAGTTGTCCATCTCTGTAGGGATGGGTAGAAATGAGCTTCCAACACAGAGACGGCTCCTGAGGACAAGCCCCAGGAAAACTGGTCACCACTGCTCCTCATTCTAAGGACGCAGAAATGAAGGTCTCCTTTATCATTGAGATGGAGGCTCACCTTTCTTAATTTCTTTAATTTTTTAATTTTTTTAACATTTATTTAGAGACAGAGTGTGAGTGGGAGAGGGGCAGAGAGAGAGAGGAAGACACAGAATCGGAAGCAGGCTCCAGGCTCTGAGCTGTCAGCACAGAACCCGACGGGGGGCTCGAACTCACCAACCGTGAGATCATGACCTGAGCCGAAGTCGGACGCTTAACCAACTGAGCCACCCAGGCGCCCTGGAGGCTCCCCTCTTCTTTGCGCTGTACTGAGCGGCAGAACATAATGCACAGAACAGGAATCTTTGTTTTGTTTCCCATAAAACCTCCAGTCGGTAGAACAGACCTTGAACACAGTGGGCACTTGATTAACGTCTGTCGAATAAATAAATTGAATGTAAATTTCGTGGTAGTCACAGTACATCCAACCAGGTCCCAATGGGAAACAGAAGGCACAACCGAATTGGGATTATTCATGGAGGATTGAATAAAAGCTATGTAACAAGAATGTGGGCAGAGGGTAGGGAAGTAACAAGTAACAATGGAGCACCGTTTTATCCTTGGACCCGACGGTCGGCAAATTAGCTGCCGTCAAACCCCAGAGAAAACGTGTGGAGAGGACCATTTGCCAGGAGTCCTGACCTTCAGCCTAGGAAAAGAGTTGATGCCCAGTGGCCCTCGAGAGAGAAAATTGTAGGAAAAAATACTCAGCTCACTGTCTTCCCACCCTCTGCTCTTCTGCTGGCCTCCTCATTAGCCAGGCTCACAGGAACCCAGAGGACACAGGAACTCACTGATCCGGTGCTTAGCCTGTGGCGCAGAAAGTGTGGGGAAGGGTAGATTATCCAACAGGCGCAAGGAGGGGTTAAAAAGTGCAACCTTATTCGTGGGTTCGAGCCCTGCCTCAGGCTCTATGCTGACAGTTCAGAGCCCGGAGCCTACTTCTGTGTCTTCCTCTCTCTCTCTGCCCCCTTCCTGTCCCCCCTGCACCCCCCCAATCATGCTCTGTCTTGCTCTGTCTCTCAAAAATAAATAAACGTTAAAAATTTTTTAATTAAATAAAAAAGTGCAACCTTACATGTATTATCTTATTAAATCTTCACAATAATTTTATGAAATAGAAGTTTTCATTATTTCACTTTGGATCAAGAAATGAGGGCTCAGAGAGATTAGGTAACTTGCCTCGGGATACACAGCTACTGAATGAGTGAGGCAGGGTTCAAGCCGAGAAGGCTTTACTTCAAAGCTATGTCTTTAACCACTACCCCATCTCTATTGTCCTTTGCTTGAAGGGATCCCAGAAAGAGGTGGTTGACACCTCTGAGCCCCCAACAGTGAGCCATTGCATCATCATCTTTCTGTACCCAAATAACCACTTTTGCAGGTCATGTGGTTCATTTCTCATGTCCCTAAAACCAATGACCTCTCACCAATAAGTTTTCTCTGTTAATCATGCTAAGTTTCTTCACATCACCTTAACCATCCTGAAGGCAAATTTCCTGGTGGAGGAGAATGAGTTCCTATCATCAGAGTTCAGAAGGAACTTCAGAGTCCAAGTCACCTGGTCCATTCTTGAATCCAATACTAGCATCGGGGTGGTCTCCCAGTCTCCGTTGCCATACCTAAATGATAAGGAACTCCGTGTCCCGGTGTCCCCACTCGATCTGGGCAAGTCTGACAGTGAAAGCATCCACCCTTATGACGTACATTTTTACTTTGTGCGTGAAAGTCCTGATTCTCTTTCTGCCCTCTGGAGCTGTGTAAATCACATTTTCTCTCATAGGAGAGCCCGGACCCTGAGGGGTCCCCACAGAGCACTTGCATCTCGTCTCCTCTCCACTTGACCCTACTACTTGGTTACTAAAGAGCGTCGCTCAGAACTGGGCACACTGCTTCTGGAATCGTGTCCCTCCCTTTTGACAGATCTGGAAGGTTCGATCCCAAGAAGGTAAGTAAGACTTTCTGAAAGTCGCACAGACAAGCACACAACCCGTCTGATCTGCTTGGGCCCACGGCTAGGACTGAGGGTGGCCGTGGAGTCCCCGGGGGCCCTACCTCATCTCCTCCACCCCACCCGCCGCCTCCACACCTCATCTGCCTCCTCTTCGTGGATGACACTGCGCAAGGGGGAGGGGAGGGCAGGAGATATGCTTCATGCCCTCCCCTCCCCCTTCCCCGCAAGGGGCGGTCACGCTGGGAGCCAGGAGAATTCTATTTACAGCCGCCTCACTCGCCCAAGCGGGGGATCTGGACAGCCGGCGGGACGCGACCAGGATGTGAAGCTCTGGGCGCTGCCAGATTGTTATCGTTGTCAGATACAATTTCCTCCCACTGCCTCTGCCCCTGCACCGGGCCCGCAACGTCCATCTGTTTATGGAAACAACGAGCTCCTGCCTGGGTATTTTTAGACAGAGCCTTTGTCGGGTAGGAGTGACTTCCCACCAGAGCCCCACTTGTCAGCACCGTCCAGATTCTCTTCTCCGTTTATTTGTTGTCAAATCTCTAATAATATATAAAACCCCGAAGCCGGGGGCTGACAGTCCCTCGGAATGTGGTGGGTGCTGACCTTTCTCCCCACCTCCTCCTGCAAGGGTGGATTTTCCTGTTTTGATCTGCTACCGGTTTTGTTGTGTTTTGGTGGTTTTTTTTTTTTTTTTCTTGTTTGGTTCTTTTTCTTCTCCTGTCATTATTTTGAAAAAGAATCATGGGCAGCTCCTCCCACCCCCCCCCATTGAAAAATAAGCTTTATTTGAGGACTTCCTGAAGAATGGGGAATTGCACGGGAGGCTTGTGACAGCCCAGTCTGAGGAGAGGAAATCGAATGAGGGTCAAGGGGAATAAACAGTTTTTCAGTGTCAGCACTCTTGGGTCAGTAATGGCTATTCGTGACCGTAAAGATCTAATCCTGGTCTCGCAGGTGAGGAAACTGAGGTACAGCCAAGGGAAGAGAGGCGTTAAGTGGCAGCCTAGCAGGCTTTGCTTCAGAGTTTGAATGTCGCGGAGCAGAAGCAGGAGTGGAGGGCAGGGGCGAATGGGACCAGCCTCTTTGGGGAAAGGCCCCTTGGGAGGGAGAAGTGAGAAGCAGGAGAAAAAAAGGCCTGGTAACTCTTAAAGTGTAACACAAATCACAGCGCTTTAGAAATCACCTGAGGGGGGGACTGAGACATGGTCATGGTGGTTTAAATGGAACCCCAGCAGGTTCTGAACTATGTTATTAACCTATTTGCTCTCAAGCTCTTTGCTTTGGGGCATTGAGCTTACATTCGGTCATGAAAACAAACCCTCGTGGGTGCCGGGTTCCAAACTCAAACGATGTGTGTCAAGTTTGAATGATTGAAATTGTGAAAACCTTGACTTCCGTCAAGTCCACCTGAATGAACATTCAGGGGAAAGCAATGGGCCTGGAATTGGCATTGGGAGAACTGGGTTCCAGCTCCCGGAGGCCGCTAACTCAGAGTCTCAGGGCCTCAGTTTCCTCATCGGGAAAATGCCAGACTGGCTTTTAAAATTGTTTGCAAGCCCCTCTTTTTCTTTTTCTTTTTTTTTTTAAGTTTATTTATTTATTTTGAGAGAGAGATAGAGCCTTGCAAGAGCAGGGGAGGGGCAGAGAGAGAGAGAGAGGCCCCGCCCTGTCAGAACGAGCCTGACTCCGGGCTCAAACTCACAAACCGTGAGATCATGACCTGAGCAGAAATCAAGAGTCAGTCAGACGCTTAACCGACTGAGCCCCTCAGGCGCCCCAAGCTCCTCTTCTTTTCCAAAATCTCCTTTACTTACCCAAGAACCAACAGTGGGTAGGAGTTGGGAGTCCATATCCCCCAACTGGCGTTTAAACTGTTTTGTTTTCTAATACAAACCGGAATAAAAAGCAAACAGGAACATCGAATAGCAGATAAAAATGCAGCGTCTGGACCCAGAGAGTCTGGCCTGGACACCTGGTGCCTCCGCACGCCCGTTCTGTGGCCCCTGGGGAGGGATTAACCTCACGGTGCCTTGGTTTCCTCGTTATAAATGGAGACGATACTAGTACCTGCCTCATGAGGCAGTTCTGAGAATTTAATGAGTTAATACAATCAGAGCACCTGCTTAGAGCCTGTCATAGAGCAAGCAATACACGGTAACTATTAAAATATCGGTCTGCTGCTGCCATCTAAAATCACCTCATATACCACCAGCCTTCTGAGAACAACGAACTTGAGGGTGAAGTCTAATCTATTAACAGAGGGTGGGAAGGGAGGAGAGCAAGTAGGAAGTATGAAGAGTGGGGGCGGGACTAGCACTTAACTGTGATATATACTGGGAGGCATCTCGCCTGCTGCACATTGTATGGATTCGGGAACGGGAGTCAATCCCCGGAGGTCTCCACTGGTTGGGCCCAGCATGAGCCCTCGCATGTCTTAGAAGGCCTGCTGGTTCACGCTGGACAGCCGGATGCTGGGCGTGAGGGCAGCATGCATCCCCGGCTTCAAGAGAAGTAGGGAGCAAGGGCTCCCCTGGGAATCAGAACGCACGGGCTCCACAGCCGGCTCGGGGACTATTAGTCATGCGACCGCAAACTATCACTTCCGTTCTCGAGCACCAGTTAGTTGTTCACACGCCAATGAGGGGAAGGAGATGAAAATGTCTCTGAGGTTTCTATCCCCTCACACAGCACATCTCTGGGACGGGGTCAAGTTCTGGGCAAGTTCGCCCACCTTCCTCTGAGGGATTACAGGGGCGTTTCTGAACAGGCCGAGGAAGCTGAACCACATAAAGGAAGTGCACGAGCCCCTCAAGACCTCCAAACTCTCTTCTGCTTTGATCCAGGTCTTTGTCCTGTGACCGGAGCTAGGGACAGGTCACCTGGGTGCTTTCCAAGGGCCAGTAGAGCCATCTGTTCCATGGCCCATTTTCCAGAGGACAAGAGAACAGTAAACGTTTCTCTTAGGAATGGCCACCAAATGGACCCAATCTGCTGGTTGCCCACCCTAGCTGCACGGTCTCATGGAGTAAAAGTGCTTATTAAAATGCAGATTCTTGGGGCACCTGGGTGGCTCAGTTGGTTAAGCAGCCGACTTCAGCTCGGGTCATGATCTCACGGTCTGCGGGTTCCAGCCCTGTGTCGGGCTCTGTGCTGACGGCTCAGAGCCTGAAGCCTGCTTCGGATTCTGTGTCTCTCTCTCTGTCTGCCCTTCCCCTTCTCACACTCTGTGTCTATGTCTGTCAAAAATAAACAAACGTTAAAAAACATTTTTCTTTTAATGCAGATTCTTGGGCCTCCTCAGAACTGACCAAATCATAATTTCCAATTGGCAGAGCCTGGGTATCTGTATTTTAACAACCTCCTGCAGGGCTATTCTGATATAGGGTCCTGTTTAGGAACTCTAGCTCCAAAGAATACCAAAGTATACTGCCATCCTTCTCTCGGCTGGAAGGTACAGACAGCTGGTGGAGTGTGACTTGGCCATCCATTACCCGGCTTGGGAGCCTGCTTCGTGAGGGCCACTTATCCATGCTGTGGGCCAAACCGAGACCAGTGTGACCCATCTGTTCCCTTCAAGGGCGGGCAGTGCATAGCCAGAGATGAGGGAGTGAAGAGACAGATCCTCAGGCAAGCAACAAATACAACTCATGCGAGAGGTGTAATGAGCAATGGGTCAATATGACGAGTCATTATGGAAAGCAGATGGTGAGGAGTATGGCCTTTGGAAACACAGAGAGCAGGGTTTGAACCCCCATTCCACGTACAAACGGTAGATTCCCATGGGCCTCAGTTTCCCATTTTTTGTAAAGGGGATTAAGGACTCAGAGACTTATGAATATCAAATTATTGCACCTGGTACAGAATGGACACTTGATGACCCCCTTTCCTTCTTGCCCTTGGACTTTACTAATGACACTCTGTCCGCCAGGATGCCACAGAGACAAAAATGATCTCTTATCAGGAGCTATTGTTAACTCCACTCGTCAGGGATAATAACATATCCATCTAGTTGTCTGAGAAAAGAGTTTGTTTCATTTCCCATTGTTAGGCTGAAAATAAGACTCTGTCCTCTGGGGAATGTGGGGGCTATTTGTTCTGGCCCTTCAGAGAGTTCTGAACCCCTGGGAGCGGCGTGTCCTGAAAACAGAATACCTTGCTTTCCCATCAGGAGTATGGTCCTCCAAGCTGCTCCTTCCCCGCCGGCGTCCAGCATGGTCTGGGAGAGAGGCCAGCGTCTCCTGTCTTGGGGACATGTCAGTCCGAGATGCCAGGACAAATGGCCTTGTTTGTTTGTTCTCTGTCAGCTGAGTCTATACCATTTACAAAGGTTTTTCTCACGAATGACCAACCCCGATATCAACATGATGGTGGTGATGACATCTGAATGACTCTCTCCCTCACCTCCTCCAAATCTTTGCTCAAAAGTCACCTCAATGGGGCCTGTCCTGACCGCCCTAAAAAAACTCCAGCCTGGGGGCGCCTGGGTAGTTAGTTGTTAGTGGGATAGTTAGTTGAGTATCCTACTTTTGGTTTTGGCTCACAGTTTGTGAGATCGAGCCCCACACTGGGCTCTGGGCTGATAGCACAGAATCTGCTTGGGATTCTCTGACTCTCCCTCTTTCTCTCTCTGCCCCTCCCCCATTAGTGCACTCTCTCTCAAAATAAAGAAAGTTTACAAAAAAATTTTTTCAGGGGCACCTGAGTGGCTCATCTGTTGAGCGTCTAACTTCGGCTCAGGTCATGGTCTCAGAGTCGTGAGTTCATGCCCCACGTCGGGCTCTGTACTGACAGCTCAGAGCCTGGAGCCTGCTTCAGATTCTGTGTCTCCCTCTCTCTCTGCCCCTCCCCCACTTCTACTCTGTCTCTCAGAAGTAAATAAATGTTAAAAAAATTTTTTTAAATTAAAAGTACTTACAAGTTTTAAAGGGAAAAACAGTAACATTATATTTGAGAAACCGGTCAGATACCGCCTTCACTGAGTGACCAGAGTTAACATGATAATCACTAGCAATAAGACATATTAACATCACATAGCCACTGATATGACCCCCTGAGAAGGGAACATAGGAACACGCCTTTGTGGTAGCCTTCCCTAAAATCCGTAACTTCAGCCTAATCACAAGAAAACATCAGACAAACCCAAATAGGGAGACATTTTACAAATACTCTTCTAACGTGTTAAGGTAAAAAAAAAAAAAAAAAGAAGAAGAAGAAGAAGAAGAGGAGTAACTGGAAAACTGTCACAGATTGCAGGAGTCTAAGAAAATCCAACAACAAAACACGATACGGTGTCCTGGATAAGATGCTGAAACACCAAGAAAAAGGGACAATAGTGGAAAAAACTGGGAGAATCTAAATAAAGTCTACAGTTCAGTTAAAAACAAAACAAAACAAAAAACAAAAAAATAAATATATAAAAATTTTTTAAAAATTTAAAAAATTAAAAAAAAAAGAAAACTGTTGTCTGTGCACATCCCGGCACCCCCACCTTCCTTACCCTGCTCCGCAGTTTAGACTTTTCCTTTCCCATGCGTAACATGAGAATGCACCCTGCAGACCAGCTCCAGGCAGCACAGTTGGCCACAGGCCTCAACCACTCTGACCTGAAACCCGTCACCGAGTTCGAGCTGAGACCACACCTTTCGAAGGCTGGCCTCAGCCAGCGACCGACTACGTCCTCGAGACTGGGACTCCTCATGTCCGGCTGGGGCTTGAAGGACTCCCCGATGGCCTGGGCAGCACGGCACGCCTCCACCCAGTCTGGTCCCCCTCCTCACTCAGGGTCAGACTTGCGTGGCGGTCCGACGGCCCATGACTTCTCCGCAGCCCCCTACTTTCCCCTCCGCAGGTGTTTTCGCTAAGAACTCCGCCCATGGTCAGCCTGGACTTAGAGGCTGCTTCTCAGAGACCCCGACTAACACTCTAGCATGTCTCCACTAGTGCACTCAGGGCTTGGCGTGTTATATGTATTTTATTTTCCGTCTCCACCTACAAGAAGGCAGGATTTTTAGAAACTCTTGTGTTCACTGACGTACCCAGGCACCTAGAAAGTGACACTTCATGAATAGTAATTAAATAAGCAATGACTGTTTTACAGATAAGAAGATGAGGCACAGAGAGCTTAAGTGACTTTGGCAAGTGGCTCACTAGAGCCACTAGACTGGGACCCCGGCCTTTGGGACCCCGGACTAGACTGGGACCCCGGCCTTTGGGCGCACAGGCTCTGACCCATCTTCTCTCTTCCCTCCTTACTCCGTCCTCCCTTCCTCTCCTCTCACATGTCTCTCCTCTGGACTCCATTCCTCTGTTTCTCTACTTCTGGGTCTTTCTCTTTGCTCCTCATGATGTCGTTTGCCTCTCATGTGCCCAGTCTTTGTGGTGCGTGTGTGTGGTGTTCGGGTATGTGGTGTGTGTGATGGGGGGGGGGGGGATGGTATGTGAGTGTGTGGTGTGTGTGTGAATGTGTGCATGTGGTGTATGGTGTGTGTATATGTAGTGTGGTATATGTGTCTGTGTGCATATGCATGATGTGTGCATGGTATGCGTGTACGTGTGACATAAGAGTGTGTGTGGTGTCTGGATGTGGGGGTGTGTGTGTGTGTTGTGTGTGTGTGGTGTTTCTGTGTGTGGTGTGTGTGAGGTATGCGTGCATGTACGTGTGGTGTCTGGGGGGGAGGGCATGTCACGTGTGTGGTGTATGTGTGTCTAGTATGTCACGTGTGTGGTGTATGTGTGTCTAGTATGCATGTGGTGCCTGTGTGGCATGGGGGGGGGGTGTACGTGGGGAGGTTGTGGTGTGTTGTCATACGCATGATGTCTGTGTGTGGTGTGTGTAGGTTCGGTATGTCTGTGTAGTGTCTGTGTAGTGTATGTGTGTGTGGGGTGTGTGTGTGGTACGTGGGGGGGGCGTGAAGGGTGTGGTGTCTGGCTGTGGTATGTGTATAGTGTGCGCGTAGGTGTGGTTTGTGTGCGCGGTCTCCGTGTAGTGTGCCTGTGGGTGGCGTCTGTGTGCGGTACCTGTGTAGTGTGCCCGTGTGTGTGTCGTGTCTGTGGCGTGTGTGTCTGCACGATGGCTGAGGTCCCTGTTGCATCAGTACTGCTCAGGGACATGGGGCTGGGGGTGGGGGAGGCGGGAAGGGGCACAGGTGGAAATGGAAGACATACCCACCCAAAGGTGTGGGGGGGTAGGAGAGAACCCAGGAGAAGTGGAAGGACAGCCCAGGGAAGTGAAAAAAGATATTATCGAGCAAATGCGCAGACAGGAGTCCGATGACGGGCCCTGCCCCTCACTGGCCTCGTGACTTCAGCTCGGTCCCTGAATTGTCTTCATTGAGTTGTCTTCACTGAATCGTTGTCTGCACTTTAGGAATTCCAGCTCAGTGTTCTTCACGGCAATTAAGACCAGATGAAACTGTGGTGGGAAAGAGCTTGGTAAGTGAGCACCCGGAAGCAAGGACAGGTAGACACGGGTGACGTGAGAATCCCAGCCAGGTCTGGGGTCTCTCCTGTGCCACGGTGACCTCAGATGCCACTGCCCACTGAGTGGTTAGAAAGAGGAAATACCTTCGGCCTGTGGGATTGGGGCAGCAGCCAAGAATTTCCGGACGGTGAGGGCAGCAGGGCTGATAGAACAGGTGCCTGGGGAAAGTGGAGGGGGGGCACCTTCCTGGAGCGTGGGATCAATTTCCCGGCGCCCAGGATGATTTATGCAAGGTCTCGAGGGCACACCTGGGAAGGCAGAGGCATTTGACTCATGAGGACGGCAGGTGGGGGACAGAGCCCAGGACAGAGGGACAGCGGGCCTGGTGCTGCCTGCAGGGACAGGCTGGCCACCAGCTGTGCCTGGGCCGTGAGGCACTAGAGTGGAGCTGCCCGGAGCCCTCCCAGCCCTGAGACCCTAGCTCTGGGCCCCAAAGAGAGATAAGCAGGAGAACGTGGGGAGCTGGTGTCCTGATCACCCTTTTCCAATCACCCTGGGGCAATAAAATGCCAAGTTCAGTGAGGGTTTCACCTGTGCGACCCCTCCTGCCTGACCCAGCATCCATCAGGATCACAGCACATATGCCAAGGGGCTCACAGCCACCGGGGAGCAGAAACCTCCTGCCTCAGCAGACAGTGTTCTTTCTGGGCCTCCGGGGCGGGTGGGGGGGTGTGGGGGCTCCAGAAACCTCCACTGATTTACAGCATCGGCATCGCTCGGGATCTCCCGCCCGCTCCGAGTCCGGGAGACGGATGATAAGCCTGCCATGACTTGCTGAGGGGCAGGGAACTCGGACAAATGACCACGTTCATTCACTCCGAAAGGAAGCACGAGGGAGGGCCCCGAGAAGGCGGCAATGCCAGGCCCTTGCGGAGGTGCCCCTCCCACTCACCCCGTGCCTGCACACCGTGGTCCTCACAGGGTGTGCGCAGGGTGAGTTCTCCAAGAAGGGACAGTTCGTTATGGCCATCATGCACCTCCGCTCCCTCAGAGGGCTGAGGTGAGCATGGAAAGGCATGGAGTTTGTGAAAGCACTTTGAAAAGCGGAAAGATTCTGGGTAAGGCGGGTTGTCCTTAGCACTATATGAGCCTGCTCTGTGGGGCCCTGGGGGAAGCCGTCTTCCAAGTTGGCAAAGCGGAGACAAGCCAGAGGTGGCCAGGTGCCGGGCCTGCCGTCCACACCGTGTGATGTGGAACAAGTCACTTCCTCCTTCTGAGCATCTTATTGGCACTTTATGTCCCCAGGTCTCAATTTTCTCACAGGTATGCGGGGAGGGACAGATAATTTGTTGCTTGCAGCTCAGACATTCGGGGATCCCGTTCACACAGCCAGCGAGGAGCAGGGCTATCTTGCCAGCTCGTCTTGGTAGAAGGAGCAAGATTGGGCCGGCCCAGGCTCTGCCTCCAGCTCCTGTGGGACCTTCCAGGCCCCCATTCCTTCTTCTGACCGACAAGGTCATGAGGTTCATGCCAGCCCCACCGAGCCAGCATTCAGTGGCGTCCCCCACCCCTAGAGTGTGGGGCCCGCACAGCCGAGGAACAACCGCAAGGGGCTTAGTGCCACGCATTCGCTCTTATCTGGTCGCCTCCTGTCTTTGTCCATTCTTGGCTCCACTGTCTATCGGGGACAAGATATCCAGGCACCAGACAAATCGAGTGCCTGCCCGCCCCCTCCCTACTCGCTTTCACGCTCTCCCTGCCCGGGGTCCACTCCGATGGGGCACGCAGCAGGAAAGAGGTGAAAATTTCTTTCTCCAGCTTTACCACTCACAAGCACGCTCCCTACAGGGCCCTCAGGAGAGTGTCACCACCTCTCTCTCTCCCTGTGTGTCGTCTCTGATAAAAATAAAATAAAATAAATAGCTCCGTGGAGTTAAAGGAGTGGGTGATGGGGGGAGTGGCACAGAGAACGAGGTGGAAAAAAGCCTGGGAATGCTCAGCATCTTGGAGATTAATCCGCAAAGCCATCGATGAGGACCTGAGCGGAAGTCCCCGCAGGTTCGCGCACTCCACAAGGCACCGCCTGGCCTGGCCTGGTGCCCGCGCTTCCTGGACATCGGCCAGGCCATCCAAGCCAGACCAAGACCAGAGAAGGACAGCAGTGGAGCCCCACAGATCTTGGGCCTGGGGGAATTTCATTCTGCTGAGTCATGAACTCAGGGAGTTCCATGAGTTGTCAGAGCTTGCTCTTGCACAGGAACTTCCTCCACGGTGTCCCTGTCTGCTGGTCCTTTGGCTTCTGCCTGGCCACTTCCATTGACAGGATGCTCACTACCTCACAGTCTGCTTCACAGTGGGACAGCCCTGGGTGATGAAGCAGAATTGTATAGAATAAAGTGCCTGCCTGACCACTTCCTCCCTCCCGCTTCCTTTAGCTCCGTGGCTGGGGCACGACTTGGGGCCTTTCCTCTGCAACTCGCCTTGGCAGCTCTCCAGGAAAAAAATTACAAAGAGAAACGACCACCAGGAGAACCCTAAGGTGCCGGTGGCTCTTGGCGTTCTAACTTTACGAACGATAAAGAAACACAAAAAAGAGGGCGCCTGGGTGGCTCAGTCGGTTGAGTGTCTGACTTCCGCTCAGGTCACGATCTCACGGCTCATGGGTTCGAGCCCCGTATCAGGCTCTGTGATGACAGCTCAGAGCCTGGAGCCTGCTTCTGATTCTGTATCTCCCTCGCTCTCTGCTCCTTCCCCACTCACGCTCTGCCTCTCTCACTCTCTCTCAAAAATAAATAAACATTAAAAAAATTTAAAGAAAAAGAAACACAAAAAAGAACATCTTCTCTAACCTAAACATCCTCTCTACCCCTCAACCCCATGCTCTTCCCCCCCCCCTCCTGTGCTTGTCTTGATTTTGCCCTCTCACTGTTCTCAGAGAAAGGCATCAAGGAGGCAGAGGCAACAGAGGAAAACCAAGACCAAGACAGAACCAAATTCTGGGTTCTGGTCACCTCAGTCTGCCAAAAATAGCAAATGAACTAAATAACCATGTGACCTTCACAAGTTAACCTTCCCCCTCTGGCATTCTTTGATTCATGCCCAGTGACCGTCCATGGGTTTGGACTCTGGATCATGGTGTCTGATAGATCCTCTTACCTCCTCATTGGGAGGGGGTGAGAATCACGGAATTCCTTCCTGGAAATTAAGGACCATCACTTCTCCGCCACCCCATCTAGACACAGCCTGGGAGTTGAGGGTGGTCTCAGATCTTTCTGAGAAGGTTTCCACGTGTCTGAAGAGCAAAACTGGGTCTTGGGTGACATCCCAGGGTCTCTGCACCGTGAAACGTGTAGCAAAGGCAACAGGAGGCCTGCTATCAGGAGGGCTCAGAAGGAGGACAGCCTCTATAGGTGTCTCAGAGACCCGCTGGGGCGCATTATCAGCCTGTGTGGGTCAACATATGCCGTGGTAAAGCGGACAGCAGGGATTGGCAAATCCAAAGCCCCATAGTGACCCGGAGGCCAGCATGACCGCAGCGCCATGCTCTCTCATCAAGATGCCGCCATGGCATGGTTCACCGGACGGCGGCTTTATTTGCAGATCCTGGCTCCTGCTGGGCCCTCCTCCACCTTCCTGAGCTGTGCGAGTGTAAAAATGCCTCGGGCCAAGGCAGTTTTTCCATCCAAGCAGACTAAACTAAATTCGATGCGGATATCACCATCCCAGCTCCAATCCCCAGGTCTTCCAGACACTCCTCACCTACTTCGCCATGTATGCCGAGGGACCCCCGCCTTCTCTAAGGCTCCATCTTAGAAGGGGGAGCAACTGGTCCTACATGAGCACGTGGCTGCCTTCCTGTGAGCATATCAGGAGTTCCGAAAGACCTTCCTGGAAGGAACTGTCCTCCTTGCTGGCCTGTCGCGGTGGGATAAACAGTCCTCTCCTCAATTTCTAAGCATAATTTGGGGAACTACCCCTCCTTACATGCCCAGTCCTATGTTTGGGCCCAATGCCTGACCCCCATGTCCTTCCTACTTCAATGACCAGGGCTTAGCCAATCAAAGTCAAGGTAATGGCACATGACCTAAGACAAACTCAAGACAAGAGCTTCTAAGAGAAAGTGAAAGTTGCAAAGAGACACTCACCATTGGGGATGCTTGGCCGCCATTACCTAAGCTGAGAACTTTATTTGGTGTCCATTTTGCTACTTTACAGAGGGGTCTCCCTGAGAATGGAGCCACTGCAGAAGAGAGCAAAGTGATAGAGAGAGAGAGTCTCAATGTCATTGTCCATCTGGAGCCAACCATAGCTTAAATGGCTCTCCCTCTGAGCTTTAGATCTTTGGGTTGGGAGAAAAGGGGGCTGATACTGATCCCAACATCCTTCCTGGCACCTCCATGCCTCTTCATTAAGTGTGAGAAAAGGGAGCCCTCCATTCTCCTTTCCCTAGGGTACTGAATAACCCGAGTCACCAACACCAGCCCCCAGCAGACGACAGAAAAATCCTCCTAAAAAGCAGAGGCTGTGGGAGGACATAATGAATGGATTTAAGAGTGAAACAGCATGAATTTGGGAGTCTGGCAGATTTCTCTTGCTGTGAAACCATTGACATAGTATGACATGCACTGGGAAGGACACCTTTAGCTTCACAACACAGATCATTCATAGATATACCATTGTAAAAAATTTCAACTTAATACCAAAAAAAGATTAAATCTTGAAAGCCCACCTCAAGGTACCATCTCAAAACCACTTCCTTTCCTAGAGGTAACTTTAGTGCATATCTTTCTAAACGTTTTCCTTTGTATTTGCATAAATGCATACGCATGCACATATGCAGGTAGTTTTATTTTCTTTTTTATGTAAGCGAAGCAGCAGAAAACATATGTACAATGCATTCACCGCATTATTACTTAGCTCTGGGCATATAGCAGAAAATATTTCCCAGATTCCCTTGCAGTTAAGTTGGGAACATGGGACTGAGTTATAGACAGTGGGAGTGTGAGCAGAAGTCACACGTCACTTCTGGTCCAAGGCAATTATGTTGGGAATGCCTTCTCCGTGTTGCATCTTTTACGTCCCCGTGGCCAGAAGTAAAGAATTCTGAAATTCTGGGATTCCAAGAGGGAGGCAGCATGGCTTTCTGGTCCCTGCTTGGAAGAAAGCCACACCAGGGAGCCAATGGACCCACACTGGAGTGCGACGTGAGCAAGAAATAAGCCTTGGGAGTGATGAGTCTCTCAGATTTGATGTCTATATGTTACTGAAGAATAGCCTAGACTATCCTAATACAAATAAAATCATACTGTTCCTACTTTTCCGCATTTTTTTCTTCTTAACCGCATGTATTTGCACAGCATTTATCCTCTCTTCATCAGGACGACATAGAGCCGTTGCGAGGGGATTAAGTGAGAGCACGGAACATAAATTCTCTCAAACTCGGGTAACCCTCTTCCTCTCCTGTAGTCCCTTCCTACAGCATCAACTAATACTCCGAAGGAGGCCTGAAACACTGGGATTTTCTTATTCTTCTTGGGACACAGTAGATTCAATGGTTGGAGATGCTCTAAGAAGACGTAATTTTCCCCATCACATCTCTTCTGCAGGACCCCAAAACGCCGTCAGTAGCCATATACGCCTTTGTGTCTGGAGGTCCTGACATTTTCTGCAAATACTTCAAGAAATATAACACGTTAAACTTCAACTAGATAAGTGGGGATTCGTGGTCCAAGCTGAGAGCTTGCTCGTAACAGGTCATGGGGTGAGTAAGGAGAGCACCCAGATAAGAGAGAGGTGAGAGAAGGACACAAAGTTCCTTGATTCTTCACAATTCTGTTTCATCCCAAAAAAGGCACAGTTTTTTTCCAGGAGAGCTCTAGTGTTTGGTACAGTCTGTTGTTTCTAATTCTTGGAAAAGTGGTCACCCAACTAGGGAATCCCTGACAACGCTCCATTAGCCAGAGTGTCCGAGGAACCAGAAGGCCCCAGGGATGTTCGGCTGGAAGGAGCAACGATGATGAATTCTGTCCATATTGTTTGTGATTTAACAACTGGTATATTATGTAGGATGTTCTGGGTCACTCCTGGGAAACTATTTAAACAAATAATCTGCACTTAAATGATCTAATAGAACAAGTGTTGTCAGGTTCTTGGAAGAGAAGCATGATCTAAAGCTATTCAGAGATTCTTGGAATTGGAAGGTACTTGCAATATCTTCTAATAAGATCCCTTTATTACGGCAGTGACTAAACTGGAACCTCGAGAAGTTAAGGAACTCGCCCAAGGTCAAAATCTGCATTCTTCATGCCTATCCTGACCACCAAAGGCCTGATGTCATTTTCACCACATTGACACTTCCCTGGTGTCATGGAAAGAGCACTGAAACGTGAGCCATAAGACCTGTTTCTAGTGCAGGCTCTGCTGCTCAGCAGTCATGACCTTGGCCAAGGGGCTTAGACTTTCTGAATCAGGTCCACCGTAAAGCTGTGAAGAGCCTGCCAGTTAGATGACTCCCTTCACGCAGTCATTTCCTGCCAAAATTGCTGTCGTTTAGGCTTTGAGTTGAGCAAAACCACCTCCTCACAACTTTTCTGGCCAGGGAGAGGGGCATAGCCAAAGGCAACCCCAACCACGTTTCAGTCAAGTGTGGGAAAGACCACTGACCTCAGAGATGAAACAGTATGAAATCTACCCAGGAAGCACATGGGTAGTGGCAATGCTTCAATGCCAGGCATCACAAACTCACTCGGGTATCCATCCAGCATCTCTCACCCCTTTCTCCTTCCTAGGAGGCTCCGGCTTTGTTCAAGTGTCTGTTCCCCCTCACTTGTTCTTCATGTCTTCAGCTGTGGGTTCTAAATACACTACCTCCATCATGGCAGTCTCATCTCCCTCACCAGTGTTTGGCTTAAGAACTCAGGTTGAAGCCATCCAGCACATAGCGCTCCCTTAACGACTGTTATTTTATTTGTCTGGTGATAGGTACATGACTTAAGTAGGACAGCCATGTAGAAAGAAATGACTTTTATTCCATGCTGGGAAGGCCTTTTGTTCCATGCTTTCCCTATCTGCCCATGTGTGAAATAAAAAAGCATACTGCCCCAGGTGCTGCTAGCAGCCATCTTGAAACCATGAGGGAAGATGACCAGAGCCAAGAACAACCCTTAGAGGGGAAAATAGCTGGGCAAGTCACAAATAAATGGATCCAGATGAGCAGTCCTTCCTTGGAGTCCTCACTACCTCTAGATTTTCTCGATGTGAGATTTTAAAGGTCTCTATCATTTAAAGAAGTGTGAGACTCTGTTTTGTGCAGTTGGAAACACCTTAACCAATAAACAAGTTCCATTAAAATACATGTAAAAGAAGAGAAGTTCCTGGAAATCACGGTGTGTCCTAAGTGGGGTCAAGAGATTGTCCTAGCGCCACACCTCATAGTCCTGGAAGCACCGGGTCCCACATGCCATGCTGCTGAGAGGTCACATTCCATGCTACCCTGCATCCTTTATTCTTCTGTATCTCTGAAACAACCCCGGGAACTGCCATTTGACCTAGAGTGCCAGTTCTTATAATGTCTGAGGAGCTTGGCCAACATACTCTCTAGTCCTCAGCTTCCAAATGTAAACCAGGTTGATACTACTTGTCTACATGACCTTCACTGTCCACCTAAGCCCATTGGCCATTTCCAAAATCTCACCTATCTCCCTTCCGCTCATCCCCTGTCTGTCCCCCTGAACCTCTCAACCAAGAGTAGGGTCAGGTTCGGAGGGAAGAGGTGGGATAGAAGTAATGGCACTAGAGCCACCACCTGAAACGATATGGTTTTGCTCTATGGATGGCCAGAGCCCCTGGGACATAATTAAATTCATTCAGATGGAAACGCGTCACCCTTCTGCCTCTAGGCCACTGCCTATCAACACCTGGTAGCAGAGGCCGAGGGCCACGGGCCTTACTGTGGAGCCGTCTCCCAGTCCTCCTGGCCCCTGGAGCCCCGTGCATTCCATCCCAGGGCCCAAGATGGTGCTGGATTGTAGCCAGTCACTTCGCTTCTTCCCTGAGAACTTCTGCCAGGTACAGACTAGGCCAGATTCTGAGAATGGAACCTCCCCACCCCCACCGCCGAGTGGAAGAGGTACATCAAATTGCACCATAAGCAACTCTTGCTTTCCTCACCCGTCACTAAATGTTTCAGCCAGGGGTCCCTGAGTAACGGTGAACACAGAAGCCGGACTTGCAGGGAAGAAGAGATCCAACAACATGGCATAATGGCGCCTGAGGGGCTCCATGTGAGCCTCCTCCTCTTCACCAGAGATGCGGGAGGCATTCGCTTTTCTTTGACCCCCAGAACGGCACCCCCAAATAGTTTTCTATTCCCTTGGGACAAGACATAACAGCCTTCACACGCTTTGTGTGAAAAACAAGGAGGTCGGAATAAAGAATCACTGAAGTCACCTTAGACTTGGTTATAACCTCTCCGAGAAAGGAATTCATGAGACTCCTGGAACCTGAGATGCGAGCCGACAAGCTTCTCTCTGGCCTCAGTGTCTTCTACTGTTCGCGGAGCTCGACCTGTCTGCCGGGGTCTGCCCACAGTCGCAGGACGTGAGTGGAGGTGTGAATGAAGCATAATCATTCTGTCTCATTTCCTGATGTGAATGGAACGGAAACATTCCTTGGGGTCTCTGTCTCTCTGTCTCTCTCTCTTTCTCCAGGGAGCGTGAGAAGGGGGTGACTTCCCACCCTTGGTCTTCCCTCCACGTCCTGCCTCCAAGCTCGGCAGTCTGGGGGGCTTGTGGCGCCTCTTTCCACAGATTTCCCCAGTTGGGAAAGACAACCCAGCCGTCAGAAATTATCCCCGTCTGCACAGAGCGGTCTCCACCAGCGCTCTGGGAGGTGTGTCTTTCACACGGGGCTTTCCTGCCCCCCAAGCGGCTGTGGGTTTTCGCACCAGACCTTGGCAGTTCAGCTGCGGGTCACGCAGGCTCCTCACGCATCCTGTGGCCTGTGGGTTCCCAGGACCAGGGTGCACGTCAGCCAGCTCCACCTGGCTCCTGACGGCCTTGGGATGCACCGGCAAGTCGAGGGGGTGGGGGCGGGGCATCTCCTCTTCTTCCCTTTGTATGTTTTTCTCTCTTTCCAGCTCAGCCGATGGAAGTTCAAGGCAGGGTCAAGGAAAGGGGCTGCTAATAGGGTTCAGATTTCAGACCCAGAAGGAGCTGAGAGCCAATTTGGGGCCTCTGAAGACAGCATATAGGACTTTTTCTCATTTTTCCTCTCAATCACTTGCTGAGTATCTACTGCATGCCAGGCTCTGTGTCGAGGGCCAGGGGATACCGGGATGGGTCCCGTGAAGCCTAGAGCAAGGGGACAGATACATTGATGTGACAAAGCTGCTAACCATGGTGTGCGCATGGAGCTGTGAGCTCCGAGAGAGGTGACCGCAGCTAAGAAAGGCTTCAGCGGTGTGTGCCACTCTAAGGCAGGGTAATTAGGAAGGAATACTTTCTCCCATCTGGAAGCAGAACTCACCCACGTATCAGACACGATTCCTAAAACAACTTTCCGCCTTGCCCTAAAATCAAGCTTCGCGTCTTGTCTCTGTGAATGGAATCCCTGGCGCTATGCAGGACACAAGACCCATGCGACCCCACACGGCACCCCTGCCTGATGCAGGCCGTCTTGGAGCAATATTGTCTTTATTCTTTTATTCCGTCCATCAACAAATAAACGTCAATGACATGCCTCCTATGTACAATGTTTGGCAATTGCATGTTTAATTTATTTGATTGTAGCTGCATCAGACTCTAATTTCATGAGGGCAAGAGATCAACTCCGACTTGAGCCCTCACCCCAGCCCCATGCACAGCACACACAGGGTCTCAGTAAATGTTTGTTGAATGAATAAACAAAATGTTGCACCCGGTACAGAGACTGACAGTCGTGCCAGTAAAACTGTGACTGTAGCCAGTACTTGTCTCTGCTTTTCTTCTACCTTCCCCAAACACATGGTACCCACCCAAAATCCACACACAAGGTGGGCATGGTTAGCAAACCTGGAAGAGAATTTTTTAAAAAAAAATTTTTTTTAATGATTATTGATTTTTGAGAGAGAGAGAGAGAGAGAGAGAGCAGGGGAGGGACAGAGAGACACAAGTTGTCAGGGGCCACTTAATTGGAAATTCCTGCTGGGAGCGGTGCCTGGGTGGCTCAGTTGGTGGAGCGTCTGACTTCAGTTCAGGTCATGATCTCGCAGTTTGTGGGTTCGAGCCCCTCGTCAGGCTCTGTGCTGACAGCTCAGAGCCTGGAGCCTGCTTCCGATTCTGTGTGTCTCTCTCTTTCTGCCTCTCTCCCGCTCATGTTCTCTCTCTCTCTCTCTCTCTCTCTCTCAAAAATAAATATACATTAAAAAAAAAAGGGAAATTCCTGCGGTGGGGGTGGGGGCATGAACCGAGACATATAATCACAGAACACACTTAATCCTCTTTCTTCTTCCTGGCTTCCCCTCCTTCTGCACCTAGGGCCTAGCCTAGGGCCTGTTTTCGCCAATCCTTCCCAAATTATAACAAATTTGGTGAGGCATGCATAGGTAAGGGCTTAACTCACTAAGGAGTGTTTGCATCTAGGTAGAGGTCTGTGAAGTTTAACAGTTCAGCCAAACAAGTGGAGATCCACCAGCGAAGATTCCACACCAAGTGCAGCAAATCAGAGATAAGTAAGACATCTTTCCAAGGATAAAATACATTACACAAAAAATACAAAGTCAAATGTAAGTCTAAGAAGCCTACAGAGGAAGGTTGAGGGTTCGGAGGAGGGAAAGCTGGAAGAATCCAGAAAGTCTTCACAGGACAAGAGGCATTGAGACAGATCTTGCCGTGTGTGCGGGCATAGATGGCATGGGCGGGGCATTCTGAGCGGAGGAAAGAACATGATCGCGGATGGCGAGACGCCCGGTCAGCTTTCCCCTTTCTGCGGGAGCTCGGGATCCACAGAAGGCACCAGGACGAAATGTCAAAAACAGCAGCAGTAGGAGCTAGGATTTACTGAGCTCTTATTCTATAGCCAGCACTTTATGTTCAGTCTGAATAGACAGTATTGCTTGTCCCTTTTGACGGAAGAAAGACACCGAGGCATGGCGAGGTTAAGTGATTCGCCCAAGCTTGCATCCCTCGTAAGTGGTGAAGCTAGCCTTTAAATCCAGATCATCTGAAGTGCCATATCATGTCCCCAATAGACTACTGTTTTAGACCGTGTTCCTCAAACTCTGTTCCAGGGAATGCTGATCTTATGAAACAACAGCTTCCCCATGCCGCCCCCCCCCTCCAAAAAATACTTTTAGGAAACCCTCCATACTATACTGCCCACCCTCTGGAAGAACTGCTATGCACAATTATTTATTAAATAACTTCTGATAACTCCTAGTGTAAAGAAACACCCTTCACTGGGTCTAACCCAGTGTTTTCCAAATGCATTCATCAGTAAACTCCGCTATCACATAGCACTTATTGACGACGTAAGGCATAGCGGTCTATAGAAAACTCAGGAAGTACTGTCTCAGGACATCATTCCTCTCCCCTCTCCTCCTTCCTTGTAGAAATTATAGCTTCTTTTCACTTTATTCTAGGGTTTTTCCAAGTGCTTCAGCAAATATCATCTCATAACGTTTGAAGATTTCAAACTATCTTTCGAATTTTCTTCTTTTTTCTTCTTGGAACCAGAATCCCAAGCAATCACCGTGATGTAGGTGTATCTCAGAAAGTTAACACCCATGTCTATCTTTTATTCAGATCAGAAGAGTGAAAGATTCTACTACTTAAAAAAAGAGAGAGAGAAATCCTTTTCATCTAACAGATTTTATTAGTTTCTAGGAATTACTTAAAATGTGCTTATAATTGTAAATGTCAAGGATTAACACTTCCCCACTCCCTTAAGAGGTCTCCTTGCCAGACATTTTTTCTGATACGAACTACTTTCTATTAAGCATTACTTTCCAAGGAACACAAGCGATTTAAAATAAAACATTCTAAAAGAAAGTAAGAGGTGTTGTTTTTGTTTTCAATAGGACATTTTAATAGCTAAATGGCTTCCCATCCCAGAAATATTTGTATTCAAAAACAGAGTTTTGCTGAACTCCAGGGAACGGCTCTCTAATATGGGCTTCGAGCTGCAGCAGGAGTATCTGGGGAGGTGAGGGATGTGATTCTTATCCCTCGAATCGCCCCACCCAGGAAATTGCATCTCTATCTCTCAAGTTTTGGGGCTCTTTCCACTCCTTCTATCTCCTTCTGAATTCCTGGACTTGGTGGACCTTGAAATTTGAATCCCGGCTCCATCAATAATTCACCGAATAGTGTGTCTTAAACTACTTTTATCTCGGTTTCATTATCACTAATTATAAAACAACACTGTTTAATAACACTGTGTTGGTGTGAGAATAAAACTGGAACAGGTGCAAAGTCCCTAGCACCCTGCCTGACACAGAGCAGGCACCGAGTACGTGTGGGGCTGCAGATAGACACTTGCCTTGGCAAACCGCAGGCAGGAAGGGCAACCAGGAACCTAATGGTGCCTCAGTGGCTCCAGAGCGTGGCCTTGAAGATTTCTATTTAACACAGAGGAGTGGGTGCAGGCTTGTCTTTACAACCCATAACAACCCAAGAGGAGACTCAAGAAGGCCACAGGCTCACCACCCAGCCCCATTTCTCAAGCACGGAATCCCACTCATTCCATAATGGCAGCCATGTGCACCACGTGCTAGGGTGCCTGGCCCTGGGAAAGGGAGGCTCAGGGAGTCTTCATTGCTTCTCCTCCTTTGCAGCTGTGGCCTCAAAATCACACAGCGGAGAGGGGCACAGAGAGAGGCTTAGTAGCCTGGGATAGGGGCAGGGGCCAGGAAGCAAGCACGTTCTCAGCCAAATGCCAAGTTCGGTAGCTAGAATAAAAACCAGCCTCACCCCCAAGACCCAGAGGTCACCATCTGGAAATGGAAACCCATCCCCAATAAATCGTCGCCGGCCTCAGTATCTCTAGATTGCAAAAGAAGCCGGATTGCCTGAGTTCGCCCTGAATTTCTCCCTTTCGCTGCCCCCATTTTTATCCCTTAAAGGGATGAAAGGCTTTTGCACTACTAAGTATTCATCCGAAGGGTACAAAAATGCTGATTTGAAGGAGCACAGGCACCCGAAAGTTCATAGCAAGATTATCAACAACAGCCAAACTATGGAAAGAGCCCAAACGTCCATCGACTGATGAATGGATAAAGAAGACGTGGTATATATATACAATGGACTTCTGCTCGGTGATGAAAAAGAATGAAATCTTGCCATTTGCCACAACGTGGATGGAACTAGAGTGTATTGTGCTAAGCGAAATAAGTCAGTCAACGACAATATCATATGTTTTCACTCACATGTGGAATTTAAGAAACACAACGGATGAATGAACATAGGGGAAGGGAAGGAAAAATAAGATAAAAACAGAGAGGGAGGCGAACTATAAAAGGCTCTTAAAAACGGGTTGCTGGAGGGGTTGCTGAAGGGGAGGTGGGTGAGGGGATAGGCTAAATGGGTGATGGGCATTAAGGAAGACACTTGTTGGGATGAGCACTGGGTGTTATATGTAGGTGATGAATCATTGGGTTCTACTCCTGGAACCCATATACACCCAAGTTCACTATCTCGAATTTAAAATATTAAGTAAATAGATACACAAATGAATGAATGAATGAATGAATGATAAAAGCTTTTGGACCCAAATGGTGACTGTGAATGCCCTGGAACAGGGGGGATGGGTTGCTGTGGTGAGTGTGGCCTTGCCCCAACACACCCCTTCACCAGCTCTACCCTAAGGCCTGGCCGCAGCCCGCCATTGTTATTTTGTTCCCTTTGTTTTCCAGAGGCTGGGCTCTGCGGGCAAAGCCAGAGCAGCGAGCGCCTGCCTCGACCCCACGTGGACCCCTCCACCCTTCCAACCTCCACCTCGCATCCCCCAGCCTAAGGAAGAGGTCCTCTTCTCCTCTCTGCGTTCCTCCAGAAATCCCCCGGGTGGTCTCAGGTGTCACCTGCAGCCAGAGCTTCCGTCTGGCCTGTGGGACTCTGCGCAGTCCCTGAGCCCCATCACCCCGGGCCCCGACCAGAAAGCTGAAAGACCTGGGGTGGCCGACAGGAGGATAATAAGTCTGCCGGGCTGAAAGCATTCCAGTCTCCCACGTTCAGTAGGAAGAGGTGCGTGGTGGGGAGGAGAGGTCACTAATGCCGATGGTTTATGTTTTCTCAAGCCAGCATTCCTCGCAAACAGCTGTGTTTATACAAAAGAGGGGAGACAGAGAGGGAGAGAAAGGACAGTGTCCTGGGGATGACATCACTCTGTCCTGTCTGCTTCAGCTCCGACCACAGGGGCAGGACGAGGTGGGCCGAGAAAGTCAGGGCAGGCTGGCGCTCGAGGGTTCGGACGTGCATGTGTTTATTAGACATATAATTTTCCCACTCTCCACTCCGCGCCCTCCCCACCCGCTCCCAGAGCATCCTAATACATTTTGCAGAACACAGGCTTCCCTAGCACGGCACCCTCCAAGGAAGGCCAGATTCGGGGGCTCGTGTTCACTCCTTCTAATCTCTTTAACAAACCCCCCTCACTGAAGGAAAGCCTGACAGGAGGCAGAGTCATTAAAGTGAATTAAAATGCATCCAAGAAGAGATTAGCCCCCAAAGCCATTCCCATATCAGACAAAGGCCCCTTTCATGCGGACTCCAGCCGCTCGGAGCCCTGTAAGCAGAGATTAGGGAACAAATTCTCAGAACCCAGAAGCACTGGCTCCTCGGGACACGGGCCAGCACAGCCTACTCTGGCTCGACCTTAAAAACTCAGCTTCTGCTGAGGCCGTATTTGGCTGCCAAAGACTCAGATGGAAAGGGAGAGGCTCCACAAGGCCGAATGTAGCCCCCCTCCACTGAGCCGGGTCTGTCCCTAACACCACTCAGAGGCGCAAGGCCCTCACCGGTTCTATTGCCTTTTCGGAGGACGTTAATGGTAATCCCAGACTCCTGCCTCACCGTGTCAGGTAGGAAGTCCTTCCCCCGCCAGGGGTCTGGACACAGGCCCTTCCGAGCGCCCCCACCTCATCTGCAGCTGCCTCGATGAGCATCTATTTTGTGTTAGGCTGAGCATAACACGGTGTGGATACAAAGAGACGGCCAGAGTATGATCCCCGCCGTCAAGGCACTTACTGTATGATTGAGGAAGACAGACATGTTAAGAGCCGAGCGCAGGAAGCACACCAAACACGGTCGATTCTACACCCGGAAGGCTCAGGACAATTTCATAAAGAAAGTGACACGCGAGCCGAGTCTTGAAAGAGGAGTATATGTTCGCCGGGTAAACTTGAGCTGGAGATGGAGGAGGGAGGAGGAGTGAGAACATTCCAGGCAAAGGGCGCTGCGTCACCAAAGGCAGTCAGCATGACAGAGCATGCTGCCCTAAGTGGGCTCCAGGCTTCTTCATGAGAGGAGCGGAGCATCTGAGGGGCAGTCCTGCAAAAGACTAACCAGAGGGCCACAGGGGCCGGCTGAGAGAGGGCCTTACGGGCCAATCTGCAGAGTTGGAAGAAACGTAGTCTTTGAACTCTGAGCTTCTGGGGGATTTTTAAGCAAGGGATGGTCCATAGTCAGTCGTGCTTTTTTTTTTTTTTAATGTTTTATTTATTTTCAAGAGCAGGAGAGACAAAGCATGAGCAGGGGAGGGGCAGAGAGAGAGGGAGACACAGAATTTGAAGCAGGCTCCAGGCTCTGAGCCGTCAGCACAGAGCCCGATGCAGGGCTCGAACTCACAGACTGTGAGATCATGACCTAAGCTGAAGTCGGCCGCTCAACCGTCTGAGCCACCCGGGCGCCCCAGTCATACTTTTTAGATAGATCGCTCCAGGTGATGTCCAAGGCTGGATGCGGGGAGACCAGGTGGAAAATTATCTCAAGAACCCAGAGAAGGGTTGGTGAGATTTGATGGGTGGTGGTGACAACACAGGTTGGTGAGAAGGAACACATATTTTTTTTTAATGTTTATTTATTTTTGAGAGACATAGAGACAGAGTGTGAGCAGGGGAAGCGCAGAGAGAGAGCGAGACACAGAATCTGAAGCAGGCTCCAGGCTCTGAGCTGTCATCACAGAGCCCGACGTGGGGCTCGAACTCACAGAGTGTGAGATCATGACCTGAGCCGAAGGCAGCCGCTTAACCGACTGAGCCACCCAGGTGCCCCAGGAACACATATTTAAGACATACTAAAGGGAGAGAAGCATAAAAGTGACTAGCCTTAATCTGATATGATGAGTGAGGGAAATGGAGGAATCTGGAATGACTCCGAGACCTGGTGGACGGAGGATGTAGCATCAGCGTCCAAAACAGGGGTTTCAGGGGAAGAAGGCTGCTGGGGAGAAGACACCTGTCCCCTCTTGGGCACCAGGCCCAGCCTCTCAGCCTCCCCCTACCCACCCCCCACTCCAACCCCCGGCTCCAGCCGAAGTTTCAGCTGCTGGTTCTGGGCAGAGCCGGTGCGGCCTGGCTCCACCTCGCCCTGGGCTCTTTCCCTGGGACGTCTCTTCCCTGGTCTGCAGTGGTGTGCATGTCTGATGGAACCGTTGGGCACCCACAGGTGTACAACCCAGAAGCACAGGAGAACTGATGCCCATGGGGCACCCAGTAACGAGGATGATGGGAAATGTTTCCCCTGCTCAGAAGGTCCCACAGGCTGGGTCACCCAGTTGTCCATGGCCAACTTGGCAATCTATCTTTGTACTGGATACTGTGCTGTAGCTCCTGTTTCAATCTCCTTTTCCCTCATTCCTCTTTGGAGTCCCAAGTAAACTATTCGCATATGGGGTGGTTAATTTTATATGTCAACTCAGCTGGGCCACAATGCCAAGATATGTGGTAAAACATGATTCTGGGTGTTTCCGTGAGAGTGTTTTTGGATGAGCTTAACATTTAAATCAGTGGATTTTGAGGAAAGCACCTAACACGGGTGGGCCTCATCTACTCAGGTGAAGGGTCGCATAGTGTAAAGACTGCCCTCTCCCAAACGACAGGGACGACTCCTGCCGGCAGATGGCCTTCTGCTTTGCACTGCAGCATCAGCTCTTCCTGGGTCTCCAGCCCGCAGGTCTACCCTGAGATTTTGAACTTGCCAGCCTCTATCATGTCATGAGCCAGTCCTCAAAAATCAATCTCTTTCTATGTAAATACACATTCTTTTAGTTCTATTTCTCTGGAGAACGACTAACACAACACGTAAGTCTCTGTCTTGGAGTCTACTTTCTGGAGAACCCAGCCTCAAAGGAATGATGTTGATCCGAGATTACGAGAAGGCAAAGATGGATATCCAACAGGAGTGTGGACTTGGGAGTCCCCCATCTCCAAACGGTACTAGAAGCCCGAGGCTGGATAGAGGGTAAGAGATAGGACACGGATCCTTCAAAGACTCAAAACAATTATTATGTTAGATTCCTGGTCTTCATCCAAAATAAATGAACTCAACTGCTTTGTACGAACTTATTTAAATGTTTTGAGAGAAGGGGGAAAAGGGAAATCTCACTAAAATAAATAAAAGCATCACTGTGCCCATAAAGGATGAATGTCACCAAGAGGATCACAATTTCAACTTCAGGTGTTTAAAAACCATTGCACTCCTCCCCCCTCCCATCCCTGCTCTTCCATATGCAGTCCCGTTGCCTGCAGCCCTCAGGAGACAGTGGTCGCTACAGCGGGCTAGATTTTCAGTCTCCATCCCTTTTCCCTAGTAGCCACACCATTCCGGTCCCCGAAGCAGATGCAAGCCATGCCCTTGTCTTCTGGAATAGAATTATTTTTCATTTTATCAACCCCTACTCCAAGGCTCCTCAATGGCCACATTCTTCACTCTGGCCCCACGGCGTCCTGGCATAGACAGGAGGTGGGAAGGGCAACAATGAAGTTCTTGTCCTGGCCCTAATCACACTGCTTCTTCCCATACGTCACTTCCCTTCCCTGGCCTCAGTCTTCTCACACAGGAAATGGGAGAGTCGAACCAGCCGCCCCTTAAGGTCCCTTTTACACCTAGCATTCTAAGATGTCACATGCTTACTCCCAGCATGTCACTTCCTTTGAGAGAAGCTTGCTGTAACTCCCATAATGCTCTTCTCCTCAGCATTGACTTTCAGGCCATTTTATTGGCTGACCAGCATGTGTTCAACTCAATACCACACACACACACACACACACACACAGCACCACCACCACCACACATACATACACACACATACACACACACACACACACCACCACCCACACTTCTATACACACTACTCCGTGGTCTGTGTCCACTCCAGCGCCCCTGCCCCAACATGGCCTTGCCTCTTCTGTCTTCATTTGCCTCTGCATAGGAAAGTTCTGGAGCAGGCTGCAGATGTAAAAGCTCAGGGACAAGAGAAAGGCAACAAGTATGCCAATGTACATTTATTACAAATTTCCCCCAGCTTACCCTTTAAAAGCTGAAAAAGCTATTTGTCTTTCATATTTGACTTAGCTACTTCATCAGCCATCAGGGAAAACCCTGTTCTTATTTCATTCTTGGAGGAATTTTGACTCCCTTTCATCTTTTAATTATTTGTACTGATTTTAACATCTGTGCACACTCTGCAGCCTCTGACAGTTTTCTGTGGTTTCTGCTGCACAAAACACTGAGAGCCTATGTCTGTGGGCCAAGAATCTCCCCGGTAATGTTCAGCGGGGAAGGAAACCATTGCTTCCCGGATCACGGCTCACCGACATGGCCAAGCCCGGAACGCCTCCACGATCATGCCAAGGAACCCACTGGCCTCTGATCACCCCATCAGAAGGACAGAGAGCTCACGTCCCCAAGTGTTTCTCTTTCAGACTGACGTAAATATATCCATTCACACTTTCGTTCCATGTTCTATTATCTAGCCGGACCGCAAGACTCTCATGGAAAGGTACCCGTTGAACCATGGCACCCCCAGCTCCAGCTCAACACGTGGCGTATAAGAGATGCTCGACAAACACTTCCTGAATGTTGATTCGTGAAGCAGCTGGGCCGAAAGCACAAGACATTAAATCTTACAACAGAATTAACAACCCCCAAGCTTCAGCTGTGCTCTCACTTGCAGACTGAGAAAATTAAAATGGGCTGAAAAACATCCAAGTTCTGAGGGCCATGAGGTCCTGGAACAAGTTGAAATAGAAGGAAAGGCACTGGACTAAGAGCCAGGAAGTCTGAGTTCAAATACCAGCTGTTTCTTTATCATTATATGACCTTGGGCAAGTATCTTATTCGCTTGGTCTCTATCTCCTATAAAAGGAGGAAATTATACCTGATCGGTATTTTTTCAAGGTTTCAGGACTTCATTTTTTTTTTTTACAGCAGAAAAGTAGCATTTCATTAGCACACAATGTTTCCTAAGTTCAAATGTCTAATATTTACTTGATTTTTCACATGAACAATGGGACTAATGAGGTAGGTTAGATGAATACAAAAATATCAGATCCAGAGCTATGGGGAAAAGCTGACACTTTATGTTAAATTTAATTACACCATCTCAGCATTCAGGTTTACCCTGATAAATGATTGAAAAATGGTTACTCCTCAGATAACCTCATCTGATTTCCAACTGGGTGCCTAAGAGAATAACCCGGAATGGTAGAAACTGGTGAGCTGGTAGACTACATTTCCCAGAATCCCTCACAGTTAAATGGGGCCATGTGATGTATTTCCAGCCAACAGCACGTGAGTGGAAAGAGGCTCACAGCCCCCACCCACAAAAACCTCTGGCACAATTTTCTATGTTCTTCGCTCTTCTGCTGGCTTGACAGAGAGGGACACAGAAAGCCTGGAAGTCCCAGGTGAGAGATGGTGGAGCCACAAGATGGAAGGAGTCTGGGTTCCCCCACCTCTGCTTAAAGGAAAGCTGGCCAGCATTCAGAAACACCTCTCTTAGGCTTTAGTCTTCAAATGTACTTGATCCATGATGTAATTTTTTCTGCAGTAATTAGCACTACCCTATTTACCTGGCAAGACAAGTTAACTTTTTAGGGTTCTCAAGTGCATTAAAATGTGGTCTATGATACATGTCATTTTAATCGGAGCTTTTAAAATAGTTTAATGTTTTTCAGAATGAAATGTGAATAAAAATAAATGTTTGTCACACCTCTGAAACTCCTTTAGGACGTCCCAGGTCTTCATGAAATATACTTGAAAATTCCTGGGCCAGGATTAGATGCTTTCAAAGATCCTTTCTCTGGCCAGCATATTATCGTTGAGTTGTATTAGTCTTTATGAAGAGGAAATAAACCCTTTTTGCCTCTCAAATAAAACAGCATCTAAGAAACTCCATGGGACATACGTGGTATTTCTAGCTTAATTGTTGCATATTTCAGGGAGGGAGTTCCTTCTTTAGAGAACTTTGGTTCTAGGATCTTATTTCTTTTAGATGTAATATCATGCTAAAAATGGCCTGAAAATTCTGTCAAGTGATGACATAAGTTGTCTGGAAGGTCCTTCAAAGCAAAGTCAAAATTAGAGCCATTTTTTTCATGCATTCTATTTATATGCAAATGCATTCATAAATGGCACTTTGATAAATCTCACAATTACTAACAAGAACAGAAACAAGCAAGGCCATTTTCTTCTGCTGTGGTCTTTCTTTAGGAACCATTAGTGCTCAGAAGCCGAGGGATGACCGCAAAGACCCCTGCAGGGTACAGTCATGGTGGTAAATGGATGCCAGGCCACAGATCAGAAACTCCCCAAGCCACTGGGAAACCCAACCTTAACCCGCAGGCAGGACAACCCAGGAACTTTTTCTAGGCTCATAGGAGGGCCAGGCTCTGAAGGAGAAACAAAGACAATAGCAATGTGGAAAACCTTGACGTTTCCAAGATTCTAAATTTATCTTAACTTAGTAATATTCCCCTCTGGGGACAGTAGGAAGCTATCAATTGTCAGGGAATTTAAGACCTCCAAGAACCAGGTATCATCATGGCCTGGCAAGCTTGAGAGCCTTGAAAAGAGGTATTAGCCTAAAGGATAAGGAAGAGAATCAAAGACGCTTTGGATTCAGGCATCCCTGAGTCTGAATCCAATGCTTTGCTGGCTGCTGTGTGACATTAGGCAAGTTACATAACCACCCTGAGCCAGCTAGCTGCTTATAATACAAAATGGCAACTAGAGAGGAGCTCAGGGTCCAACCTGGCCCAGCCCTGAGAACTCATGCCCAGCCACAGGGCCTCTGATCCGCATACGGCTTCACTTTGCCCCATGGTTCTAAAGCGCCCTGGTAAGTGTAGGACCTTCCAGAAGAAGAGGATGCTCTGTCCTTGCAGGCCAGCGACTCAGAAGCCACTGAGTCCTTGCCTAAGCTATGCAGTCGAAAGGGAGGGGCTGTTTTCCTTTTCTTCTTTCTCTTTCTTTTTGTTTTTCTTTTGCAAAACGCTTGAGAAACTTGGGGGGAAGGAATCTTTGCGAGCCCCTGCAAAGATGTAACTCTAGATGGCCTCCCAGCTGGGCCCGGCCTGCCAAGTGTCAAGCTGGAGACCATAAAGAGAAGGAGGGTTTCCGCACAAAGGAGGCACGGGTCTCTGGGAGCCGATGAGCCAAGGGTGAACCAAAATAAACTTGTCATAGTCCGAATGCTAGGACAGGCAAACACTAACTCCCAGCGCAGAAGGCCTCTCATCTCCTGGGCCAGACTGGAGACAGGTGCTTGGAGAAGTAGGATAAAATGGCTCATATCCATCGTGTGGAGGTGGCCCCTGCCAGAATGCAGGAAGACAAGGCGGGATGGCTGACAGGTTGACTTTCTGGCCGGTCTTGTCCGTCCCATCTCATCATGCCTAAGTCCAAGGTCACACAATGGAAAAAGGAAACTGACGCCATTCTCCCTCCATAGAGATCATATCCCTATTCTATTGCTATTCTGTTTCTCAAGCTCGTCCCTGGACCAGACTCCTTTTATTTTCTCTCCACATTGACTTGGCCTCGTCTGCCCCCAGGCCTCAGTTGCTTGCACAGTGGAGAGCCCCTGCTGTCAGGACTGTATCACCTCATCTTCTAAAACCGCCAGCTGCCTCGGCGTCCTCACGTAGCGGGAGCTGGGCTTCGATGTGGCCTCCAGCAGGTCTGCGCTGGGGCGAGTGTTCTGGTGGCTACGGAGCCTCAGCATCCAACTCCAGCACCCAGGTCTCTCACCTGGCTGGGTTCGTGGATGTTCTGCCTTTCCCAGCAGCTGCCTAAAGGGGTGAACTCTGAGTAATGAGAGGCAAACAAGACAGAGGATCTCAGCTGATCGAGTCTTCTCACGACTGTCCAGAGTAGAGCTTCCGAAGGACTGTTTCAAGATAGTCCAAGATTCTCCCTTCCGGTCGCTCCCAAGAGATTGATTCTGTGCCCCAATGACTTGCTGTGTGTCTTCTTGTAAGACCGTGGCCAACGCCTTAATGTGCTCCTTTGGATTTCCTTCCCTCCTTCTCTGCCTCCTCTTCTGTATCCCTCACTCTTGCTGCCCTCAGATTGCACTCTCCAGAAAATCATTAGCGTGTTTGCCTCAGGCTCTCCGTGCTAAAGAATGTAGCCTAAAACAGCCCTCATTAGAGCTTCTGTCTCCAGCTGGAGGAATTAATTGAGGCAAGCTGCCCTCACCTCCACCCACTTAGTCCTTCTATTTCCTCCCTCTTCAAATTGTGCACCTCCCAAAAGGAAGTGATTGTTATGCCAATGACTTAGAGTCCCTCTTTCTTCATTTCAGGTATTTTTGGTTTTACACCTGGAACTTGGAGTTTTAGGATGCCCTTGGTCGATTTCTCAAAAATAAGTTATAAGCCCATGTACGTGCCTTTCCCAGGATCTAGAAAGAAAGAAAATCCCATTCACATAGACCCCCCCACCCCCCCACCCCAAGCCAGGTCTGCACTTGTGCTGCAAAGAAGACCCAGACTCATGGGGTCCAAAACCAGAGTTCACCCTAGAGTAGCATCGCCCCGAGTCCAATCCCTACAATACCGGTTGTGCTGAGATATTAAAAAGTAAATAGTTCCATTCTCAGATACATTTGGGTGCCTGAGGGTTAAACAAAAGGAAACCGTTCCCCTGACCCTGCAGGGTTATCTGAGGGTTTACTATAATATCGCATGGCGTTCCTCTCCAAGAGACGAGTTTGCGGCATTTTCAGAATTTGCTGGAACACACCCTTTTCTCCCTGAGCCATCTCACAGGATCGGTGCAACACAAGATACTCACTTCCTGTGCCCACTGATGTGGCAGAATTTCTAGATGAACCAGCTCCTGGGAAGAAGTCTCTTCAGTTACAGAATCTTTGGGTCCCTGCTGAAAATACCACGGCTGTCTCGAGCCCATCTTGCTCTTCGATCTAGAGGCCTTATAGAACTAAGAAACGCCGAGGTTAACCACTAAGAACTAATTCTAGGCAAAGCCTACTTCCTTCTTCTTATTCTCCACTCCTGGAATGATTTGTATTCACGATCGGCCCACTTCTTTTCCACATAATGCTACACCCACTCCTCCTTCCCCACCTCTAACCCCTGTCAACCTGACTATTCAAATCCCAACAGAAAGAAGAAACTGCGGTACAGCTCCCCTCCCCTCCCCCCACTAAGCTGCATATGTGCACGCATACCCCTACCCTGAGGTCAGCAGTTACTGAAGGTTGGAGGAGTTCCGTCCTCCCCCTCCCACCCCCGCTCCCAGTAGTGCTCCCTAAAGTCACTTTTCAGTTTGGGATTAATAAAGTGCAACTAGAAAGTTTGCTGCTGTTAGTCCTGGGGGTGAAAACTGCCATCACTAACTACATAAAATCTCCGGAGTGAAGGCTTCAGTCACCAAAGCGGGCTAATGAGTCCCGGTCCTCCGGTAATAAGCGGCGGAAACGAGCTGCTGGGGAAAGCCAGGGTCCCACATAAATCCACGTGTTAGCGGGCCTGCCCGCCGGGGCGGCGGAGGCGAGCGGGGAGACCGCGGCAGCTGGGAATCGTCTATAGGGACCACCTAAACCAGCTCCTTCACCTTGCACAGGGAGAGACAGAGGTCCGGAGCCGTAAACCTGCTGGCCCGAGGCCGCGGCAGACGTTAGTGTTGAACTCGGTGTTAGAACTCCCGCTTAATCTTCCCGAAGCAAAACCCCCCCGGGGCAGCTCGGCCAAGCTATTTTGAATAAAAGCCTCTCTCTGGGTCTTGCAGACATGAACTGTGCCTCCCGAAGCTGGGGAGGGGGAGCCGGTGATGTCAGCAGTAGAGTGAAAACTGGAAGGTGGAGGTTATGTTTCATCTCTGTGCCTCAGTTTCCTCCTCTCCGAAGGCAGGGGGTACACAGCACTGAAATGGGAAAATGACGCTAACGTTCTTAGGAGGGAACTTGAAAGGTAATCTGTATTCTAGATTCTCCCCTCGCGACTGGTAACTAAACCTGATTTAACACTTTAATTAGAGGGACTCGCTGCTGGAATATAGAACAAAGAGGAGCAGGCATCTGAGCTACATTCCTCCCGGGTCTAACTGAAGAGAACACGGGTCCTTTCAACACTCGAGGACCTGTAGAGCCTGGGTGGCAAAGACTCTTACCCAAAGAGGGAGGAGCATCTATTCGGTGGCCTTTACATTTAATATAAAGTCTCCTTGAGCCACGCAGGGCATGGGGAAGACAGCACCATGAGTACAGCCCAAACCCCAGCTCATGGGAAAGTTCCATGGAGTCCCAAGGAGTCCTTCAGATCCCAGCACTCTGGAAGCCTTGCCCTGTCTCCTGGCAGCATTCCAAGTCCAGGCACACAGGCTCTGCACGCCGTGTTCCATGCGCCAGCCGCGGCGCAGAGGGTGCTCCGGAGCCAGGGTAACTGATGGCTCGCAGGGAAGGAGTGTTCCAGAAGACTCCTCCTCAACATCAGTTCTCATTTCCTGTCCTCTTGCAGGACTGGCATTCAGATGATCTTCTCGTCTCCGGCTTTTGGAAAAATACAGCCAGAAAAAAAAAAAAATGCTTCCTGCCAATCCGGCGTCCTCTCCGCTCAGTCCTCAGCCTGCGTGGAATGTGAGACACATAATGTCACTCTGAGAGAGCCCCACCACTCAGGACCTCACACATTCTGCATGTTGAACCAAGGGAAAGCAAGGCCATCTTCATCTAGTGTGCCTTCTAGCTCTGTGCCTCGGGGACTCTGGGGTCTAGGACTCGATGGCAAACAAAATGGGGCAGACCAACATTCCCCAGAGTGCTTCGTCAACCAAAATCTATGCACGCTCACAAACACATCAAACAGTCGCTCCACAAGGATCCTTTTCTTAACCCAGCAAATGTGACTCTGCGAAGCTGTTGGACGAAGGCCTGTGATGAAAAGCCACCAATCACGTTACGACACTTTGCCCCCCATGGGCCCAGTCCAGAACGAGTCCGGAAGAACAAGTCTCCCCTCGACCTCTCAGCCCAGCTGCCAAATGCTTCTCTGTCAAGATTGTCCAAGAAAGGGAAGGACTGGGCAGCTGGGACAGACTGGGGGGCCGCTAGAAGGCCATACGGACCAGGCAGAGACTCGGTTGCCTCAACCTTTTTCTGGTGAGCAGAACCTTCCTCCTCTGGTGAGCAGGGACAGGTGATCTAAACCTTCCTCCTTCATCTCTGATGCCCCCAAGTTCCCCTTGGTCCACCTGAGCTTTCTCAGGCTCTATTCCACATACTGACAGACCGTCCTCTCTCAACCAAACCCCCATCAGCACCCCCTGGGCCTTATTTGTGCAATGGGGAAGGGAAGCTGACCAGAGCAGGAGGGAGCATGATGTCTCTTCTTTTCTGCAAGACTCGAGATCCAAGTCTCCAGCCCACCCTACGCAAGGAAACAAAGAAAAAAGAGACTCATGGGGAGACAGATGGCTCAGTCTGTTAAGCGACCAACCCTTGATTTCGACTCAGGTCATGATCTCATGGTTCGTAAGTTTGAGCCCCGCATCAGGCTCTGTGCTGACGGTGTGGAGCCTGCTTGGGATTTTCTCTCTTCCCTCTTTCTCTGCCTCTCCCCAGCTGATACTATCTCTCTCTCTCTCTCTCTCTCTCTCTCTCTCTCTCAAAATAAATAAATATAAACTTCAAAGAGACTCAGATGTGGGGTTCTGATCCAGCTCCCAAGATTAAGATACCTCTTCTTTGGAGAGAAGCCTGCTCAGAATGCAATGGGGCAGAGTGGTGATCCAGGGAGAGAAAATCCTAAACTGTAAGACAGTTTCTCAGAACACTTCCTGGAAGCCTTCTAGAATATATTGTGAATGCCTCTTGGGTAATGTCGCGAAGGAGCCAAGTTGTCAGGGACCGCACACACCTCAGGTACGATTCATTATCCCTTGGACCCAAGACGCTGCATGGGACCAATAATTAATACCCTCCGAGGGCCTGGACACCTCTGGTTGATTCCAATAGAGATACTCGGCCCCCGAGCCTCTCCCAGGATGGATCATCTACACAGGCTTACTCCTAAGAGGAAAAATCACAAACCAGAGTTTCTTAGGGCTGAAGACAATCAAGAAACTGCCTCGATTCTTTCTTAGAGCCCCCAACAAGAGCCATGACTAAAAGATCCCCAAGAAGTCGACTTCTAGTTCTTTTGAAATGCCTAAGATTGGTAACTCAGGCTCATTAATCTTGGGGAAAACTCTCTGAAATATCTATACAAAAAGCCCCTATACTTCTACTGCCACCAAAACCCACTTTCTCATGTCCTCTAAAGCCTTCCTTGGCTCCCTAGTGCCCAGAGAAATTAACTCTAAACTCCTGGCACTTCACTGAAAGCCCTTTGTGACCTGTACCCTGTCTACAATCCTAAACTGAGTTCTCATTGAGCCTATTCACACACTCTGTGCCCAAGCTGGGCCACACCAGTCTGGTCATTAGTCCCCAAGCACACTCTACAGTTGGGCACTTGCTGTTCTTCTCCTCACGGGCTACACCCGTGAGCAGCAACACCACCACCACCCATCTGCTCTTCTCCTTTCTAAGAAGTCAGCCAACTGCTATGTTCCATAAAGCATTCCAAACTCACAACTCCCACTTTGTGTTTCCATGGAGGAAACACCAACTTAGACAGTAAGTCAGGGCAGAAGCTCATTCATCAATTCCTTCATAAACATCTACTGAGCCTCTGGAGTGTGCCAAACCCCCAGCACTTTGCTAAGAACTGTCACTCTGCAAAATTGGATAAGACACAGTCGGACCTTTGGGGGCTCACAGTCTAACAGGGCGAACAAATGAAAGACCATAAATGGCAACATAACATAATGCTCGCTCGAGGGGACACGCAAATATCATGCTGGGGTAGAAGGGACACTGGGACAGATGATGCACTGGCTCAACAAATAAATTAATCAGACCCAAGTGCCACTGAAGAAATATCAGCCACCACAAGTAAGGGCCTTGGGAATTACGCATGGAAGGAACCACACTAGTTAGAGATAAACCCAACAGAAATCATGACTCAGCTCCTCCTTGGAGGTCTTGGGGATGCTCACAGCATCTCCATTAACAAAGCCTTCCCAGAGGCAATCGGAGTGGGGCTTACTCAGGGTGGAGGGGAAAAATCATAATGTAAATTAAGAACCTACTTCCCTCAGTTCAACTCCACTCAATTACATTCCACAAACATTTCTAGGGCCCTAGTAAGAAGGCTTGTGAAGTCATGCCTGCGTAAAACTAAGCTCAAACCTTGAAGATGGGCTTTGGTGCCAGAAAGCCATAGTTATTCCCATGCAGGCTAGGAATCTTGTTCCTAGAAACTTCCTTAGCCCACTGCACCTTTCTGACTCTCAATTCCTCTCTGCAAAACTGTCAACTCTGAGAAGGAAGGGACCACATTGGCCGGATTCATTGCTTTCAGTTTTTAGCCCTGGAACCCCAGGTTTAAGTGAAATCTTACTTGGAAGCACCAGTGAGTGAAACGAGCAAAGTGAGGTTTTTTTCTAAGAGGGCTATAGCCTATATCAGTGTCCTGTGGTTGCTAGAACAAATCACCCACAAACTTAGTAGCTTGAAACAATATAAATTTATTATTTTACAGCTCCCAAAGGTGGAAGGAGACCAACGCAGGTCTCCCTGGGCTAAGATCAATGTGTCAAGAGGGCCTTGCTGCTTCCTGGAGACTCTAGGGGACAATCCCTTTCCTTGCCTTTTCCAGCTTCTACAGGCTATGCATGTGGCCCCCTTTCTCCGTCTGCACAGCCAGCAACATTGAATCTCTTCAGCGTTGCTTCCATAGATACACAGTCCTCTCTGACGCTCCACTCCTGCCTCTCTCTTCCACTTTCAAGGACACGTCTCATTACATTGGGCCCACTTGGATAATCAAGATTAATCTCCCTGTTTTAAGGTCTGCTGGTTAACAACCTTAATTCCATCTGCAACTTTAATTCGCCTTTGCCATGTACCACTAACTATCCACAGGTTCCAGAGATTCGGTGTGGACCTCTTTGGGGGGCCATTTTTCTCCCTACCACCGAGACCCAATCTGCCCCAGGCCCAGAGCACAGATTATAAAAAAACAAAAAACAAAAAAAAACTGGGATTAACATCACAAAGCCCACATAGTTCCACCACACACGGCCTCTGCAGGGATCAAACCTGGCTCTTCTGCCCACCGCACACAGCAACGCTCAGCTACCGGCCGCCTCCTGCCGCCACCCCTCACGCCGCATCCTTTCCCTTCAAGGCAGGCTTCCCGGGAGTGTGGGCAGTTAAGGGCAGAGGAACCTGGATGGGACAGGAATGGAGATCTGTGCTGGAATGACACCTGCGGAGAATCAAGGTCTGTGGGAGAAAGCGCATTTCAGAGAGGACCTCTTCACCCGGAAGACTGCTCTACACCAGGCCGCTTGAAGGCAGGGTCTGTCTTGTGTTCATTTCTGGCTTCCTTTTTTGCTCTGGTCATAGTGTCATGCCGGTTTCAGGGTAGGCAGGCCACAGTTATCACAGAACCAACACCTTTGGGAGCATTCCTCAACCAACGACAGACAGGAGTTAATGGATAAATATGCCAGCTTCTTTGTCCTTCTCTGTTCTCAGTGGGACAACTGGAAGGCATGGTCTACACCATCATCCAGGTCTACACATCCCCATGAAATTGATTGGGCCCAGCTGCCTGCACCAGGAACCTACTGACTAACACAAGGAGAGTGACCAGCCTCTCCCAGTTTTCCTGAGACTTTCCCCGTTTAGCATCGGAAGTGCCATGTCCCAGGGAACGCCTCAGTCTTTGGCAAACAGGATGGTTGGTCATCTGAACCAACCTCCTCACGAACACGTTTTTTTTCCCCTCCCTTCCCCACTTCTTTTCACCCTCCCCACGTGGTGCTTCCTGATACCGCCTCCCAAATAAAGGATTTGAGCACAAATCCTTGGCTCACAGTCCAGTCTGCATCTAACTGGTAGGGCTAGTGGGACCACACAGGTCATGCACCCCAGAACTCCAGGGGGCGCCATTCACATAGAGAACGCTGAGAACCATCTCCCTGGCAGATGCACGGCTGGCCCTTGCAACAGCTGGTATCTCTGGCCGGGCCCCCTGTCAGGTTGTTCTAGGTCGAAATTCTCTTTTCCCCCACCTCCCACTACATGGGAAAAAAGAGGCACACATCACCGGAGAAAATCTTCGCATTAAGTCGGAGCAGTTTTAATCCTCCCCTGCCCTGATCCTCCTCGCCCCAGCCCTGCCCTGCCCTTTTCCAGATGTTCCCATTTAGTCACGGCGGGAGCCGAGCGGCGGATGAACGGCATGACTGTGCCTGAACACCCTTCACAATCGATTGAGCCGTGGCAGCTGGGCTTGCCCCCAGATGGGGAGAGCTCCGTGCAGACGGCGATTATGCATGGGAAACAGAGAGCCTTGGGGACCGGCAGCCATGGCCGGGGCCTCCGCGATTCCCACTCAACTTCAATTAGCAGCCCTGACAATGAGGAAGGGCTCTCTGAGCTCTGACGCGCCTCCCACAGACTCCAGTTCGGCCTCACCTGGGGAGACAGCCCGCCCCTAGGGACGGAAGGCTGCGCTAGCGGTGGACATCTGGACGGCCCTAATGAGGCCAGCCTGGGATGGGAGCTCGGCTAATTGCTCAAATAGGCCGTGATGTCTGGATTCCAGCTGCCACGTCTGGCAGCCCCGTTTGGATGTCTTGAGTTTACTGTGAGGTTGGGACCGAGAGACCCTTAGGAATGGGGGATGTCAGCCGGGGCTCATGCTGAAGCAATTAAGGGGACATTTGTTGTAGGTGAAGAATGGTGGGGTAGTAAAATAACAATATTACAGCCTGCTGACATCTTACCAGGAAATCTGTAGTCTCCGGCCGAGATGGACCATTCCAGAAACACAGGGCGGGTGGTGTGTGATTAAAGACGGAGGGAGGGAAGACTAGGAAGTGTGCTAGGTCCTGAATAGGGACCCTGGGGCCTCCGGATGCAGGTTGGCCAGATCACTGCCCTCCTTCACGTTCCTTATCTCTCCAGGCCCGAAAAACAGAAGGACGCCACCTACCCATCCCCGTCCAGACCAGATTACCCTGAAGCTCATGGTTAAGCTCAGGCCCTCACTTACTCAGGCCATTTTCAAGGTCCTGGAAAGAGTCTTAGAGATGGTTTACATGGTAGACTTTTCATTTTTCTTTTTTTCTTTTTTTTTTCTGAGCAAAATTTGCCAAAGAAGGGTTTATGAACCATAATCAGTTAAGACCACTGTCTCTTTAAGCCATCCTGGCTTCGTGGTAATCACACATCCTCTAATATCAGGTGGTGTTGGTATTAGGAAGATTTAGCTAAAAGAGAATTGAATTTAGGGTACATTTAGTATGGGGTTTAGTGGGATATTTTTGTGGGGTTCACAGTTTCTCCTGTCCCACTGTAGGAAGGACTTCCGGAAACCCTCTTACTCACCGGGTGTCATGGCATAAAGGTGCCAGGCCAGCAGGGCCTATGATGATATAAATATATCCTATGGCACTAGAATTGGAAGTATCTGCGTGATGTACAAGAATTAAGATTTGAAATATAAGGAGCCAGAAGCTTGGCTGTGGAAAATTATTCTGTCATCAAAAGCGTAGGATTAGACGTGGAGGATCCAGGTCTCATCAGTCCCTAGGCAAAGTGGAAGTACTCTCTTAACTTGATAACTCTATGTTTACAACTATAAACATCTTAAGGGGCGCTTGGGTGGCTCAATCAGCTGATTGACTCACTCCCGATTTCGGCTTAGGTCACGATCTCATGATTTGTGGGCTAGAGCCTCACATCAGGCTCTCCACTGACAGCGTGGAGCTTGCTTGGGATTCTCTCTCCCTCTCACTTTGCCCCTCACCCCTCCAAATAAATAAACATTTAAAAAAAAAACTATAAACATCTTACACACTAAAATTAGTTTTCATGGATTTCTATAAGAAATCAAGAAATTAGTCTGACATCAATAAATGAATTATAACAAAAGGTTTTTTATGCTTCCGAAAGCAGCAATTCATTAACAGAGATACATTTTAAAGAAGAGTAATGACTAGACTCTGATTGTTAGGTAGTTCAATTTTAAACGAGAAGAAAATTATAAGAACATATTAGAAAAAAAGAGATTCGTTTCTTGCTGATTATCTTGGCACTAAACAATAACAAAACTCACCAATTGCTAATACAAAAACACCATGAAAGGCAAGTTGGTTAATGAGTGCAATCGATTCAAGAGGCATGTAAAATTAGTCACTGCTCAAGAAAGCTTGACTAGGGGCGCCTGGTGGCTCAGTCGGTTAAGAGCCCGACCTCAGCCCAGGTCATGACCTTGCAGTCTGTGAGTTCGAGCCCCGAATCCGGCTCTGTGCTGACAACTCAGAGCCTAGAGCTTGCTTCAGATTCTGTGTCTCCCTCTCTCTCTCTGTCCCTCCCCCACTCATGCCCTGTCTCTCAAAAATGAATAAACATTAAAAAAATTTTTTTAAAGAAAAGAAATCTTGACCAATATCAACAGCAACAAAACAGCACGATTGAAAAATCAGCAAAGACTTGAACAGACATTTCTCCAAAAAAAGATAATACAGATGGCCAATAAGCACATGAAAAGGTGCTCAACATCACTCATCATTAGGGAAATACAAATCCAAACCACACTGAGCTACCACCTCATACCCTCAGGATGGCCACTCTCAAATAGATAGATAGATAGATAGATAGATAGATAGATAGATAGATAGATAGATAAAAAGTAGCAGCAAGGATGTGGAAAAATTGGAACCCATGTGTACTGTTGGTGGAAATGCAAAGTGGTATAGGTGCTATGAAAAATTTCAAGTTATAAATGGTGATGCCTCAAAAAGTTTCAGATAAATTAACATAGTATCTAGCAATTCCACTTCTATAAATAACAGAACAGAAAGCTGGGGTCTCAAAGAGATGTTTGTATGCCATATTCACAGCAACGTCATTCACAATAGCCAATGGGTAGAGGCAACCCAACTGGCCATCAGTGGGTGAATGGGAAAACAGCATGTGCTGTATACAGACAGTGGACTATTATTCAGCCTTAAAGAGGAAGGAAATTCTGACACCTGCTCCAGCGTGGATGAACCTTGAGAACATTAGGCTAAGTGAAGTAAGCCAGTCACAAAAAGACAGATACTATATGATTTCACTTAGAAGAGGCAGGGAGGATAGTCAGATTCACAGAGATGGAAAGTAGAATGATGGTTACCTGGGGCTGGGGTGGGCGGGGAAGGGGAGTTGTGATTTAATGGACATGGCGTTTCAGTTTAGCGAGCTGAAATAAGTTCTGAAGCTGGTTGCACAATAGGTCATCGTATGTAACACCATTGAGCAGTACACTTAAAACTGGTTTAAGATGGTAAATTTTATGTTATGTGTGTTTTACCACAAATGAAATTTTTAAATCTCAACCAAGAAAGAAAACTTGAAATGCCTTAAATCTTACAGCTCATATGAGAGAAAAGTGACTGAGATGTTCCCAAATTTAGGATTTGAAAACCTTAAAACTTACATGACATCGCCAATAGCAAGTTATCAAACGGACAGAAAATATGTAAATGACCAATAATAAATAAGTTAATTGTAATAAATGTTAAAATTAAAGACAATTATCTTTGTATTCCCACTGTAGAAAATATTACCAAATTGTGACATATTTTTGAAAAAAGCAGGGGAAAGGTATGCAACCAACAATGTAGAAAAAAAAGCATCATAGGGGTGGTCTGTTAATAAAATTAGAAATATTATTTTCTGGATAATGTGGGACTCATGGCATTTTGTAAACATTTTTGGATTTGTAACCTGTTGTGATGTCTTTTCTTATTCTGACTAAATGTTCACCTGTGTGTGGAATTTTGTATTATCTTTCTTAAAGAGGATCCCCCAAACTTTACAAGCACAGAACCTGGCTACGCCCTTCCTTACGCCCATCCCTCAACACAGAAGTAATCTTGGGGAAACTTGAGCTTTGGTCCATTTTCCTACCTACTAGAAATGAGGCCAGAGGAGCCCCGTGGCTCTGTCACTCTGCCTGTATGGTCTTGAGTCTGTCCAGTCACAACTTGAGCCTCCGCTCTCTATCTTAAAATGGAGGGAAATTCCTTGGCATTCCCTACTTCCCATAAGTGAGACTGAGATCCACAAAAAATTACTATAGAACCAAAATCACCCAGAAGTACAGTCACAAAAGAAAGAATAAGCCAATATTTCTTGAATCGTAGACCTCATTTATCTGAATTTCCCCAAGGTGCCTTGTCCCACTGGACCCCCTCATCTATGTTTGGGAGTAAGGGTTGGCATGGGATGGTGAAGGCCACAGAACAATAACTGAATATAAAGAAAGTGTGTGGGCACCTGAGTGACTCAGTTGGTTGAGTGTCCGACTCCTGCTGTCATCTCAGTTCATATTTTCACAGTTCATGAGTTCGAGCCCCACATCAGGTTCCACACTGGGGGCATGGAGCCTGCTTGGGATTCTCTCTCTCCTTCTCTTTCTGCCTCTACTCTCCTCACACTCTCTTCATATCTCAAGATAAATAAATAAGCTTAAAAACGAGAAAGAAAGAAAATGTGGAAGGAGCACAGGCTTACTTGGATCCATTGAACAAGGAGATGCCCATTTGGAACCTATTAGACAAAGAAGACACTTGAGGGAACTTGATGGCCTACTGGTCTGGAGAAGCATTAAAGGAAAATCTAATTAAGAGTAATTAAGCTGAAACGCCTCTCCAAGATCTTTCTTCTTGGCAAATCAAAGCAATAGAATATGGACCCAGTAAATGGTTTCAGTGTTCGAGTGTAATATAAGCCAATGACCGTCAGGATAAAAGGAAAAATTAGAGTGCGATTCATTCCTTCAAGACTGTTAGATTGGATATAGGGAAAAAGAACAAAAGTTGAATCGAGAATGATTCCTAGATTTTGGGCTCAGGCAACTAGATGGAAGGAAATGTTATTTATTGAGAAAAAGAAGGCCGAGAGAGAAACAGGGTGGAGAGGACACCGAATTCCTTCTTATACAAGTTAGAGTTGAGAAATTTCTAAGACATTCAGAGAGAGATGCCAAGTAGGCTGTTGGTTATATAAATCCGGAGCTCAGAGAAGAGGTCTGGTTTCAGACCGTAATTTGGGAGTTAGCAGAATAATGGGGGCATTATTTAAATCCACGAGAATGGATAAGATCATCTGAGAGAGGACAAAGGAGGGAAGGAGAAACTAGGAAGGAAGAACCCAAGAATTTAGATGGCAAGTGAAGAAAGCTACAAATCAGAAGTGGCCAGAGAGGTGTTTCATCAGGAGAAGAACCAAGGGAGAATGTATCATCTCAGAATCTAGGAGAAGAAAATGATTTAAAAAGAAGAAAGTGCTCCACTCTGCCAAATGCTGCTGAGATACAAATCTACCACAGATCTAATTTACTGCCTTCATGTTATCAGATGACCTATGTGAATACCGTCCAACAATACTGTCTGACCTCCTGGTCGAGGTCAAAGGAAGTTCTCCCGATATCAGCAGGGAAGTTGGTCAGGAAGGTTTCTCTGACTCCAACTGAACAGGAAGTCACAGAGCTGTCCAGAGAGTGACAGGCACTGACGCCTCTATCCTCGGGCAGACAAGAGACCAGTCAAGTTGTAGCAAAGATAGATCTGCCCTAGAGTGGCTCCTAGTGTCAGTGCAGATGGCCAGGAAACCACATCGGAGAATCCGACATCTATCATCAGCTGCTTTCAAGCAGAGAAGGTCCACTCGGATCAGCGATTAGAGAAGTGAGCAAAAATTCGGGGGACTGGGTCTTTTCCTTTACCTTCTCCTCCTGCTTTGCCAAGGAGACCCACACCAGTCACGTCCACTGGCTTTTGCACACTCCCCCATTCTCAGCAGAAAGAGGGGAATTGCTCGAGCCGGTTCACACCAGCTCACACCAGCTCAGAGAGCTGCTTGCGTGCACCTCATCCAAACTCGTGATTTCATGTCAGTAGCTTAAAGGCAGCTCTGGTGGGAGTATTCATCCCACAGAAATCAGCAAACATTACTAATGGGGCTTCCCCCATCCCTCCCGAAAAGCCAGTTGTTAAATATTTCTGGCACACTGTCCATTAGTGTTCTGCAACATGTAACATGGTATGCCAAGAGAGAAAAATGTTAAGGTCCAATACTTGGGGGAAACACAACTTACCTCTCTTGAGATTTCCCGTGTACATTAGAAGTCTTTCTATAAAGAAATCTATTTTTTTATATAACAGAGTTTTCCAAACTTATTAAGCTCTAGAATCCTCATTTTGGAGAATGTCTCTTACTGTCATCTGAAGTTATTGCTGCCTTGGACTTTTCTTTTCAAATAAAACTAAGTTGTTAGCATTGACATAGAGATAGAAATTGACCATAACAGTTCTGCTGTTCATTCCCATGGTTATTTTGAGAGGTGTGCAGAAGACGAATGTTCGCAGCCATTCTTGTGACTGCTGAAAGACACTTATTATTTATGAACTGAGTTCTGGATGGTGATTGCTGTCATTAATAATGATAGTGGAGCCCCAAGGCTGGGGAGACGGCAGCTCTGGAGTCTCTCTGCTTAGCCTGACATTCCTGTGATACAGGAGGTAGGGCCGTAAAGCTCAAAGCACTTAGGACCAGCACAGGGAGTGCTAGGTTTCAAATTCTTGCCTCAGTCAAGAGCAGGCTCTTGGGGGCCCAGGACAGGGGTCTCGCTCTAAATGTGGAAATCACCGCAGGCTAATAGATGGAAGCGGGGAGCTCCTGGGGACCTGGGGGAATGGAACAACTGTGTTCATTAAGAGAGCCAGGAAGCAGCCATGGGGGTCTTGTCTATCGACAACTTGGCAGGACACAAAGTATTTTACCGAAAGGAATCTCACAGCTGGAAGGAGCAGGTGCGGGCAGAGCAGAGCCAGGGCAAATGCTGGAGAGAGATTAAGGCAGGAAGGAGATTGGATTTTCCCAAGTTCCACAGGGGAGGAGTGCGCTAGGAGGGAAAAAGCGGCAAGAGAAAGAGAAAGAAAGACTGAAATTGATTTAGGACTTGAAATAAATATCCTTAACCAGCAAAGGCGTTGTCGTTTTGCATTTTGACAATTTAACAGGCACAAAGCCTCAGCATTAGCTGAGTCCCTGCCTTCAACAGAAAGTGAGACGATCAGTTGCCGCACAGGAAAAGCTATAACTAAACAGGCCATTTTCACATGCTCCGATCCCCCAGGAGCAGAGCTGGTGTCAGGAAAATATTTCTCCCTGCTTACCCTCCAGCCTGCCGGTGTTCCCGTGTCTGTTCACTGGCACATGCTCCTAGCCCTAGCTCTGCAAGTGGCAGTCTGTCCCCAGGGCAAACTAAAAGGCCAGTACTAGCAACTGACAAGCAGCGAGGCTTTCCTTCGGGGCAAGGGCAGAGTGGAAGGTGGCCACCACATTTCCAGAAAGCTGTGGGCTTCTGTCCCTAATCTCATTAGGTTCAACTTGGGGCCACGTTCCCGCCCCCATCTCTCCTTCCTCCAACCCTCCGAAGTAGTGTTTCGCTTCTCTAGATTTGATTCACAAAACAAAAGAAAACGAACCCACACACCCAAGGAAACGAAAATGAGATCAACTAGATGTAATAGCACAATTAATTATATTTTAAAAACCAATACAAAGGTCATGAAATGGCAACAAGAAAAACAAAAACAAACCTGTGTTCATTCCTGAAAAGACAGGGGGCCTCCTGCATACACTCGTGGATTTGCACTGTGACTGAGAACACAGCCGTCACGCGTAAGTACTGACGGCCTGGGTCAGCCTTTAGCTACCAGGCCTGAGCCCCTCCAGATGTATTAGCACAGAAGACTTTCAGAAGTGGGGTGCTTGCATTCACGGACAATGGCAATTACATTGGAAAACTTCTTGTTACTATTCGAATTCAATCTTCACCCAGTGACCGACATTCTAGAGTCCTTCTCATATACGTGGTTGTGTTTAGTTCTCAGAATAATCCCATGAGTCAGGTGATATCCTGATCCTTGTTTTCCAGTTAAGAAACTGAGGCTCAGAGAGCTTGAGGCAAGCAGAGCTCAGGTCACACAGCTGGTAAGTAGATCCGTGTGACTCTAAATCTCTTGCTCCTTCCTCTACCCCTTACCATAATCCTCTGGAAGGCAGAGATCGGCGATGAACTCTGTAAGGTTTCCAACACGGAGGCATGGGCAGGCGACCATTTAATTGAAGATGGAGGAAGGAAGTCTCCTTTCCCACCAACCGTCGTGTTGGTTCTTGGTGCCTATTCTCCAGCAGACCCCTGTATGCACGGTCCCCTTTTCTCTGCATACACAATGTAACTTCAACTCCCAAACCATCTCCATAGACCAGATGGCTGACTTTGCCGCGGTGGCTTGAAATGTGCACAAATACCCAGCCTTGTCGCTTAGCAGTCCTGCCAAAGAGCGCAGGGTCCCTTGGGCTGAAAGGTGGGAGAAAAATTACTAGAAAAATTAAGGAGAGTGTACACAGAAAATATCTGTTGAAGTGAATTTTCCCCAAACAAGTCCACTGAATATATCACATCAGATAACTTGCTTTCTCAGGCTTTCAGCCAATTTTCACACTCTTCTAACCCAAATGTGGCTCAGTAGCCCAGCCAGAAAAGAGATGCATTTAAATTCACCTGCGAGACCTGAGAGAGGACCACATCTGGTCTCTTTAAGCTGCCTCACTGTCCCTGAACCACTTCCGCATTCAGCCATTCTCTCATCTCGGAATCTTCAATGATTCCTCAAGGATCCTAGGATTAACTCCAGATTTATCTTCAGGGCATTTCACAACTCTTCGAACACTACTCATGCATGGCATACATAGATATACTGGATGGATGGATGGATGGATGGATGGATGGATGGATGGATGGATGGATGGACAAATTATTTAATACCCAGTTTCCTGTTAGAACACTTCCTTTGTGTTAGTGAGGGAGCAGCAGTCTTCTGCCTCTGAGACAAACAAAGGACCTTATCCCTTTTTCCTGTACATCCCTTCCCCTAAGCATACACCCTTACTGCTATTGACATATAAGTCTCTGTTGTTTCTATGGCTCATAATCCAACCCACCAGCCTAGAGGGAGCAGGGGAAGGGCCACCCCCTGAAATGTGTATTATTCTGAAGCCCCAGGCTCTAAGACTTCTAGAATTAATGGACAATGCTAACTCAAGAAACTTCCTTCTCACACTTCCATTTATTTCCTGGTTTGTGAAATTGAGGCCTTGAGATACAAATTAGAATTGGGAACTCAAAAGCCCCTTTTGTTTGGGAATATGCAATATTCCCCAATTTCTTAGACGTCAGCCATTTAGAGAATGCAGTTGCTGGAAAATACTTGGAAAATCCCCCCAAAGTATTTGCAAATGCAGCATCTTTGAGTGTAGCCAATGGATCATGACCCCTGCTTATGGTTATGTGAGAAGCTGGGGGATAGCTACTGAAAGGGGCCCTGAGGGTGTCCAGGTAGATGGTCAAGGTCAAGGTCAAGCTCACCTCTGCTACCTGCTGCTGCTTCTGCATCTGGAGCCGTGTAGGAGAGGTAACCTCAGCAACCTGAGAGAGACACAGTCTGTCATCACTTCCCTCTGCCTTCTCTGACCCTTGGTATTGCTGGGACATAGTGCACATTCTCCTCCAAGGTCAAATTAACCTAACAGTTCTCTTTCATCATCCTTAATCTCTTTAGTCATTCTAATGAAGCGTTCTGGGGCCTGTTTACTGCTCCCTCGTGAGCAGGAGTTGGATTTTTATTTCGTATGAATTGTGAATAAGAACTGTATTTGTTATCACTTTTTATGAGTTCACACGCCTTCCCTGATGATAGTTGCTTAATGGGCCAGGGTTAAGAAGTAAGTGATTCTACAGATGCTCCTTTGCTTGCTCCTCAAACGTCTCCTCACCTACCCTCTACCTTATAATGCTTCCATCTGTGAAATAGGAGGGACTTTTACATGACCTCTCAACCATCCCAAGCTCAAGGCCGTCTATTCCCAGGGCCAGCCCAGCACTTTTCGAATGGACACATGAGCATTGACCAAAAACAGAACCCTGCACCCTGGATCTAATGGAAGCTGGTCTAGAAGCTCCATGGGGCCAAAGATATGGCAGTGGGTGTTGGGAATCATAGGCCTGTATTTCTTTAGAGCTTGTTTCCTGGTCCTGTGTGGTCTTAGATACGTACTTTCCCTCTCTAGGTCTGTTTTCCTTCGATAAAAGAGGAAGAACTTATTCCCAATATCAATGAAAATTATAAACCCCTACTGAAAAACCTACTACCAGGAAATGTGAAAGAACATTATGAAGAAAAGCATGCAGGAGATCTAATTAAATGGAAAATATTGTGTTTGTGTGAAGATATCAGTTGTCCCAGATTAACCTGCGAATTTAACACAATCACAATTTTCAGGAAACTTGGCAAGATGATTCTAAAATTGATATGAAAGAACGAGTGCATAAGAACAATCGAGAAAATATTAAGTAAATGAGAACAAAGTACACGATGGAAATTCTCCCTGCTGGGTAAAATAATTATAATGCCCCAGTCATTTTTAAAGGACGGTATTAGCTCAGGAATAAATGAAGAGCTCAGTGCAACAGAATAGAAAGCCTACAAATCAGCTGCGTGGTTGAAAGCATAATGGTCTCCCAAAGATGCCTTCCCCACCCTCGCCATGTCTTTATCTCCAGAGTCCGTGAATACGTTGTGTTAAATGTTGTATTCATTTGCAAGGGTGGCCATAACAAAGCACTATGGACTATACAACAGGAATTTCTTTCTTTCCTCACACTTCTGGAGGCTGAAAGTTCAAGATCAAGATGCCAGCCAAGTTGGTCTTCCATAAGGCCTATCTCTTTGGCCTATAGATGGCCACCCCATTACTGCCTTTTCACATTGTCTTTTCTTCCAAACTCACACATCCCTCCTGCTTCATTCTATGCCCAAGTTTCCTCCTTTTGACACCAGGCAGATTACATTAGGGTCCACTCAAACGACCTCATTAAATAACCTTAATCATCTCTCTAAAGACCCTATCTCCCGAAAAAGTCACGTTCTGAGGTATTCAGGGTTAGGGCATCGACGGATAAATTACAGGGAGACAAAGACTCAGCCCATAACACATGACAGGGAAATTTTGATTGCAAATGGAATTAATCAGCTGACCTCAAATGAAGTGAGGAGATTATGCTGGATTATCTAGGCAGGCTTATTGTAATTATGGTGGTGGGGGAGGGTTGGTCCTTAAAAGTGAAAGAGGCCCTCATAAGAGTGAGTTTCAGAGTAACCAGCAAGATAAAGACTTTACTGGACATTGTTGAGTTTAAAATGGAAGGGGGCCATGAACTAAGGAATGTGGGCAGCTGGAAAAAGGTAAGGAAACAGGTTCTCACTAGAACCTCGAGAGGTAGTGCTGCCCTGCCAATACCTTGACCTTCAGCCCCAAGAAACTATCACACAGGCTGATCTCTCGAATTGCGAGACACTAAAGTTGTATTGTTTTAAGCCACTAAGTTTGTATAATTCATTACAACAAGAAACCAATGCATCATGTATATGAAGAAATCAGGATATGATAAAAGTATCATTTCAAATAACTGGAAAAAGATAGACAATTAGCTCATCATCTGGTTAGAAAAATAAATACAATGAGATTTCTCTGCCATGTCATTCACAAAAATAAAATCCAGATGGATTAAAAGCATTAACGTGCACATGAAAGTACTGGAAGACAATATGGGAGAATGTGTTTACGACTTTGGAGAAGGGAAGGGGAATAAACAAGAAAAATTAATAAAGTTTACAATATTAAAATTTAAAACATTTGTTGCAAAAGATAGCATAAGCAAAGTCTGAAGACAGACAAAAAATGAGAACATATTTCCGACATACATACCCTTTGAATTTTGTCATTGCTTTTTCTTCTTGTCAGTAAGCATGGATTACTTCACTAATTGAAAACAAAAAAGGAGAAAGAGGTGGAAAGAATCTTTCCTAGGATCCTCTTCTTTCCAGGAACAGGATTGGAATAAACGAGGAACCTCTCTAAAAGCAAAAGCACCATGGGAACCCAAGACTGTTTCATTGAAGTAAAAACTAAATTATGATTTCTTAGGCATTTCCTGCCTGCATCTTCTCCCACCTTCTCTGGTTCCTCTTCCTTGAGCACACCTATGGGGCGAGCTAAGCTCAGCCAGCATTCATTGGAAAGACTGCTGAAAGACTAACCCATCTAGGACTTGCTGAACCTGTGGCTGAAACAGCCTGTTTATTTCTTCTTTCTGGGCACACAGCTAGACCATACTCCCCTAACTCTCCCTTACAGTGAGATGTGTCCGCCTGGGTTCTAGCCAACAGACTGGGGGCCCAAGTGTCACTTCTAGGCCAGGTGCATGACCATCTCACATACCCCATGGTCTTTCTTCCTTTGCTACCTTGGTACAGATGAGTATGCAAACTGGATGCCACATGTGGAGGTTACAGAGCCATAAAATGGAAGAAACTTTGGTTCCTGAATCACCGCCTAGAGGAGAACCACCTGTGATCAGAAATACCCAGAGTGGGTTTATGAGAGCTAGAAAACAAAATCATATTGTACTTGAGCTAAAATACATTTTTGAATTTTGTGTTTGTTTCAGTAGCTGGTACTACATTAACTCAGAAACCAACCTGATTTCTTTTGGCAAATATCTTGGTCTGACATCTCAACAGTCCAACTGAGTCTAACAATTGTTTGGGCTAAATTACTTCTGGCAGAAATCAGGCCAGTTGTTTTGATTCATGACTGGGCCCTGGTTGATACATCAGTATGCTCTGGGAGATGCTCGGGCTCTTGAGCTGTCTCAGTGGTACCAATAACACAGAGGGAGCAAAAGACGTGACTTTTGTCTTCCTCCACCCAACAGCCTTGCTCTCCCTACTTCTTGCCACACTCAGACAAGAAACAAACAATAAAACATGTCCCTCTCTCCTGCTGGCATGCAGCAGACCTCACCCAGAACTATGAGTTCAAGATAGGAGGACCCCATGTTTTGTCCCCTGTGTCATGATGTCATTGCTTGGACAGCCACATATCAGACACCACCTCCACCCCAAGAAAGGTCAGATGAGCCACAGAAATGAATTCCTCTGACGCCCTTTCCAAGTGGCCACTCCATTCATCCACTCTCTCTGATTCAGCTTCTACACCAGATCCAGGGACACACATCCTAAAGAGGGAAGCTTCTAGAAAAATGGAAGCTCCTTAAGGACCGGACTTTGTTTATCTGTGTATCTTCCATCCCGAGGCACACAGCTCTGAGGGCATATGAACTTGCATCTGAGTAACTCTTTAGTACATGGATATTGGTATTCATTCTCTTCACCTTGCACATGCCAGACGTTCAGTGAGCCTAGATGGACTGATTGAAATGGAATTGGATTGGGAACCAGCTGCCAGCTGAAAAGTTGCCTCTTTTAAGAAGCTTTCCCTTAGATTTTAACCTCTACTACAAAGCAGTAGTCATCAAGACAGCATGGTATTGGCACAAGAACAGACACATAGACCAATGGAATAGAATAGAGAACCCAGAAATGGACCCACAAGCATATGGCCAACTAATCTTTGACAAAGCAGGAAAGAGTATCCAATGGAAAAAAGACAACCTCTTTAACAAATGGTGCTAGGAGAACTGGACAGCAACATGCAGAAGAATGAAACTAGACCACTTCCTTACACCACTCACAAAAATAAACTCTAAATGGATGAAGGACCTGAATGTGAGACAGGAAACCATCAAAATCCTAGAGGAGAAAGCAGGAAAAAAACCTCTTTGACCTGAGCCGTAGCAATTTCCTATGTGACACATCTCCAAAGGCGAGGGAATCTAAACAAAAATGAACTATTGGGACCTCATCAAGATAAAAAGCTTCTGCACAGCAAAGGAAACAACCAACAAAACTAATAGACAACCAACGGAATGGGAAAGGATAATTGCAAATGACATATCGAATAAAGGACTAGTATCTAAAATCTATAAAGAACTAACTAAACTCCACACCCGAATAATGAATAATCCAGTGAAGAAATGGGCAGAAGATATGAATAGACACTTCTCTAAAGAGGACATTCAGATGACCAACAGACACATGAAACGATGCTCAGTCACTCATCATCAGAGAAATACAAATCAAAACCACACTGAGATACCACCTTACACCAGTTCGAGTGGCTAAAATGAATAAATCAGGAAACTATAAATGCTGGCGGGGATGTGGAGAAGCAGGCACCCTCCTACGCTGTTGGTGGGAGTGCAAACTAGTGCAGCCACTCTAGAAAATGGTGTGGAGGTTCCTCAAAAAAATGCAAATAGAACTACCCTATGACCCAGCAACAGCACTGCTAGGAATCTACCCAAGAGACACAGGAATGCTGATGCATAGGGGCACGTGTACCCCAATGTTCATAGCAGCACTTTCGACAATACCCAAATCATGGAAAGAGACCAAGTGCCCATCAACTGACAAATGGATAAAGAAGTTGTGGCACATATATACAATGGACTACCACGTGGCAATGAGAAAAAATGAAATCTGGGGCATGTGTAGCAACACGGATGGAACTTGAGGGTATTATGTAAAGTGAAATAAGTCAGTCAGAAAAAGACAGATACCACATGTTTCCACGCATAGGTGGACTTTGTGAGACTAAGCAAAAACCATGGGGGAGGGGAGGAGGGGAAAGGAAAAAAAGACACAGAGAGGGAGGGAGATAAAACATAAGAGACTCTCAAAGACTAAGAACAAACTGAAGGTGAGGGGGTTGAGGGAGGGGGGAGAGGGGGTGACGGGCATTAAAGAGGGCACTTGTTGGGATGAACACTGGGTGTTATATGTAAACCAATTTGAAAATAAACTATTAAAAAAAAAAAAGCTTTACCCTATTGCCCTAGGAAGACTTACTTTTTATTCTTTTATTCTCATGTCTGCATTTCCACAGCTCTTACTTGGTGCTTCTATGACCCTCACCAATTGCAAAATTGCAATTGGTCTGTTTCGGTGTCTGCCTTCCCAATATACTACAAATTCCCCAAATACGGAATACCTATGTCTTTTTCATTTTTGTATGTGCAGGTCTGGTAAATAGTAGGTATTCAAAAGACAAGTAAATAATCTAGTGAACAAATCCTGGCCTAATGAAACAACTTTTCTACCAAAATGAATTATAAGCTCTAATAAATAAATAAAATAGCACCTTCTACTGTTCTACAGCTTTGGTCATTAAACGTTCTACCTTCTGGCCAAAGCCTTCTTCCTGAAAACCTCTCTGTGGGCTCTCATTGTACCCACTGGAAAAAACATCTCTGAAATACTCTTAACTCATAGCAGAGATCGAGAAGATGCCACAGTCCTGTGTCCTGGGCCATCTCCAATCTATCACTTCCAGTAAGTGTGGTACATAGCCAGAGAGTTCATCTCCCTGCCTCTGGCTAGGATTCTCAAATATATACTTTATTCCCTTCTGGAGAACAGCCATGGGAAAGCAACCTAGCCCATTTCTCTGTGTTTGTCCAGGTGCTGGAAAATTCTAGACCTCGGTTCTCACTTAAATCCTTTTCATTGCAATCTTGTCAATTTCATCAGTGAAGAGAGAGTACTTTCTGTCCCTGTACACAATACGAAGAGTAACCAATTCCTCTCTTTTCGTCCTCCTCCAACGCATGCCCCTGGCAACCCAGTCTTCTCTTTTATGTGCTGATTCATAAGTTCTGAGTGAACACAGGCCTTCCTCGAGCATTCTGTACTGCCACATGTGGGTGAGTCTGTAGCATCCCGGTGACCAGTGCATCCAGGAAGTAGAGGTTCCGTGCACTGTGCCAGCACAACCCAGGACACATCCCAAGGCCCCTGTGCTCACGATCTCACCACTCGGACAGCCACGTGTGGGATTGCCTCCAGCAGGGGACGGAAAGACGTGAGAACCAGCAGGTCCCTCCTGGCAGACCTATTATGGACTCTAACCCTCCCCTGCTGGCCAGCCCTGAGGAGCCCTGGCCCCCATGCCGTGAGTTTAATTACTTTGCAAGAGGACATTTGTAACTGGGCTTCCTCTTTGTTCGCAGAGAAAGCTGGGAGTGGGCAGCCGAACAAAGGCAGGTCTTTGCAACACACGAGTGAGGGCAAACCCATGCTGCGAATCCGGGTCTGGGCCTCGCGCATGGAGGGGACCGGGGACACGGGGGCTTGGGCGGCATGAGGATGGGCTCGGAGGGAACTAAATGCCCTCCTGAGTGCTCAGGCAACTCTCCCACTAGACCCAGCCATATCTGAACTAATTCATGGAACCTGAAAGGAAAAAACAAAATGCCTTGAGAGCATCTGTCTCCTGTCACCCGGATCCTGGAAGGCCATTCTCTCAAAACAGGGTCTCTTTTTCTGTTTCTGGAGGATACGTTGCTAGAGAATACCTTGGGTTAGAGGGAGTGTGAAATATTTGTCGTGCTTCTGGTCTAGGGCTTTAAGTCTCATTGCTAGCATATTCTTTGTGATGTCTAGCCCAAATCCCTCCAGCTACTTGATGATATGAGTCTATGGACACTCAAAAAGGCAACCTTTCATGAATAGAATGGGTTTGAGGGTTCCTCACCCCTTGACTCTCCCTCCTGACTTGTCTGGGGAAAGGTTCCTTCAGCACAACAATTCTCGCAAGAATTCTCTGCCATCCTAGGCAGGAATGGAAGGAAACAGTGTTTCCAGGCTTGGAGAGAGCCGGATTCATGGAAGCTGGGCTTTCTGTGGGGTGCAGGGGTGGAGGGTGATTAGTGTCATGGAGGAACATGCCAGAAATGCAGCTCAAGGGACCGCTGGCCTTCCACTCCCCCGTTGCCTCCTGGAGTGCCCCATCGGCCGGATCCAGCTGGGTGCCGGGAGGCAATGGGTTGAGTTGTTTCTAGGGATCTGGGAAACCAGATGGAATGAGTCTTTCCCAAGTTGGACAATTGTAGAAGGTGAACTCAACCCTGAGACCCCTGAACTGCCACCCAGCACTCTTTCCACTCCACCAGGTATCCCAAGTGTCCCTCCGGCTCAGGGGTGCGGTGAGGGCAGTAGAAGTGGCTGTCAACAGGAAACCACAAGGAAAGATAAGCACTCACCCGCTCACCCGTGGCTAGGAAAGAAACCTGCCCCTAACTCTTCCTCATGCTGCCAGGCTTTCTCCCACGCCTGCCACAGAACCAGGCAGAAATGATCTCTCTTCCCTTCCAGATCACCAGCATCATAAATGCACAGCCTAAGCTCATGTTCCTCCCAATTGTTTCTGTGTTATCTCAGCCAAAGGAGACAAAGAAGATTCTGGGCGCTGGGAAGACAAGGCTCAAAATGGCAGAGGGGTGAATTCAAGGATAGAGCCGGGCTCTTGTAGCAGGATGGGTAAGGCCAAGGTCTCTATCCTGGGCTCTAGGAAAATGCAGAGGGAGGAAGCCACCGAACTGCAAGGAGTCTGTTTCTCTGTCTCCAGTCAGAGCTGTATGACCCTAATTCATAAGAGCCCCCTGACCTTTGACTGACTTTGGCTTCAGTTTCTTTTGTTTTGTTTTTATCTCAAGAAGAGGAACTAAAAGCTTAGCTGGGAAGACACTCTTTTAACCACCTAGAGAAGGCCTAGACCACTCTTTGCCTCAGAGGTGTTCCTGAAGCCTGACAGCCAAGAGTCCTCCTGGTCTAGAGAGAAAGCCTGTCCTCCTTCTGAGGGTGTGAGAGCCTCCAAGTTTGTCTGGTGCCCACTGGCTTCCATGTCGTGTCATAAAACTGCTGGCCAAGCCCACAGTTTCCCTAAACATGCTCAAAGATGATCTTACCACAGAGGGGGTTATCTGACACAGAGATCTTGCCGTGGGGCTCAGGAAAATATCCTAACAGCCACAAAAAGGTAAATCGAGATGCCGAACTCGCGCCAGCTGGGGCCAGTAGCAACATGGCCCTTTGCCTGGCAGTTCTAGACAGTTCTCAAATGTAAACACCTCTCCTCTTCCTCTTGTTTCCTCCCCCTTCTCTCTTTGTTTTCTTTCCCAAGGATTAAGAGATTTCATTTTCATTGTCCCATAGAGGGAATGGGAGGTCTTTCTGAGCCAGCGCCAAGCACTGTGTGTTCCTGACGGTTTGGTTTGGAAATAACTTGAAACTCTCTGTCCCCTACCCGCCAACCATCCCACATGCCCACATGTGTCCTCAGCCCCTCAGAGCTCTCCTCTCAGAATCTCGTGAAGCTGCTCCAGAAGCAGCAAGCCTCTCTCCAACCTGCCCTGACTGTGCAGAAGCCAGAGATGGCCGGCGGAAACGCTGCCGCGCTCTCTGAGGCACAGGCGTAGGCTTGTACGGGAGGGAGAGACAGCTCTGCTAACAGCCTTTCTGGAAGCCCTGACGTCTCTGTGCACTGAGGAGGCAGGAGCAAGGTCCCAGGCTAAGGATGACTATTGGCCTTAGGTAGTCCCACTACTCACTTGGGTCAGTGGCTTCTAGTAAGCTTCTGGAAGAAGCAAAGGTAGACATCGAAAGATGGGACAGAGTGAGGAAGAGAAGCAGGGTCTTGCCCTCTCTGCTGGTCATTCTTCATTTGCTCCCTCTCACCCGCCCCCCTGCTCCAGGTCCACTCTCTGCTCTGTCCTGTTCCCTGGGACCCTGAGAAACAACTATACCCATTGCCTCCCAGCACCCAGCTGGATCCAACCAATGGAGGCAATGGGAGAGTGGAAGGCCAGGGGTCCCTCGAGCTGCATTTCTGGCATGTTCCTCCATGAAACTAATCACCCCCTACCCCTGCAACCCTACAGAAAGCCCATCTTCCACGAGCCCAGCCCTCCTCAAGCCTGGAAATGTTGTTTGCTTCCATTTCTGCCTAGGACGGTCACTGCTTCCTACTGTTGCTGGTCGCTGCATGCCTCAGTTTCCCTCGTGTGCCCCTTTGACTTTGTAACTGACCCCTTCACTAAGATCTTGTTTGAACCAGCCGAGATGAATGCTATTTCTTACCAAGACCCCAACTCATGCATCCGGTATATTCGATGCCAGCGTGGAGGGTAAAAAGGAAAAGAAGAGAGCTGTCAACCCAGAAGAGGTCATGAGTGGTCCCCGAGCCAGCTGGGGGCTTGTTGCAAATGCAAATTTGGGGGCCCTGCCACAGACCTAGTGACTCAGAAACTCTAGAAGGTCTTGCCATCTTAGTTTTAGCGCCTAGTTTTAGTACCTTGGTGTTAGCAGCCCCCTCTGGGAAACTCTGACACACAGGGAAGATGGAGAAGGAGCCAGGGACCAGCACCTCTCTCTCTCTCTCTCTCTCTCTGCACACCCAGATTTTCCACAATCGTGGAAACTGGATTCCTGCCCCACTTGATCAATGAAAGAGGACGAGGCAGGTGGCATTTAGCACCCGGGGGGCGGCTTGGGCTAAAGAGGTCATTGTGAGCGGACAGCCGTCCGCTCCACTGTGCAAAGGGACCAGACGCTTTCTGGTGCAGTCGGTAGCTGGTGCTCGCCCTGCCTGCTGCTCTCTCAGATTCTTTGCACGTAAACACAGTCCAGACTCTTTGTTCTCAAGCGCATGAAGCCGCAGCACGTGGGCGGCGGATACCGTCTAACTGCTTTCTTCCAGCTGTGCCCGGCTGTGTCACGTGCACGGCAATCCTCTGCTTTTTCGTAGTTAGGAAAGTTGTCTCCAACTCTCTCCGTTCGCACGTGGCCCCTCCTGAACCCCCTCATACCAGCTGCTCGGGAACCATTCGCGTTTGCAATGGAAACACTCGGACTCTGGGGGCGAGACGGACTTCAGTGGAAATCTGACCGCCCGTCGTGCCAGCTGTGCGCCCACAACCAGCTCCTCCCTTCGGCCTTCGGCCCCTCCCTCCGTAAAACGGAAGTAATAATCTCTGCTCTCAGGGTGAGGTGACGATTAATTGAGATGATATCTGTGCAATGCCTTAGCCCAAGAGGCGGCACGTACTAGGTGTGCCTGAAAACTCTCCCTTTCTTTCCACTCCTTCTCCTGGGAGACTATGAGCCTGTGTTTTCTGTGACGACGCAGTGGCGGGTACCAAACACGGCAGAGCTGGAGTCAGGTCGACTCAGCTCTGCTGCTTACTGTCTGTGTGTCTTTTGGCAATTTACTCAACTTTTATGTGCCTTGACTTTCTCATCTGCAAAATTGGGATCCTAACAGAACCTCCTTCCCTGGAGGAGCCTGGTGTTTAACTCATAGTCTGTGTAAAACCTAGCATCTCTGTTCACTCTAGATGCCAGCTCCTTTATTATTCATTCTTAATAACATTATTATACATTCCAAGTGAAAAGCCGAGATGCAAAATCTGTTAGGGAGGGATCAACAGAGACAATGAGACAGAATATTTGAAATGAGGACCACATTAATATGCCTTTGCATCTTGCTCATCTCCCAGTGTTTGGGGGGGAAAAGTTAATATGCAACTCAAGTAAGAGGTTAGGAAGATAGAAGGAAGAAAATCATCAAAGAAGGCGTGAAGAATCTAGAAACAGGAGGAAAAGGGTCCCACTAGGCTAGTGATAACAACAATGGTGACGCTGAGCCAGATCCAAGGACTGGGGCTTTGAAAGGTCCTTGCCACAAAGTACTTCTCGTCAGCGAGTTTTTCCATCGCCTAGAGAGGAACCAGGCTGTTGTCCATCCCTGCGTCTCTGAAGAATCCTCGGCACCGTGACCCACTTCGCTCACGCCCTTCCCTGGCCTGTCAAGTCATTCCTTCTTTCTTCCCCTTCCAAATCCTGCAGGACCCCACTCCATTCCCACTTCCTCAGGGCCATTCCCTGGCAGATCCGTCCCTCTCCTGCCTCCTCCACCAGAGACCCCCATGGGGGCTGTGGGTGGCTCCATGCCGCTCAGCACCAATTTGTCTGCATTCTTAACCAGTTTGCTGTGGTTTCACACATGCGAGTCTTTTTCCCCAAACCAATCGTGGGCTTCTCCCTGAAGGTAGGGACCACATCTTCCATGGCTTCTGGGCCCAACGCTCTGAAAGAAATTAGACCCAAAGGAAGCATAAAGCGTACGTATAAAAACTTTGAACAGCAATGGGATCCTTTGCACCAAGTCTTCCCATCCTCTGCCAACAGAAGGGAGGTGTGAACTAAAAGGACGTTTCTCCTCAGTGCCCCTCCCTTCTCTCCCTCAGCTGCAAACCAGTAATGAGACGTTAGATGGCAGGGTCAGGCTGAAATATCAACCCAAAATATATATGAAAAGGAATTAATATATGATTCCGAATTTTAAATCAAAAAACTAAGTGTAGAAGCATAGCATGGTGAGAATTAAGTTGACTGCAGCTTCAATATAAAATAATAAATGTTATTAAGAAAATTAAAGCAACCTGGATACATCAATAAATACCTAATGTTCAAAACATTGGAGGTGATATTTCTACTTTGCTAAATTCATTAGTCAAGCCTGAACTAGAACATCTGGGATTTTTTGTAGGGAGGGCATAGACCACAGCCAGGGGAAGACAAGGCCAAAAAAAGCATCTATAAACCAAATCACAAAAAGAATGCTAAAAGGAACTAAAAGCATTTAGCCTGGAAGCAAAAAAAAAAAAGTCTCTTGAGGATATGATCCTTATTTTCAAATATTTGAAAAGTGTTCATGGCAGAAAGAGGCTATTTATTCTATTATTCCAGAACAAGGGGAAGCAAATTTCCATATGAGAAGGCAGTTCCTTTAGTGCTCTTAAAAATGTGATGGATTACTTCGTGAGGTAGTGAGGTCCCCACCACTGGAAATATTAAGGAAACACAGTTTCTTGCAAAAGCCTGTTATTTTCTCTAGTTTAGGGTTTTCTTGCCTTCTCGAGACTGTTCAGGATCCCCCCGGGGAGCACACAGGGGCAGGAGAGAAAGCTTGCTCCAGAGCCGACTTCTCCGGCTCTCCATTCCTCGGCCCGGTGGGAATGCAGTGTTGCAGGTAAATCAGACAGAATGAGACTGGCTGATGCACTAACTCACTGAAGACATGCACCCCCTCTGGGGCCAGGAAACAAAGAACCATAATCACAGCAAAATGCTTAAGAGTGTTCTGAAATTGTTTCATTCCCTAGCGGAAGGCCAGGCACCCAGCAAGGTGGCGGTGTCCACTTGGGTCTACTGCACCCCATTAAGAGTCGCTGCCTGTTCTCCCTTCACGAGGCAGATAAGGCCAAAGCTTAAGAAGGTCAGGCAAAGACCACATAAGCTGAAAGCCCAGCTCTGTCGCTTACCCTTGTGTGACCTTATGCACGTGACTTCACCTACCCACTCCTCCCTGCCTCATCTACAAAATACAGATGTCAATCCTTGGGCTTCTTGTGACGGTTACCTTTGTGTCAACTTAGCTGGGCCACGGGGCACCCGGATATTTGGTCATATATTCCTCTGGGTGTTAGTGTAATGGTGTTTTTGGAAGAGATTAACATTTAAATCAGCAGACTCAATAAAGCAAATTGCCCTAGATCATTGTGCGGGTGGGCCCCATCGAATCAGTTGAAGGCCTAAATATAACAAAAGGCTGACCCTCCCCCTACAAAAAGAGAATTCACTTGCCTGGAGGTCTTTAAACTTGGGCATCAATTCTTCCTGATTCTATAGGAGCCTGCTGACCTTGGGACTTGAACTGGGACATCAGCTCTGCAGACTTGAGACTTGACAGATTCCATAATCTCATGAGCCAATCCCTTATAATGAAACTCAATAGATACATAGATACATAGACACATAGATACATAGATAAGAAAGAGCGATTGAGATCCTCCTGGTTCTCTTTCTTTGGAGAAAGCTGACTGACAGAGTACCTATCTCAGAGGTTACATTAAGATTAACCAGGACAATGTACCTGAAGCACTTTCGCTCTATATCTAGCATAGAATAACTGCTCAGTAAATGCAAGGTTGTTTTTATAAGGCCATTCTTGAAGAGCAGTATCATCTAATCAGTTTTATTTGGGGAAGAAGAGGAAAACTTGTAGACAGCACTGCAAAGGTTCTGGACAGATGTGATCACACCCCGAGGTGGGGAGTGGCTACAACCTGGATGTCAGCAGTGTCCTCAAGAGCTCCTAAACTCTCCCGTCCAAGGACTCTCCTCCATGGCAGAGGTCCCCACTGATTCTCTGGGGAGTTGCAGCCACACACATTGGTCTAGAGCAAGCCCTTCTTTGAGGAAGATAGTGAGGCAGCCCTGAGACAAGGAGGGGAGGAGAGGTTCCCCAGCGATGCCTGCCATCCAACCCCTGCATGTCCCAAAACACCCAACCTGTGTCCATCCTCCCTGACTCCAAAACCAAAGCTTTTGTCCAAACTTTAGATACATCACACCTTCACCCCATAACCTCCTCCTCTTTCAGTCTCCCCACCTTTCTAGACCTGAACCTTTAGATGAGCTCGCCCTCCCCACTGAAATCATACCTACCATTTCAGAAGGGGTCACATGTCCCTCACTTCCACCCTGACATTCTCTGACCACCCCAGCCACTGTGATCCCTCGTTGCCACTTGGAAGACCTTCGTCTATCCTTTACATACTCTCTTCTCTCTCAGTTTGTACCCATTGCCTTTTCTGACCCCCTTTACATGCTCCTCAAGGACAGAGACCCCTGTGTCTTATATCCCAGTCCCCTGGATGGTCCCAAATTTGTTCAATTGCTTCAGCCAAATGACTGGTATGCATGAAGATCCTTGGCCACCAGCATCTCCTCAGTTTGCTCTAACCTGGGTGAGTATCAGAATCACCTGGGGAATTTTTCTGAACTAAAGATTCCTGGGTGTTATTGAGATCTACAGAATCAGAACCACCCGAAATGAAGCCTTGGAATCTGAATATTTTTAAAGGGATTCAGGTGATTATGATGAGTGTCTGGGTTTCGGGACCACTGCTCTTGGAGATATAGAAACATTTTCCTGTGGCCTTGGACTCCCTTTCCCAGATGACTCTACCCATCCAAGACTATGCTGTTAAACCCACCCTCCCCATTGCCCTGTTGCACCCATACTCCAGTCTTCTGTCCCTTGCCTTTCCCTAGTCTGCTCAGTCTTCTAAACAGTCTTCTTTGATTGCCCCCACCCTCTCCTTCTCTTCCATGCCATGAACTTGTGCATCCCAGCTCCAGCCTCCTCCTGAATGGACCAGCATGTTGTCACTGTCTCTGGCTTGGCCTTCCTAACCAGCATGCTTTGCCAACAATGAGCTGGGGGGAGCTACAGAAAATTTCTTAGTTTATAGGCTGGCTCTTCAAGGATAGTTCATCCATGTGTTTGTTCCAAGATAAACAGTCGAGAATATGGCCGATTAGGTAGAATATACCTAAATATCTTCTTGTGGTCTGACTCTTATCTTGCAATAGGTTCTTACATGGACAAAAAGTCCTTACTTAAAGAAATTTAGTGGCTTTAAGAGCATGAGAGGGATTTCAAAAAGATATAATCGTCCTAAATGGGATGTCCATTCAAAGAGCTAGTGGCTTTTATCCCTGGCTGTTTATGATGTGTGATGTGCCTGAAATCTAGAATCCCAGGGCTGGAGGAAGCTTCACTGCCATCTTATCCGAGGGCTCACAGATTCACAAAAACTTCCCTTACAGTTTTGTTGTCTGAGGCCACACCTCTGCCTTGTCCACTAGGAGATGGAAACAGTTAATGATTTTCTCAGGCCGTGTCAACCCTTCATCCTTTTGTGCGGGCCATTCCAGAGATTCGGCCACAGGTTATTGATTCCGCAGGGCAGGTTTCTCAACAGCGGCACTATCGATACTGTGGCCCCAGGGATTCTTTGTTGTCCTGGGCACTACAGGATGTTTGGAGGGATCTCTGAATTCTGCTCACTAGGGGCCACCAGCACTCCTTCCCAGTCCCTCATGGGGAAGACACAGTGGTCCCGGTGAGAATCACTGCCCTTCAGCGTTCTAGACAGCCGTGTCCTCTAGGAGTCCACCATCCAGCTGGGACATCGGCATTTCCACCAATACTCACCAGACCCCATGATAAAGCTCTATAACAAACTATATGAGGGAGGTCCAACCCCACTTAGGAGAGTCAGAAAAGGCTTCACAATGGGGAGTTTTGGGGGAAGTCTTAAAAATTCAGAAAGCTTTCCAGAGGAAGGGTATTTTAGCTAAAAGAAACAGCTCGTACCCAAAGCATGGAATAGCATGTCGTATTCCCCGAAGAGAACTGCTCATAGGAGCTGGAGCTTAGAGTCCCGGTAAGAAGTCACAGAGGTGGAAAAACCGAACCTGAATTTCCGGAAGCTCCAGTCTAAGATCCCAGGACTATACTGTCCCTTCTAGGAGCCCAGCCCACCCTGGCATTCTAGGACTGTAACTGCCATCGCCCTAACCCAAGAGCTCGCATCCAAGTGTGTTGGATGGGGAGGCTGCCTGCCCATGAAAAGCAGGTCTACACCAACAGGAGACACTAAAGTTTCCGCCAAAATAGAGAACCTCCCTGCAAATAGCCATCGCTTTCAAACGCAGCGTCCCAGTGGTCCTTGCCACCAAACTGCCCTGCCCTCCTTCTCAGCCTCTCGTGCTGGTCCTGCAGCCTCACCTCTGTCACCCATCCCCTCCTGGGTCCCCCTGCATGTGACAGAATCACAGCAAAATAGCCACATATCTGTAACAGCACATTTTCTCCATCTGTCGCTGCCCCTCGTCTCCATATCAGCCCTTTCTATCCCTCACTCAGACCCTGCCCAGCTCAGGCACCGTCCCTGTGAGCAGGGGACCCAGCAGATGACCTCTGGAAGGCCCTTCCAGCTGACATATCTGATTCTATGTCACTGAGGAAACCGAAGGAGGGAAAATGTTTATTAAAATCAGCGAGATCTAACAAGGGGGTGGAGACGGGGGAGGGGGGCGCCTGAATTCCAGGACTCTCCCCACGGAGAGAGGGTGGAAAAACCCAGGCCTTCCTGCCTGGGCATCATCAGATCCCAGCCTCCCCCGGAGCCAGAAATCGGTGGAAATGTATATATATTTTAATACACCCTCATTACCAATAAAAATAGTGTTACATCAGTACAGGGGTTGGCTGAAATGCATCCCAACTGCGCTAAACGGGGAACGCATCGAAACGCCTATAATAATATCATTCAAGGCAACCCTCTGCCAAACGTGGACAGAGGGGAATTCGTACTGCCAGAGAAAATCTGTTCTTCATCAGCGCTTCGATATTTGAGGAAGCCGGGGACATTCTTCTGCGATTGAAGCAAATTGCCAGCTGCCAATACTATGATTTAATTCCCTTCTCTCCCCCTCTCATTGGAAACGGTTGCCACAAGCTTTTGGTGGGCCGTGAAGTCCCTCCCCACAACCCATCTTGTACCTCAATGGAAGGAAGGGACGTGCGGGGAGATGAGAAAGAGAAGGGGAGGAGGAGCAGACAAAGAGGAAGGGTGACGTCCAAGGGAAGTGGGAGAAGAAAGGAATGAGGGGAGCGAGGGGCAGATGGGGAGCAAGAGAATGAGGAGGAGGAGGAAGTACACGGAAAGCAGCAGAGTTGGGGAAGGACAGAGAGGAATGAGAAGGCTGTGGGTGAGGAAAGGTGAGTAGAGGGAAAGTCACAGCCAGAGAGCTGACGAGGCCAAAGTCAGACGTGAAAGATCTCAGAGACTGTATGGCTCCGTTTCCTCTCCGGAGGGAAGTGTTTGCCCGAGGCCACTGAGCTCAGAGGGAGAACCAGGCCCTCCTGACTCAGGTCCAATGCTGTCCACCCTTCAGCAGGCAGAGGGCAAGGTGAACAGAGGGGAATTAAGAAGTAAAAAATGAAGGATTCCTGGGTGGCTCATTCGATTAAGCATCCAACTCTTGGTTTCGGCCCAGACCGTGCTTTCATGGTTGGTGGGCTGGAGCCCTGCATTGGGCTCTGCAGGGACGGTGAGGAGGATGCTTGAGATTGTCTCTCTCTCCTTCTCTCTCTGCCCCTCCCCAGCTCGCTCTCTCTCCAAATAAATAAATGAACTTTTTAAAAAAGAGGAAGCAGAGAGCCTGTCTGTATGCGTTCTGGCTGTAGTGTTTGGCTTCTTCATCACCTACATTGTCTAATATAATCTAACATTCCCAAATCTAATGTGATCTAATGTTCATAGCGTCCTGACAGTTAGGTCCTAGAACCTTCTCATGAAATGTTCCCAAGACCTCGAGAACACTATGTGCTATCTCTTCAAGTCACAAATGGTAGAACCTAAGCCCCTTGAGGCCTCTGGCTTCCCAGAGTGGTAGGGACACTGACAAGGCCCACCCCTTGTGTCCCTGGAAATCCCAAATCCAAGGTGGTCGTTCCAACTTGGGGAACCCCATCAGGCCCTCAGAGATGAGGGTCTTTCTGGCTCAGGCATTAGTTACTAGTTTTCAATCTTGTCATTTAGTTAATAGTATTACGCCACTGTTGGTTTATTTTGATGATGGTTCTATGGTTGTTTAAGACAATAATGTTAGGGGAAGCTGAGTTAGAGATATATAAGACCTTTCTGTATTATTTTTGTAATTCCAGTAAAATTCTTTTTAAAAGGATCCTTCCTCGTGATTTCCAAGGCCGGATTTGAATTTAGAAGTGGCGGTAAGTCGCTGGGCCGCCGCCTCTGGACTCTGGCCGGTGGCCCGCCTCTCTTCTCTTCCCTCCTCAGGCTCCTTGCCTTACAAGGAGACACATGTGGGTGCTGTTGGTGGCTTGCCCAAGCTCAGGTCCCAGCCCCCTGGGCCTGCAAATAGCCTCTCCTCTGCTATCCCCAGGGGCTAGGAATGTGCACCGCGACCGTGCCCTCCACCCTGGAAGGACAGACCCAGCGAAGGCTCAAGGCCATTTGAGCAGGGAATTTCAGAGTCTCAAAGAAGGTGTGAACCACGGGCTCCAGGGAGGCCCATCCTTGGCATGAGAAGGGGCATGAGAAGAGAACTTGAGGTTAAAGATGCCTTATCAGCTTTCTCTCTCTCTCTCTCTCTGAAGACAGTCTCTGCACTCAGTGTAAAGAGGTAGGTCCTGTGCATTCAGATGCTAATCAGACGCCCCAGCCCCGCCCCCCCCAGCCCCTTTCAGGAAGCATCCCCAGATTCATTCCAACCCCAAACACAGGACACACGCCCTTCTCAATTCCATATCACCTCCCTACTGATTCCCTGATCATAATTTATTTGTGTTCAACCTGTGTCTCATCCACTAGATTGAGAATTTCTCCAAGGCAGGGATTGCGTCTCATACACCTCCCAGCCCCGAGTCCGGCACAAAGATGGGCTTTCTTACTGGATGGCTACATCGTTAGAGCCTCCAGAGAGCATAAGAGCATAGCAGAGGGGTTAGAAGATTATGTTGCCTGGAATCACGCAATTCTGAATTCAAATTCTGACTCACACATTTAATTGCTACGTGACCATGAAAAAGTTATTTAATCTCTCCGAGGCTTAGCTTCCTCATCTGAGCTGGCAGAATTAAGTGAGGCAATGCTGTTGAAACACTTGGCAGCACCCCTGGTATTCAGCAGGCACTCAATAAATGTGATGGATGGTAAGATCAGGCTGCCGATGTCATGGGCCGGCCCGTGGATGAGCCGCTCTGCTCACACCTCAGTAGCTGTCTCTCGGTGATCTTTACGTACAGGGAGAGTGTAAGCAGAAGAGAGACGTGCCCCACACACTCCTGGTACCTCCCTCAGCCCCAGCAGCCGGGTCAGCGGCCCGTCTCTGTAAACTCGGGCCAGAGCAGAACCTCAGCCCTCTCAGCCCGCGGCTGACTGATGGAAGCCCAGACACTTTCCAGAGAGCGGACACTCCATAATCTCCAGCCAAGGCCATCATTATTTCAGGGTGACTGGTGACAACGCTGAGACACATGGGGAGCTGACAAACAAGAAAAGATTGTTTTCAAGAGATCAACACATCAACACCTGTTAGTCAAAACTAACTAACTCCAGCAGCCCTTAAATGTCAAGGGGAAAAAAAAAAAGACATGAAAGATGGATCCCTGGATGGTAGTAACAGAGACCGAGGTCTCAGAGCAGATGGCCCTGTGTGGTCACAAGTCTCGCGTGTGGGGAGAGGGTAGCGGTCCCTGTGGGGGTCCAGGAACAAGGTCAAGAGGAAAGTGTAGCCACCGAAAGCCAGACTAAATCAATCCCCATTGTGATTAAAATGACAAAAAGCAGAAGGAATAAGAATGTAAGGGGTAAAAATCAAATCAAACTCCACATTTTTTTGGAAAGTCTTTAAGAGAATAAAATGTAAGCAAATCAAATTTACATACAAGCATTTCACTGGGTAAAGTGCATGTCTGAAATACAAAGTCAAGGGTCACAGATGTAACTGAGTGTAGTCATTCAGGGTCTAGTTCTGAGGCAGCAAAGCAGTGGTGTTCTGGAAAAGTCAGTCTTTCTCATCATCTCCCTCCCCACCAATGAAACTCTGATTTGTGGCATTTGTTGGTTTCCATGGTATGAACATGCCCACCATAGCTGATTTCAAGTTCTCAACATGACTGCCGCTGGACTGGAATTGGGGAGCAATTTAACCATCAGCTCCCACGAAACCAGTACAAACCACCCCCAGGACATCAGTGGAAGGGAGCAAAAAGAGAAGCAAGAACACAGTAAGCAAACTGCCAGGAGGAGTCAACAAAAGTCAACAAAGGAGGTAAGGAAATTAAAGACCTTTCAAGCTCCCCTCCAAAATAAATAGCTAATTTACATTCAGATTCTGCTACCCACTGGCAACATGACCTGGGAACCACCCAGATCAAACTAAGGAATATTTCCATCAGCCTAGAAAGTTCCTAAGGCCATTTTAGAACCTGGCTGCAAATTCTTTGACGGTCTTACCAACGAGAGGTGGGGTCTATTTGCCCTCTCTCTGAATCTGAGTAGACTTATGACTGCCTTGACCAATAGCTACAGCAGGAACAACACTGTCTCACTGCCAAGGCTAAACCAGCAAGGACCATGCAGCTCCTGTCTTGTGTCTGAATACTCCTTCTCAATTTCCTGAGTACCAAGTACAAAGTCTCACCACCTGAGGTGGCCGAGGTGGAAAGGCCACATGTAGTTGCTCTTGTCAACGGTCCAGCTGAGCCCAGCCTTCCAACCAGCATGCCAAGACATCAGATATGGAAGAATCCATCTTGAGCCCTTAAGACCAGCCTGGGCATCAGAGCCACATAGAAGAGAAGCAAAGCAGTGGTGTTCTGGAAAAGTCGGTCTAGCCTAGCCTGAACTCCTGACCCACACAACTGGGGATAGAATGAGCTGGTTGTTGTTTTAGGTCACAGAGTTTTGTAGTAGTTTGTCACATAACAATAGAAAACTGAGAACAGTTTATAAATTGCCCTTCCCGGTCAAGCATCTTCCCTCCCACTCTGAGATAATCCTATTTCTGATGTTATCATCAGAGATTAACTCTGGCTGCCCTCCAACTATTTATGTGAATAAATAGAATCATCCAATATAAACTCTTTCTGACTGGCTTCTTCCACTCAATATACTGTTTCTGAGAATCATCTGTGTTGTTTTTGTCAGTGACTTTTTTATTGTCGAATAGTATTCCATGTTATTAATATACTATAACTTATTTACTTCCTATCTTGTTGAGCGACACTGGGTTGTTTCTGATTTGGAGTTTTTACTAATAAACCCGCTATCGAACATTCCTAGGCAAGTCCTTCACAGACGTAAATTTACAGTTCGCTTTGATAAATGCTTAGGGGTAAAATCCCTGGGTCATAAAGTAAGTGTATGTGGATATTTATTGGAAGACGACCATTTTCCAAACCGGTTACAGCATTCTCTACTACCACCAGCAGCTTGTGGGAGTCCCAAGGGTTTCACACGCTTGCCAACACTTAGTACTGTCATTTTCGTTTGAGCCCTTCTAATGTGTGTACAGTAAGACCTCTATTAATCTATTTTGCCTTTCCCTCATCACTAATAATACTGAGCACCTTATTGTCCATCTGGATACTTTTGTTTGTGAAGTGCCCACTCATCCTGTGCTTGCTTGTTTATGTATTTGTTTGTTTGTTTTAATTCCATTGTAAGTAACATACAGCATTATATTTTGGTTCTGGTGTACAGTATAGTGGTTCCATAGTTCCGTATATTACTCAGTGCTCGTCACTGTAAGCTGTGCACGCTTTTGTAAAGTGAGTTGTTTATCTTGTTATAACTGAGTTGTAAGAGCTATTTGGGTTTTCTGGATCCAAGTCTCCTGGCAAATGCCTTCTCCCATACTATAATTTGCCTTCCCACATTCTTAATGGTATCTGGTGAGGAACAGAAATTTGCTTTTTAGTTTTGATGAGATCCAAATTTTCAAATTTTTTTGTAGTTACTAGCTTTGTGGTCTGCCTAAGAAGTCTTAGCCTACCCCAGGGTTTCAAAGGTATTCTCCTCTGTTGCCTACTAGAAGTTTATTGTTTTAGCTGAGCAGGCTAAACATATATATATATATGTATATATATATACTTATTTCAGGCACTCCTGGGTGGCTCAGTTGGTTAAGCGTCTGACTCTTGACTCACAGTTCATGAGTTCAAGCCCCACATCAGGCTCTGTGCTATCAGCACAGAGCCTGCTTGGGATTCTCCCTATCTCTCTCTGCTCCTCCCCAACTCGTGTACACACTCTCTCTCACTCCTTCTCAAATAAACATTTATAAATATATAAATATGAATATATACTCGTTTCAAATTAGCTTTTATTTTTGGTATGAAGTAGGGGCCAAGAGTTTCTTTTTATCATACACACACACACACACACACACACACACACACACACATATACACACCTCCAGTTTCTCCAGTACCATTCAATGAAAATAACTTCCTTTTCCCCATTGAACTGCATTGGTGTCTTTGTTAAAAAACAAGTGACCATTTAAACATGGGACTATAATCTATACCTTTCCAAAGCTGATCTATCTGTCCAGGTGACTGAAATTCCATCATTAGTGACCATTTTCTTGGTAATTTGCATGATTTGAGTCCTTACAATTCCAAATATCTGCCCATAATATAACAAACTAAGCCATGTTCTCAATTTAGACCTTGAGGTCCTGGCTTTCATTAAGTTCCAGATAGTAGAAATGCCCTGGACCAGAAGGTAGAAGAGCTGAATTATAGACAGTTCCAATTCAGCAGACGTCCACTGAGGACCTCCCTTTACCAGGCAGGATGCTTGGGTGTGTCGGGGTAGGGGAATGGGAGAGAATAAAAGCCACATTCCCTGTCCTGAAGGACTTCACAGCTGGGCTATGGATCACATGACCTGAGACCACCTTTGCTGACCCTACACCCTACAAAGAACCCTGGAACCCAGAATGGAGAATTCGATTTGGAGGAGTTGTTTTTTACTCTGCTGGTGGTTTCAGAAATTTTAAGACACTCTAGTCAGTTCTCTACTTGGTGTCCTAAGCCTTAAAATTTTCCCCTGTTGAAGAAAAATTTTAAATGTCCTCATCCCTGAGATAATTTATATAAAGTGCTTAGCTATGAACTTGACATCCGTGATTGCTTAATAAATTAGCTGTTGTGATGATGATAATGATGATGATGGTGGTGATGATGTTACTTCTTCCCAGGGTTGTGGTAAACATAAAATTGTAAGGACACACAATCTCAAGGTTGGAAGGAAACTTCCCTCTGGAGGTCAATGGTTAGTTACCAGAAATGCTTGGAGATCTTATTAGAAAATACCAATCCCCAGGCACCAACCTGGGATTCCATTCTTTTTCTCTAGCTGAGGCCTGGGAATCTGTTTTTGGAACAAAAAATCTCTAGATATTCTATGATCAACCAAGTTTAGAGACCACTGGCCTCCATCACAACTGAAGAGAGGTGGGGACTGGAAGATGCCTAAATTGTCTTAGAAATGCTGTTATTGGGGCACCTGGGTGGCTCAGTTGGTTGAGCGTCTGACTTTGGCTCAGGTCATGAGCTCATAGTTTGTGGGTTCGGGCCATACATCGGGCTCTATACTGACAGCTCAGAGCCTGGAGCCTGCTTCAGATTCTGTGTCTCCCTCTCTCTCTGACCCACCCCGACTCACTCTCTGCCTCTCTCTCTCTCAAAAATAAATAAATATTTAAAAAATAAAAAATATATTTAAAAAATGCTGTTATTATACAAATGTAATTGGCTAATTAGAAAAAAATGGCTATAGTTGTCAAATACTTTCCAGAGAAACAGCTAGCACCCGGCAAACCCAGGAAAGGAAAGGCCATGAGACAGGAGGGGGGCTGAAGAGGGAGGTGGTTGGGTGCCAAAGACACACTTCAGCTGTTTCACAATTTTACCTGGGGCCGGGCCCTACTTAAGACCCAAAACCAATTTATATCAAGTTGGTGATAGATGAAACCAACAGGTCTGTTAGCCAATTCAAACTCTAAGATGAAAAAATAAATAAATAAGTCAGAGCCAAAAACTAATTGAGTGCAAGATAAGACAAGCTGATATTGCAAACTCCTTGAAAAATGATTTTAAGGAACAGTAGCAGATTTCAAATTCTGACTGAGGCGTGGTGACCCGGCAGGACTGCTGAGAATCGGGACATCTCCAGAGTTGTGCAAATCCTACAGATGACAGGCCAAAGAAAATTGATTTCAAGATCGCTGATGGAACAAAGCAAGGAGGGGTTGGGACTGGTTTTGTCTGCGATAAATTTTCCATGGGTCACTCAGATTTCTTTTTCTTTTCTGAATTCAGGGTGGGTGAGCAGATGGTTACAGCACAGGAAGCGAGGAATGAAGGGTCTGGCTGAGAAGAACAAAGTAGGGTGAAATCCCACAGGTCACAACTGAGACCAGGAAGCAGAATGATCCCACCCCCAAATCTCCAGAGAGGACACTCACAAGCACACAGTCTCATGGTTCAGGAGGGAGAACGCTGGGCTGGAATGCAGGAAGTCTTGCTTCAGCCAGTAGCAACCAGAGTGACCTTGGGTAAGTCAATTCCATTCCCCTGGCCTCAGTTTACATATCATCACTGGTCACTAGCCACTAGATCCTACAGTCATGTAACCCTTAAGTTCCCTTGAACACTGATGGCTTTTTTTCTGGTTCACTAAGACTTACTGAGAGAGCCCACTGAGGTCATCAAGAATTTCTTGTTGACAAAACTTCTCCCACTTTTCCTCATATCCACTTGTGCTTCTTAGGATGGTTGACTGAGCCCACAATGGATTCAGTGGCATATTGCTGGGGAGGAGGGGGGTCCCATGAGTCTCCTCCCCAGCAGCAGCCCCCACCAAACCTGAGTAGCAAATGGCCTAAGGAGCACTGCTGGGGTCTCAGCTAACACTCCCGCTACCCAGCTTCAACCCCAGTTCCCATCATACCTCCTCATCTGGACTGGGAAAATGGAGACTTGTCCTCTAAGAAAAAGAGAAAAAGAGAAAGATGAGAAATGTCAAAGGGAGCACTGCCCTGCATGTCCAGAAGGTCAGGAACATAAAACATATTTCTTCTTACAGTCTTAGGCAGACTCTAGAATGGCAAGTCCACAGTTAAAGGAACCCAGAATATTTGCCAGATGAGCTCTAATTCTGATCTTGTGGTATGCATATTAAGGAGAATTATCTCTGAGAGTCAAACATGGCACTAATATTCTCTCTCCTTCTCTTATGCACACACGCACACACTGTTGACATCATGCCCTACTATGGCAACAAAGCCAAAGAACATCCCCTAACAGCAGTTGGTGAAGCAGTTGGTTTTGTTCCTTTGAGTGTTTTCTCTGCCTTATTTTAATGGTTTCGTGGTGGGGTGACATCTTAAAGAGTCTTATTATTGACTAGGATGCCCAGGTGACTTCCTAAACCATATCGCCTTTAGGAAAAATAGCAAAACTGGCTTGTTCAGTTGAATCCCTAGAAATGGCAAGTCCTCCTGAACTTCCCTTTCCATAGAAAGCATGCTACAATCCTGAGGGCTGCAGCGGAAGTTCAAATGAAACATACTCACATGATCATGATAATGTGGATGATCAATTTAGACTAGCATTTCACAAGAAGCACCCTTTAGATACCCTTTCATCCTTGAAAACATTCCTGTCTTTCCTTGGGTCAAGCTCACTGCCATATGTTAGTTGGGACAAAAGGTAGAGCAGTTCCACACTTTGAGACTTGGGGCGCTCTATCGGCAGGTCACCAGGGTGACTCACCCGAGGAGACCTAAGGTCTTATCTATCCCTATTTCCAGTGCCTGGCACAATGTAGGCATGTAAATGTTTATGGAACAGATTTTCAAGTTCAAGGTGATGGCCAATTGTTTGTACACATCAGTGCAACAAAATTTCATAAGACATTAAGATATAGTCAAATTTAACCTGCACAAACAAATACAAAAACAACTAAGCCGAGAATAGATTTCTAACAGAGTCACCTAGTGCTTTTGTCCCTTTCTTAAGAACAGAATTAGAGTATTTTCCCTTGTTTCCAATTTGAGTCTTCTGGCTATTTTATTTACCAGCCCACTTTCTCCTTTTGAGGGAGAAAAGAGGGTTCCCTAGTAAACAGAGAAGAACTCATCCAAATTGTTACCATTAAAACAATTCATAGCCCAGAAAAACATACAAAATTCCTCAGGCTATATTTCCCGTAACTTGTAAAATGTCCATTCTTCTACGATGACTTATTTTCCCATATTTTGAGAGATAAGCCCCCAAATCCTTTTTTATAGTCATAAACCACATTTGACATATTCCTGAGGTTGATGTATTCCTGAGGTCTCAAAACTTCAAATCCACTATTGTTGATAAAGAACCCAGAGGCTCCTCTACCAATATAGGGGTCTATATAAGTCACTTCCACAAGTTATGCATTCTTATCCAGGAAGCACAGGACTCACTGTACACCAAGTGTGAGCATTGTGTATTTGAAATATTTGCCATTTTTTAAAATAATAATTCAACCAGTTAACTTCCCCAGTAATATTCCACAGCCAATAGTCTTCATGCGATAACAACCAAATGGCCATACATGAATCTAAATCGCTGGAGCTTGGTGCAAGACGCCCCACCCATATAGGTGAAGACTGTGCACGCACACAGGACATTTTTCCATTCTAGACTCCTTGGAAATGCCAAGACCTATTTGGTCCTCATCTTAAGTAAACTGAATTACAAGCTGGACATATATCAGTTGCTTGAAAAACGAGGTGTGTTAGGTACATTCCATCCCCGGATCAAATTAAAGTTTACTCCAAAGCGATCTTTCATGCACACTGAGGCTCGTCTGAGTTTCTCTGCAGTAAGAACAGATTTTTCTCAATAGGAAAATCCCCTTTTCACAGACATCTAGCCCTTCCTCTGAATCATGTGCATTTCCCCTAAAGATTTTGTTTATTCTTACAATCTGAGGGATTATTAAACTGATACTTTCTTTTATTTCTCCTGTTTCCTCCCCTCAACCTCTCTACAAGCCTTGAAGGAGAAACTGATTCTCAAAGGCCAGAGAAACTAGGCAGTCTGAAGAAAGTTCTTTGGACTTTGGAGAGTATGCCAAGCACCAGGAGAGCTGGAGAGAAATTTCACAGAGTAAGAGTCACACGTGGCTACAACTGCATGGTCAGTGGGCTTCACCTGCCTGCGCTTTTGTCACCTGCTGGAGTGCAGGAGCCATCTAGAAACCAGTCCTTCTCTGAGTCAGACCATTTATAGGTGCCATACAGAGCCAAATAGGGACGTGCAAACTCCCTTGGCCATGCTTGATTGTTTCCATCATTTTGGTCCTTTGGGTGGTTTTAAAGTCCGTTTTGGGGGGAGTGTCTGGGTGGCTCAGTTGGTTAAGTGTCTGACTCTTGGCTTTGGCTCAGATCATGATCTCATGACCGTGAGATCAAGCCACAGTGGGCTAGTGCTGGGTGTAGGGCCTGCTTAAGATTCTCTCTTTCTCTCTCTCTTTACCCCTCCCCTACTTGTGCTCTTGCTCTCTCTCAAAAAAAAAAAGTAATAAAATAAAATCTATTTTCAAATATCTTTCCAACTTCCCCATTTCTAAAGTTGTAAATGTCAACAATAGAGATTTGATTCCATTCAACAAATCATGTATATGTAACTTGACTGACTAGCATCTGAGATCTTCTCTGCTGAAGTATGAACACCTTGAAGAATGAGAGCATGGCCTTTACCTCTGTATCTGCAGATCCTAGCCCAGTGACTGGCACATAGCAGGTGTTTAATGCAGATAGTTTAGTGAATGACTAGCCCAATGATGAAGGCTCAATGCAGACCCACCACAAGCTGGGCAGACCTTGGGTAGAAGGAAGGAAAGGAAAGAGGGAGGGGGGAAGGGAAAGAAAGATGGAAAAAAAATCTAAAACAAGATTAAAAAAGAAAGGAAAGAAGTAGCAGCATAATATGCAGTCCTGGTTTTCCCAGAGAGATAAGATTTTCCTGCATGAAATAATTGGGAAACAGTAAGATTCAAGGTGTATAGTTCCCTCCGCTGGAAGACAAACAAATCAGATGAAAGAGTGAATCTGAGCTTTCACAGGCAGAAAAAGAACATGTGTGAGGCGAGGGGTGGGGAGGATTGGGGAAGGAAGGTAAAGACACATAGTCTACTGCCAAAGAAGAAAGGCCTGCAGGTCTGATTTTGCCAGGTCAGCCTTCTCTATTCATCAAACTTACTTAATTGCTGTAGTCTGGACTCCTTTTTGCCTGAGTAAACGAAACCTAAAAGATTTTTAGAGTTTATACCCTTGTTTTCTTAGCTCTTCTGAATGTGCTGTCAGCCAAAGGCACTGGCCGCACCCCTCTCTTTCAACACTCTCCAGGGGTTTGTTCTGTTTATCAACTAAACAACTGGTTTGCAGTAAAGGCTATCTCCAGCTTTGGGGAAGCGGCCCTGTTGGCTTGCTAACCTGTTTGAGGAGTTGACAAAATCCATTTTCTCTGTAGGAATCCTCAGAAGCCATACAAGTTCCTCCAGGCTCCTCACTCTTTGCCTTCTTGGCAAATCGATCCATCCCCTCCCCAAGGTGAAGGACAATACTGATGAGATTCCCCTTCCCAGTACTTGTGTTGGCCTCCTCGCTGTCATGGCCATGTTGTCAACTTAATTCCATTGCCAGATCATGAAAGTTTTGCTACATGTTGATGGCAACTCCACCCATTTGACTTGCAATTCTTAGATTACATGCTGAGTATCAGGCATTTCTGTTAAACATCTAGAAACTTATTGAACGTCGCAAAGTATGCATGCATGTGCACATGCACAAACACATACACACACACAAACACAATCTGAAAAATCCCATTCCTCACAGGATTCCAAAGTCCTTCTTCTCTCCAAAAAGCCTTTACACATTGCATAGGGCTTATTCTTCTATGCCCCAGAAACTGCTTTGAAAATTGAGCAAACCAAAAAGATGGTGGAAAGAAGGAAAGTCACCTTGTGTTGATTAAAAGAGAAGGAGTGTTCCAGTTAAATGCCTACATATTTTGTCATTGTCTAGATTGATTGTGACATTCCAGTAACACAAATACATTTATCTTTGAGTTCTATGTAATGTATATATATAAATCTTACATATTTGTTCAACATTTACAGCCATTATTTATAATGGTCTGAGAGCACTGCAGATGTTAGGCTGATGCTATCTGTTTTACATCAAAAACTTCTAGAAGGTAAAAAAAAAAAAAAAAAAAAAAAACCTCTGAGCAATGATTCCAGACACAGAGGCTTCCAACCCCAACTACACATTAGATTCATCAGGGAAAAAAAATTTAATATTGATTGCAGGTCCCTCCCCTGAATTTCTGAATCTGGATCTCCAGGAGGGAGTCTTAGGCTCTGCTTTTAACCACATTCTTGGTGATCTCTAGCTGCCAGCTCGGCCCTGACACAAGTAGCAGAATCAGGACTCAACAGTCTAGCAAATGCAGCTGTGATTATTAGCAGGGTCTTCTAGATGGAACAGCATGTGCCAGTCCCCAGATCTCTCTGAAGTCAGGACTCCCCAGGACCTGTGAGGATGAGGCGTGGGAAACCCTGCATTCCTGGGGAGTGGAGGGGACCTCAGAAAAGGCATTTCTTGAGTGAAGACCTCAAAAGATCTTCATGGTGGACATCAGCTCATGTTGCTTCTTTCAATGGTGCCAACTTCTTCCCTTACCTCATCCTTCTCCAACTGTCCTTCCACCTGCAGGCTTCCTGTGGACATGAGGGAAAAATGAAATCCTGAAAGATCACTCAGGATTGTTCCAGACAGCCCCCGAAATACAATCCGAAATTACTTTTGCTGCTGCTTGCTCCAACTGAACATTTACCCAGGCGGTAGCTTGCCACCTTTTCTCCATTCCCCAAAGACAGGTTGCTCAAGCTAGTGCCATAAGCAGTGAGGACGGTTGTGAACCTAACATTTTGCTTCATTCTGCATCACAAAACCCAAAAAAGTCCAGAGGACAAAATCCCTCCTCCCCGCACCCTTCATCACCCCCTATTTCTGGACATTCAAAGAGTAGATGAGATGGATTCTGGGAATCTTTCCAATTCTCACATCTTTATCCTCTACTCTGGCAACATTCATCTCTCGTTCTCTGCCTTGCTTTTTTCTGCAGTTGTCCCTTGGTACACTGTGCAGACCACCAGCAGATCCTAAAATGCTATCCCTTAGCAAAGCAAGAAACAGCTCAGTAGTGATGCTAACCTGACCTCATGCTGGGCTTCCAGACCCTCTCCTCTTTGAACCTCCTTCAGAATCTGTCAATCCAAGGACACAAACTCTTGTCTCTGAGTTCTTTATAGCTGTGGTTCATCAGCATCTACAAGGTCATTGACTGCCCTTGCCCATGACCTGCAGCTGTATTTGTTTGCAGCCTTAAATAGTACTGGCTTCTCCTTCTAAACAATTGCCTCCCTGCCCCACCTCCCACCCACCACTCTTCATCCCTCAGCCCTGGGTCAGCCAGTGGTAAGTCAAGAGCAAGTACAAAACAAATTTGCAGTTCTCCTTCCTGCCCCAGGTCTCTCTTACTGCTAATTTGCTCCAGCTTTTTCCTTAATTCTCAGATATTTGTATTTGAGATTCCTGTCTCCAGATGTATTAGTCTTTGTGTGGTTCCAGGCTGGACTTTAAGTTCCTGTCTCTTCCCACCAAGGATCTCTAAATCTAGAAAGTTCTGTCCTGGAATTTTTGCCGTGGTCCAGCAGCTCCTATTCCAGAATCCACACATGGCTTGGAGAAGAGGTTGGGCAGGGGTGAAGCTCTGCTCTTCAATGTTCAAGCTGAAAATATCCAGCCAGTCCATCCCACAACACATACCAATATTGGCAACCAATATCGTGGCTGCTACCACCCCTCCCTCTGACCTTCGCTTTAGCAGAGAACTGGCCATGGTGCCTCCCAAAATAATCTGCACACAGCTTAAATTGAAATTTACGAGAAGTCCTATCACATTTTTTCCTAAAATTCCAAATCCACAACATCTACCGAACTCCTTTTATCCAATTATTGAGTAATTCTGCGGACGGAAAAAGAACAGTGAAAATGAAGACCAACCCATCCTCCATCCACCCATTAAGCTTTCTGTTTTCTCTTTTTGTTTGTCTGAGGCACTGGCCTACCAGCCAGGCCTTTGCTCTCTGCCTGTTGTGAACCCAGTTTGGTTTTCCACAGGGCTCTGGTGCATAGAGAAGTGATCACTTGCCTTGATGAGCACTGGGTGTTGTAGGTCAGTGATGAATCACTGAATTCTATTTCTGAAACCAATATTGCACTGTATGTTAACTAAAATTTGAATTAAAAAAAAAAAGAGGTGATCATGACTTATTACAACTCCAAACACTCACCACGCTCTTGAAAATTAATGATGCCTCCCAGTCGCCATAGTCCCTGCTTTCCAGAGTCTTGGCACCAAATGCATTTATCCATTAGGTATTCTCTGAAATATAGCACTCAAGAAAGGCCTGTGGTTCTGGAGGTCTGTGAAAATGTGGCTCAACCGCACTGACTACCCAACTCCCCCGTGTGACACCCCATGGGGTCCCCAGTTCCTTTGCACTAAGCTAAATATGAATCCCTTTAGCTAAGAACATGAAATCCAACCTTAACAGCAGTTTTAGGAGAAAGAAAGAACAATGAATCCAGTCACTACCGTGTCACAGATTGTAAAAGTTAGGGAATTCTGCTCTCTGGAATGTCAGTGGGCCAAAGTGACAAATGGATTGTTCTTTTCCATCTGGATAGTTGGCATCATGTGGACATAACTGGTATCTGATTCTATTGCCTTGACAAATACTGAAACTCCGCAGACCAATTTTTATTACCACAGCCTCAAAGGGCTGTCCACTTGTATCATGCTGAATTTTACTGCATCAAAGGCTTTGCAAAAGAAGAGGCCACCTGCTTAGAATTTTTGTTGCTGCCCAGAGAGTTTGAAGAAGGCAGTAAGGGTCCCCTAAGAAGCCAGCCCTCACATGCAGACCTCCAATACCTGCAGAGGAGCAACAAAGGCTGGTGGGCACCTTCCAGCCCGTGAGAAAGAAAGACAGAGAGAGATGGAGAAACAGAGACAAAGAAATTAAATCCAAGCCACCTGGGCCTTGGACTCAATTGTCACATCCCAGTAACCCTGGAGCAGAGTTTAATAGGCTGTTCCCTGATTCAGAATGTGTCCCATATTTTGGTCTAAATTCTATGGTTTACTTAATTTCCCTATGCTTATCCAAAACTTCCAAACTCATACTAAGCTGGAACTCTGAATTCTGGGTCTGTGTGAGGCCTGGTGACTGGTGTGGGCACCTCTGGCCTTGGGTGACCCCATCTTCTAGTTCAGATCCTAAATCTTGCCTGTGTCTTCCAACTTGTTTCTGTCTCACCCTCAGGACTCGCTGTACAAACCCAGACCGCCCAGGGCTCCCAGGCATGAGGTTGCCTCGGTTCAGTGACCTGGAACTAGCTATTTTGGATGAAGGGCTAAGATATGTCATACCTTTCCTGAATTCCAGTCTAAATTGTTGTTTTTAGAAGCTCACTAACAAAGAATACACAGCTGGAGAAAGTTATCTCCTTTCTTCGCTTTATAATATCCAAATTAAAAACTAGAAGACATAGCTCCAACAAGGTACCTTGGCCTCTTGACAGGGAGACACACACACACACACACACACACATACACACACACAGTTTGTCCATTGAGATATAGAAGAGACACAAGCCTGGATGTCTAGAAACTTGGATTCCACTACTTCTGGCTCTGACCCTACCTTGCTAGGTGACCTTGGGAAAATCACTTCACCTCTCTGGGCTCAAGCATTCTCTTTTAGCTTCTAAATGTGCCTGTGAAATCCAAGAAGTCACAGCCTTGCCAACCTGACCACTGACTTGGCTTAAAAGCATGATTATAACTTGCATAAAATCATTCATGTAACCCCTGTGGTGGTGAATTTAGGTGTCAATCTAATGGACGTTTTTGAGGGGTACCTGGGAGGCTCTGTTGGTTAAGCATCTGACTTCAGGTCAGGTCACGATCTCACAGTTCATGAATTCTAGCCCCAGGTCGGGCTCTGTTCTGACAGCTCAGAGCCTGGAGCCTGCTTCAGATTCTGTGTCTCCCTCTCTCTCTGCCCTTCCCCCACTCAATGCTCTCTCTCTCTCTCTCTCTCTCTCTCTCTCTCTCAAAAATAAATAAACATTAAAAACTTTTTTTAAAGAAAGGGTGTTTTTGAATGAGATTAACATTTAAATCAGCAGACTTTGAGTAAGATCACCCCCTCCATAATTTGAAGGGGCCTCATCCAAACAGCCTCAGGCCTGAACAGAACAAACAGAACAGCCTCCTCAAGTAATAGGGAAATCTCCAGAAGACTGCCTTCAGACTTCATCTGCACCATCAGCTCTTCCTGGGTCTCTAGCCAGCCCACACTGCAGATTTTGAACTTGCCAGGCTCCATAACTGCATGAGCCAATTCCTGATAATAAATCTCTTTCTATATACAAACACATTCTACTGGTTCTGTTTCTCTGGAGAACGGTTACTAACACAGTCCCCAAGGACTGAGCGTCTGCCATGTATCAGCCCCATGGCAGTCACTGGAACATATGGTTCGGCTCCAAGGAGTACACAGCCTAGTTGGAAAGATGAGGTTAACTTGGATGAAATCATGCACAAGCGACAGAGGGTGTGGGCCAGTTGCTGGTGCTATAGCTCAGGAGAGGATTCGGAAGAACCGTCGAGGAGGAGATGGTCCTTGTGCTGGACCTCTAGGGCAGCTGGAATTCCCCAAGGGAAAAAGAGAAGGAGGGATGACCCAAAGGTGGTGGTGTGCATAGTTCCTCTCCTCTCTCTGACTCTCCTGTCTCCATGAATGCTATCCCCACCCCCACACATGTCCGGGTCATATGGGCCTTGTCCTTATCTCTGCCCAAGTCTCACCAAGCACTCCATGCCTTCACTCCTTTCCTCCATAGTCAATCCTGTCTAGATCCTGCCCCTAAACATTAAGGAACATTCCCCCTGCTCTCCAGCCCTACAGCCTCCTTCCTTGTTCATGCTATCATTTTTGCTCCTTTGGACCATGGGTATACCTCTATATGTTTACCCTTTCTTTACTTTTGCCCCTCCAGCTCTTTGTTCCCCATAAGGCAGAGTGATCCTTCAAAAGCGAACATTGGATCACGTCTCTCTTTGTTTACAACTTGTTGGTAGCTCTTCATTTCCTAATGGAAAAAAATGCAAATTTAGTATGGCTTCACCCTAGTCACTGCTATGTCTCCATCCCCATTGCTATCCACCCTCTGTGACTTACCAAAGAGCTCTCGGGTCCTCAGAAATGGCATCTTTCTCACCTCCAGGCTATCACACATGCTATGCCCTCTGCCCAGAACTCTTCTCCTCTTTTTTCAGTTACTTACCACTTTCTTTGGGTCTCAGTTCCTCTATTTTCCAGGAGAAAGCCTCCCCTAACCTCTGCAGACTTGTCTGGGTGTTTCCCCAGCTACACCCTGTTCTCCCTCAAGCATTTATCATTGAGTACCGACTGACAAACTTTCTATCTTCCCAACTAGACCTCAAGCTTTGAGAGATTTTATCCAACTCACACCCCTAGAAATTCCCCCAAATACTAAAGTATGCATGATAGAGACTCAAATGTTTTAGGTACGCTAGGTCTGTCCTGAGCCCCCCCCCCCAAAACACAGTGATAAACAGGACAAGCCTGCCCTCACAGACCTCACCCTCTGAAGATAAGAAACAACCAGTTGCACTACTGGGAATTTATCCAAAGGATACAAAAACCTAATGCACCCTAATGTTTATAGCAGCGCTATCAACAATAACCAAATTATGGAAAGAGCCCAAATGTCAATCAATTGATGAATGGGTAAAGAAAATGTAATACACACACACACACACATACACACACACACACACACACACACACACACACACACACACACACTGGAATACTACTCAGCGATGAAAAAGAATGAAATCTTGCCATTTGCAACAATGTGGATGGAACTAGAGGGTATTATGCTAAGTGAAATAAGTCAGTCAGAGAAAGACATATCATATGACTTCACTCATATATAGAATCTGAGGAACTCAACAGATGAACATAGGGGAAGGGAAGGAAAAATAAGATAAAAACAGAGAGAGAGGCAAGTCCTAAGAGACTCTTAAATACAGAGAACAAACTGAGGGTTGCTGGAGGGGAGGTGGGTGATGGGATGGGTTAAATGGGTGATGGACATTAAGGAGGGCACTTTTCGGGATGAGCACTGGGTGAGTCATATGTAACATTTGAATCACTGGGTTCTATTCCTGAAGCCAAGACTACACTGTATGTTAACTAACTTGAATTTAAACTAAAAAAAATAAACAAGTGAATAATGAATCCGTGCATTTTGAGTTGTGAATAGGACCATAAAGGAAAGAACTAGAAGGTTGTCCTAGAGCATATTGGAAGAAGGAGAGCTGCAACATCCACTTTAGACACCGAGCGGTAGGGAAGTCATCTCTGGGAAGCTGACCTTGGGCAGAGATCTAAAGAATGAAAACGAGCCAGTCATGCAAAGACCAGGGAAGTAAAGTCTCTAAGCAGGAAAAAGCCGCGTATATTCTAGGAATGTCAAAAGGTTAGGATGCCAGCAGAGAGGGAAAAGGGCTTATTCTTCATGCTATTAAGTCCACTGCGCCAGAGGCTTAGACCACAGCCGCTTTATCGCCTGTGGGATGAGTCATTCTAAAGAGGTGAGAAAGGCACTTGGTAACAGAGGATCCCCATACAGGATTGCCTTTTCTACAAAGCATTTCAAAGCCCTAAGGCCCTGCCTTGCGAGCTCAAATTCCAACGCAGTGAGGTGAACCTGTTCTTATTTAAAATGTTTCATATGCTAAAATTAATTAGTGACAAGCAAAGGAGCAGAATGAGATTATTAGTGATCCTTTTTTTTTTTCTGAATGGGGAAAGACGAGGATGCAGAGAAGACAGAACTTCTAGTGTCCTTCCAACCATCACCTCAAGAGGCGTGTCTCTGAAAAGATGGGCTCTGAAGACATCCCTGGGACGAGTAGAGCTCTTTCCAAGGATTAAGACTTAGGGGCTCCCCTTACCGTCATGGCATCTCCAGCCACACCCACTTTATTCCAATGCCACCTGTGCACACTAGATCCGGAATGTGTCCTGTCGTCTACTCCTGTTTGGTTCTGCCCTTACCCTGCCCCAGAACAATACCCATGATTGACTGTGAGTAACTGCGGATAACAGCAAGGTCACTGGAGCCAAAAACTGTTTACATGTCCTTCTGGACAACCTGTTCTCTTGTCCCTCCATCAGAACCAGAGCTCCCTCCCTCCATTCCTCTCCTCCTCCAGCCCTCAGAGATGGTCCACATTCCTAGCTTAGGCAATACATTTTTGCTGCCCTGACACATACCACCAGAGTAGGCCAGGCAGGCATTGAGAGAGCCAAGCTATCCACCCAACCCTTGGCTTTGGCCAACGGCATCAATCCAGGCCATGGCATCATAGCAGCTAAGGTCCCTTGATAAGCCACATCAGCCCGATTCTTAAAATTATTAATGGCATTGCTGATGGAGTTGATGAGGGTTACATCAGTCTGTATCCCTCCAAAGCCCAGATTGAATAACTTAATTAGGACAAGTCTGGTGGTTAACTCTCCCTTCACTGTGGAGACAGCTGCTAGATTCAAATCAGGGATGGGTTTCAGTGGGGACAGGGTTGTTGGTTACAAAATGTGCCTTAAGACAATGAGAACTTCCGGGTCTCTAAGGAAGCTCCTGGATTCAATTCCATCACTACTAAATGAGCACTGGTGCTGGATTATTTTAAGCCAATGTCTAATGTCAATGCCTTCCATGAATAAGTTCCATTCATTCATTCAGAAATTGTATTTAACAATTCCTGCCCTCATGCCTTGTGCTAGATATGCATGACAGTGAGATAAATAAAACATGTTCCCATCCTCCAAAATCTCCATAAAGGATGAGATATTTATTTATATTGACATAAACATACGTATTGCTCTTGAGAAGAGAAATGAAATACCTCTGCATGAAGCTTCTAATGTCAATAACTACCAAGAGTGTCATTTTGAACTATGGTGAGCACTCCATCTGTAGAGACAGTGATGCTGCTCCCAGCCAACCCACTTTGGATTGTTGGATCGTGTTAAATCAGGCTAATGTGTTTTCTCCTCCACAATGCCTCCTGTGCCATAGGCAGTTTAGTAGTTAATAGAATGTTACAGTTAATAGAGCTCCAGTCTCTGCAGTAAAAAAGGCATTACCTTTTATTGTGATTATTAACTGTAACATTAATATTAATAACTACATTTGAATGCTTACTTAGTACCAGGAATATCATTTGTGCTCTCTGTGAACTACATCATTTAATCCTAACAACCCCAAGAGGTAAATCCTGTCATTGCCCTATTTTCATCTTGACTTTGCAGATGCAGAAACTAAGGCTGAGATTGACCTGTGTACTCTATTCCCTGCAAGGATTTCCAGGTCCTCCAGTTGAAAACTGTGACCTCGTTCAAGCTTCTTGTTTTATGAAGCCCATTCATTCAGGCTTTATTTCTTCCAGTCAGTGGTTACGTTACTTTTCCAAGTGGTGGCCACAAACCCATAGCCCCCAAATTATGAGGTTATTTAGTCATTCAAGGAATACCTATTCTGAATTCCCATGTGATGAGAATACAGTGATAAAACAAACACAGGCTCTGCCCTCAGGAAGCTTTCAATCTGGAAGAGTAGATAAAAGATTAAGAGAAATAAAATAGAAAACGAGGAGCAGGCATTGAACGCACTGGACTGTCTGGTGTCAGTATAGGTTCCAGGCTGAGCCGGGCCCTTCAGCAACCCTACCTCAAGCTCCCACAACTGGACCCTTGGCTCCAGGCCCTTAGTACAGCTCACACTTTGGAACTGTGCCCTCCTGTGGCCCAAGACCCTATGACCAACCTCATTCCACCAGCACCCATGTCATCAGCATCACGGGCAAGACTATGCCAAAAATCTACTCTGTGCATCTCAGTGCAACTAAAGACACAGAGAAAACACCCTAAGAGGATGGCGGGAAGAAGTAAATGAGCCTGAAGAACAACTGCTTGGAACTCATTAAAAAGTCACTAGAGGGCCACCTGGGTGACTCAGTTGGTCAAACATCTGACTCTTGATTTCAGCTCGGGTCATGATCTCACAGTTTGTGGTTCGAGCCCTGCTTCAGGTTCTGTGCTGACAGCCTGGGGCCTGCTTAGGATTTTTTGTCCGTCTGTCTTTCTGTCTGTCTCTCAAAAATATATAATAAATAAACATTTTTAAAAAATCGCTAGAAAGATGCATGCAAGGAAGAAGTAACCTGGGTGATCAGATATTCAACAATAAGGAACTAAAGGAAAACTATGGTCTAAATGATATACAGATCTTTCCGGCATGAAAGTTACAGAGCTCCTGGCTCAAGACAGCCCCGACACCCTCAAAGAGACATCAGAGATTGTCAAATTTCTCAATAGATGGTTTTGGGAGTTTCCATTCTTCTGTAGACAAGAGCTGTCCTGAGTTGGGTTGCCTTTGGGATTCAGGACCCTGATGATGAGTCTGTATCCCTACACAGTGTGTTTTTGGGTTCTGTGTTTGCTCTGGTTGTGGGGATCTTTGCTTATAGCCAAGAGGTGAAAAGCACCAACATCATGGACAGATTTGCTAAATTATTCCTCTCCAAGCTCTGAGATACAGAGAGAGCACAACACCTGCACAATAGTTGATGGTGCATACATGGTGGAAATTAAAGGAAGAGACCAAATTCCCACAGATATCAGGTGGCTGACTTCTCAGGGAGGTAGGGTAGATGACTTATCCCTCACTCGGAAGTCTGAGTCCCAGTCCTGTTCCTCTGACTTTAACTCATAGCAATCTCCTTGAAACAAAGAACACTGGCTTCTCTTCTGCAACCTAGTTAAAAGGCATGGCAACTAACACAATCACCAACACAAGCAATAGGACCATCATTGGAAAGATCGCCTCACTGGCTTCAAGAATTGGAAATGAGAAGACACCCAAATCTTCTGAGATTGAGCACTTTGCTTATATTTAGTCAAGAGCGGTCACTTTACCAGCATCCTTTTCTTCACTATGAAAAGTGTCCATGAACTATGGCCTGGACTCCATCATCTTCTTCATCAGTATCATTGTGGCCCATGAACCTGAGGGCCTCCTGGCCATTGTCACTGTCACCTTATTAATGACAGAAAAATGGATGACCAAGAAGAACTTCTTGAAGAATCCAGAAGTAGTGAAGACCCTCATTCCACCTCTATCCTTTGCTTTGACAAAATTGACACACTCAGATTCCCGACAGGACCCACATGCGATCTGACAATCAGATGTACGTGGCTGATACAAACGAAGAACTGACAAACCAACTCTTCTGCCTGAAGCTCTGGAATCCAAGCTTCCTCATTCAAGATAATAACACTGTGTAACGAAGTTGGGTTCAAACCAGGACAGGAAAATGTTCCCATCATCAAGAAAGTTTTCCTTGGAGATGCCTCAGAAACTACCCTAGGAAATTCTCAGAGGTCACTGTGGGTGCTGTGATGGAAATTAGGAAATTAAAACTGCAAAATGCCTGAAATCTCTTTTGATTCTACCAGCAAATTTCAGCTCCTCATAGATAACGTGAACGACCCCAGTTATAAATGCTCCCTCATGATGATGAAGGGGCCCCTGAGAAGATTTTAGTCAGTATAGCCACCATCATTATTAATGTCTTAAATCAGCCTCTGGACAAGGCACAGCTAAAGCCTTCCACGTAGTGTATAGGAGCTAGATGGCCTAGAGAAGACACATTCTTGCTTTCTACCATCTCTACCTGCCAGCAAACAAGTTCTCAGAAACCTACTCAGTTGATGAATAACAATGACCTTTCCCACCTCCAGCTTCTGCTTCATGAGCTCTTGTCAACAATCTATCCCTTCAGTCCACTGTGCCTGATGCATTTACCAAATGTCAAAGTGCTGGGACCAAGTTTGTTATGATTACAGGTAACTGTCCCTTCATAGACAAAGGATTGCCAAGAGTGAGTACAGGTATCATTTCAGCCAACTGGGATGGTGGAGACGTCAAAAGATCCCTCAACTCTGGGGTAGAGCAAGTTAGTGAATGGGCTGCTAAAGCCACTGTGGCGGCCAGTGTGGACCTGAAGGACGTAAGTCATGAGCATCTGGATGAGCTCTTAACCAACCAGTTGAGAATCATCTTTGCTCGGACATCTCCCCAGTGGAAGCTGATCATTGCGGTAGGCTGTGAGAGACAAGATGCAGGTGTTGCTGTGAACAAGGATGCAGTTAATGATTTTCCAGCCTAAATAAAGCAGATATTGGGATTGTCATGGAGGTAGCAGGTTCTGATGCAGCCAAAAAGGCAGGCCACACAGTCTTACTAAATGGCAAGGAAATCTTTGCACCTATAGTCACAAAGTGAAGGGAGGCCACCTAATCGTTGATAACATAAAGAAGATTATTGCTTATACTCTGCCTTAGAATACTGCTGAGCTTTGCCTTTTTTGACTTACATTATTGTTGAGCTTATCCTGTCCATTGGCATCATTGCCATCTTGTCCTCCGGTTTGGGCACAGACATAATTCCCTGATCGCTTTGTTTTCTGAGAAAGCTGACACTGATGCTATGAACCAGAAGCCTCACCATAGGAAACTGGAAAGGCTGGTGAACAAGCCACTTGCCATATATTCCTGTCTACACATTGGCCTCATACAATACTTGGGAGCTGTTGCTGTTTAATGTCACTACGTATGTGTGGTGCGCTTTAGATCCAGTACTCTCATTAACTCTGGGGCAATGGGGAAAGGACAACATGAACGATTGGGAAGACAGCTATGGACAAGAATGGACTGGAGATATCAGAGGAAACACCTAGAATGGACAGGCTACACAGCTACTCTCATTGGCATTATTAAGATCCAGCACATAGTATATCTGATCGTGAGGAAGATCCAAGCACTTTTGTCTTCCAGCAAGATCTTTCCAGAAATAAAGCCATTGAGGTAGGGATTGCCTCATGCTTTATCATAGCATTAATCCTCTCTTGTGACCTTGGAAGTACCACAGCCCTGAATTTCACTGTGTTTCTGGCACAGGATTGGTCTGTGGATAGGCCACTTGTCATTCTTCTTCGGGTGTATGATTATGTGTGAAAACTTCCCATCAGACTTTACTGTGGAAGCCGTTGGGATAATATATCAGTAAAGCCATCCTTTCTCCCAAGTCTCCCAACTTCACAATGGTAATATCTTCAGGTCTCTTGTGCAATAATAACATTATCAAAATCACACTAGGGAATGACGAAAACTGTATGCAAGGCCTTCAATTCAGGTTGTGTATTTTATAGCTGAGATTTGACTATTCATGCATGACCTTCATCTCCACCTCTATCTCCTGTTTTCAAATACGTTAATTTCAAGGTGATACTGTAGGGAAGAAAAGCATGTTTGTACATATCCAGGTTTCCATGATATTAAATAGCTTTGCATAACCCAGATATGATCTGAGGCCTCCCTGCTCTTAAGCTCTAGATAGATTCTCCAAATGCCTATTCGACATCCTGTCAGAGCTCCAATGCCCTCCTCGGTATTTCTGTGAGTTCCTGGGGAACTTGGTCACTGCGTTCAAAAATTCAGCTCCAGGTTCACAGGACAGGGAGATGGAAGCACAAACATGGGCATCCACCTTCATTACTCGCAGGCACTGCCAGCGTGCCTTCCCTGGTCTCATCACCCCCTCACCCCGCCCCCTCCATCTCACCAGGTCATTTTCACATTAGCTACACCCACCCCGCCTCCTCTCCTCCCTCCCAGATTGTCCTTTACCCTTACGACTGGAATACCAGTTTGGCTTCCTCGAACCCCTGCTCTAAAACTGAGCTCCAAGTCCACTTTGCATATCCTAACTCAAGGGGCCCAGCTGAACAAAAAGGTCTTTAATTTACCAGGAAGCCATTGTGGTTTGAAATAGTAATATCTATTTCTTGTAAAACATTTGCAAAGCACTTTCCAGCACTGACGTTTTGCCAATCCTGTTTCACGCTTCTGGCTTAGGCTTATTCATGTGTAGAGCACACGTCTAGTTGACAGGCCCAGAGAGAACTCATTTTAAAGTACAAGACATTTTCTAAAACAAATAAAGAGAGACAGTATTAAGTGACATGAGAAACGTATAGGGATCAGACCATCGGTAAGTGACTTCTGACGTCCCTTCTCAAATTTAACTTTCCATGATTCTAGATCATTCACCATGATGCCTAGTAGGGGCCCAGAAGAGGTTTCAAGGAGCAGGTGCAGCTGGGCCAGACGTAAAGAACAGACAGCGTCAAGATAAGGGAGCCAATGTTTAAAGAAAAATGTATCTGAGCCCATTTTCCTTTGAACGAATTAGAAGACTTCGAAAAAAATCAGTATTAGGACTTTGATCTTTCTGGGACATTTCCATTATCTCTTGCATTTTATTACTTGCAAAATGAGAAGGCACTACTGCCTGTCTTTCCATATTTATTTACTTTTAGCGACATTTCTTGTGGGCCTTCTATGCTTTGGGCTGTGTACTAGGCACTGGAAATGCAAAGATGAAGTCCCCAGAAGAAGGAATTTCAGTGAAATGGGAGAATAGAAAGGAAATAAATGTAACTCAGGCTCAGAACTTCAGTTTCTGCTCCACCGACAGTCTCTGACCTCTGCCATTCAAATTTAGGCACAATACCCAACGCCCTCTCTAGCACACCCACCCCCAAGTCCATTCCCACCAATCACCACTTGGGTGATTTGAGTAACTTTTTATAAACCTTCAAAGGGAGGGGCGCCTGGGTGGCTCAGTCGGTTAAGCATCCAACTCTTGATTTCGGCTCAGGTCATGAACTCACGGCTCGGGAGTTCAAGTCCCACATCCAGCTCTGTGCTGACAGCATGGAGCCTGCTTAGGATTCTCTCTCTCTCTCTCTCTCTTTCTCTTTCTCTCTCTGTCCACCCCCCACTTGTGCTCTCTCTCCCTCTTCAAATAAATAAGTAAACTTCTAAAAAAATTTTTAATAAAAATTAAATTTAAATTTAAAAAAAACCTTCAAAAGGAGTCAGGATTGCTCCCTTCCCTGCATTCCCATGGTCTCTCCCAACTCCTGGCTGCCTCACCTCTGTCTCCTTTATTCTCTCCTCACTCAACTCTCACGCAAATTCCTCTCCTTGTCCTACACATGCAGTTCCAAAGGCATCTCTTGTTGCTTGAGCACAGCCTTGGGTGTCACCCTCCACCCACAGTGACTCAAAAGATTTCTTCCAAATAAATACAGGCCCTTCCCAAAGAAGAGTTCTTAGAGAAGGAAGAAAAGGGGGGTCTCCGTCTATTCTCAGAAACTGTGCTCAGAAAACGGTACATCTTGTCCAGGGTAAGGCAGAAGAGGCAGCGGTGTGATGAAAACTAAGAGTATTCTGGTTGATAAAATGCATTTCTAATCCTCAGGAAGGCCATTCCAGAAATGTAGGGAGTTGGCCCACGGACTCGCCAATGTTTGGGTTATGCTTCAACCTTGATTGAACAGCAGAATTGCACGCGGTGCCAACTCCCATGTGCTTTGAGCAGCGCTGGGTACATTATGCTTCTCTGTTTTTGTTTTTGGGTCTTTTCCCCATGTGTCTGGGGTGTTTCTTCCATTAAAACCAGGACTTTTCCTCCCTCTGGGCTTCCACACAAACTCCAGCCCAAGCCAATACTCCTAAGAGATGCTAAATCCACTTTCGGGCCAAAAAATCGAAATAATTTATTCAAAAACATGCCAGTAACTCCACAGAGAACTTTTACAGGCAGGATCGTTTCATTCCAGGCTTCCAGGCAGGAAGGAGTTATTTTGTGCACTATGACGTGGCAGTGACAGGTTGTTCTCCAGACGTTTCTGCATAGGAAGGAAGGGCAAAGTCCAGAGCACAAGGTAGGTCTGGGCTGCCCCGATCCTCCCTGCAGCACGAGAGTGGGAGTCTCTGCTTGTTCAGCTCTGAGTTATCTCTTTTCAAGGTCCTTCTTACCTTCAGGGACCATGTCCCAATCCAGGATTCCAGATGCAATTTCCCAGCAGACATGGCAACTCTTGCCAGCGCAGCCTGGATAAAAGAGTTCAGAAAGACATGACCATTGTCCTCAAACAGCTGAAGGTCTGTCACGTAGAAAAGGTGTTAGATTTACCTGACTTGGTAACACAGAGGAATGGGGACAATAGACAGAAGCCGCTAGAAGGCAAAAACATCTTCATTATGTAAAAGGAGCCTTTAATCTAACACCAGAGCGCTCTCAAACATCTGAAGTTAGGTACACCTCCAGACTCCCCAGGCCCCAAATTTATTTACAGCACTGACTTGCATGGGGTGTTAGGATGTCCTGGGGAAAGAGCTTGAACCTTGGCCAAACTTGGGGTTCAGACATAGAAATAGACATGGTGAATTTGGGGTGTGTGAATAGACTATGACAAAAGAAGAGAAATTTCAAGGGGAGAAGCAAAGCAAAATCCGCAATGGGGGCAGAAAAACATCAGAGTGCTAGACCCAGCCCCGAGGTCTGAAGTTCAAGGGTGAGAGTGGGGGCTCCAGGAATAGCAACGTGGCAGCCCAGCTTTAATCGGCCCCAGCCCCAGGCACCATGGTGACATGGGCAGAGAGAGGAAAGGGCCTTGCATAAGCATAAAAAGAGCCATGATATCTAAGGACCCAAGCAATGTTTTGAAGGAAACCACAAAGGAGTAGATCACCAAGACAAGGAAACCTGTTTCTGTCTTGGCAGAGAAGAAACTATCGGGTAGCTTGGAAGAGCAAGGAAGTAACCAGCGCCCTAGGGGAAAAGCCTGGAAAAGCCTTGACACAGGCGACAGACCAAGTGCAGCTTTGGAGACAGAAACAGGGACAGAAGCTGGGACAGAGTGCCAGAAACATCAGAATTACTGGCCCAGAGAGAATAATGACCCAGGTCCCCGAGGCAGCAGGGGGGATTCAGACACCCACGTGAGGCAGCCTTTGTAGACTCCCAGAGACAGAAGGGCCCCCCCCCTTACCATTCTTACCATGGGACCAAAGCTTCTCAGCTACACAGATGGAGACCATCCAACCTTCGGATTTTGTGTCTGTATCTTTCTTCATCGTTTTCTAAAGTCGGCGTTATTGAGGTATAATTTTCCTACAGTGAAATTTACCCTTTTCAAGTGTGCAGTTGAACAAATTTTCACAAACGCAAGCAGTTGTAAGATAGCCTCCCCGATCAAGACGCGGAACGTTTCTATCACCGCAAAACATTCCCACGTGCCGGCATGTAGTCAATATCCCCCTTCCTCCCCAGCCTCCGGCAACCACCGATCTGTTTTATTATTAATACAACCAACTGATCCTTGAGCAAAGCCGGAGTGAAAGCCACTGACCCCCCACACAGTGAAAATTCCTGTATAACTTTGCCCCAAACTTAGTCACTACCAATAGCCTACTGCTGACTAGGAGCCTTACAGATAACATGAATGGTTGATGAACACCTATTTTTTATGTTGTATGTATTATATACTGCATCCTTACAATAAAGTAAGTTAGAGAAAAAGAAAATAGTATTAAGAAAATCATAAGAAAGATGGGGCATGTGGGTGACTTGGTTGGTTAAGTGTCCAATTTTGGCTCAGGTCATGATCTCACAGTCTGTGAGTTCGAGCCCCGCGTCGGGCTCTGTGCTGATGACTCAGAGCATGGAGCCTGTTTCACATTCTGTGTCTCCCTCTCTCTCTGCCCTTCCCCTGCTCGCTCTCTGTCTCTATGTCTCTCAAAAATAAATAAACATTAAAAAATTTTTAAAAAAATAAATAAATAAACATTTAAAAAATTAAACAAAAAAAGAAAATCATAAGAAAGAAAAATTATGTTTACATTACCGTACTGTATTTATTGAAAAAAATTTGCAATTAAGTGGACCCACTCAGTTCAAACTCATGTTGTTCAAGGGTCAACTATATACATACGTACTATTTGTTGCTTCTTCCAGAATGTCATATAAAAGAAATCATAACAGGGGTGCCTGGGTGGCTCAGTCAGTTAAGTGTCTGAGTTCTGCTCAGATCATGATCTCATGGTTCATGGGCTCGAGCCCCATGTCAGGCTCTGTGCTGATGGTTCAGGGCCTGGAGTCTGCTTCAGATTCTGTGTCTCCCCCTCTTTCTACCCCTCCCCTGTTTGAGCGTGCTCTCATGCTCTCTCTCAAAAACGAATACACATTTTAAAAATTAAAAAAAGAAAGAAATCCTAATAGAGAACAAACTGAGAGTTGCTGGAGGGGAGGTGGGTGGAGGAATGGTTTCAATGTGTGAATGGGCATTAAGGAGGAGCACTTTTAGGAAAGAGCTCTGGGTGTCATATGTAAGAAATAAATCACCGAGTTCTACTCCTGAAGCCAAGATCACGCTGTATGTTAACTAACTTGAACTTAAAGAAAAAAAGAAATCATAACTTTATGCAACCCTTTGAGTCTGATGTCTTTACATAAAGCATTGAAATTGATCCACGATGTTGCACCTGGATAGCCGTATGCTCCTTTTTCTTGCTATGCTAGTAGTTTTCCAGGTACCGGCACACCACAATTTGTCTGTCCATCCACCAGTTGATGAACTTGTTGATGTCTGAGTTGTTTCCAGTTTTCGATGATTATGAATGAAGCATTTGCATCCACTACATTTAGTGTAGACATAGCATGTCGTTGGGGAAATATCCGAGAGTGGGACGCCTGGACCCCACGGCAACTGTGTGTTTGTTTAACTTTATGAGAGATGGCCGAACTGTTTTCCAAAGTGTCTGGACGCTTCGGCATCTGTGTCAGACTCTCAGAGGGACCTCGTTCGCACTCATCAGATCTCAGGCTAAGAATAGTGACATTCCACTTCCACTGAGTCAATACCCAGGAAGTCCGTCATGTCCTGAAGAAGTGGAAGAAGGAGAAATTGCAGCTTCTAGAAACGCGGGCTTCCTGTCTGTGTCAGTACTCCAGCAGGGGCTAGGTGACCACTTGTCAGAGACGCAGTGAAGGCCTGGGTGTCCTCACCTTCCAGATCCCTCCCCACTCCGCATCCTGTGAGACCATGACATGAATGTCACCTCAGCCAGCACTCTGAGACACCACCCACTTGGCTCACAGACAAACATGCATCTTGATGTTTGACATTTTTATCGGTTTGACTGATGTGTTTCCCTGAGTCGATATTTTCCATGCAATCAATTGGATCTCTTGACAGTTTTTGCAGAAGAGGCATAAATTAATGGACCACCCACATTCTCTTTCAGGTTCATTTGTTGACCTATTCGAGACCATAGATATTTCACTCAACCTCTCTGTGCTTTAGTTTCCCCATCTGTGGCTGACGGCACAGAGAGTTCAGCAGGACTCGCTGAGAATAGGAATGGCTGAGTGATGATGTTGGTATTTATGACCAGAAAGACTGCTTTTACTCTGTCCTCTTTGCTGTGAGTTCTGGAGTCTGACAGGCCTGAGCTGCATTCTAACTGTGTTACTAGCTGTGCAATCCCGAGCAAGTGACTTAACATCTCTGAATCTTGGTAAAATTGGGCATACTCTGCAGGCTAAGATTAGTAGGTAAAGCACCTTGCATAGTGCCTGGTGGAGTCACCCTCTGGGGGACATTATTCTTGTTTGTCCTGTCCCTAAAACTTCTCTCTCATTACCACTATTTAAGGGGACTGTGGTCATCTAAAGTTAGTGCAATGGGAAATCTGGGGTTGGGAAGTAGGACTAGACACAAAGCAGAATGCGGGGGTGGCGGGCAGGGTTGGATGGGGGAGTTGGGTGGGTGGTGACCTTGGTGACTCAGGAGAAGCAAGCATTGACGAGTTGCCTCCTTGTGGTGAAGCTGACCCCAGTTTCTGATTTTGGGAGCATTTTCGATCACTGTCTCTGAGCTCTTGGCTCAAGACATCTTTCTGGTTAATGGCTTTACATTTCTGTGCCTACTAAGGCTCTTTGACTCCTCCCAGCCATATTGGGCCTACAGGAGCAGAATCGCCCCCAAATTATGTGGGGGGGCCCCAGGACCACAGGTGTTGAGCATAAGGGTGGCCACACAGTTCTGGAACGCTTTTCTTCTACAACCAAGATAGCATGTAGACCTGACTGGGGCCTGTTGGTCAGCTTTGCCAGAGAAATCAGAAACTTAGAATAGCTGTGAATTTTGTTTTTATTTTTATTTTATTTTTAATGTTTATTTATTTGTTTTGAGAGAGAGAGAGAGAGCACATGAGTGGGGGAGAGACAGAAAGAAGGAAAGACAGAATCCCAAGGAGGCTCCGCACAGTCAGCACAGAGTCCAACATGGGCCTTGAACTCATGAACCGTGAGATCAAGACCTAAGCTGAGATCAAGAGTCAGACGCTCAACCAACAGAGTCACCCACACGCCCTGAACTTTATTTTTAAAGAGATTTGCCTCGACCAGGATCGTCATCTCCAAGAACATGGGCATAACAAAGGGAATATGCCCCTCATCTTGAGAAATGTCTATAAACACTCCTGTAGACAATACAGCTGACTTCTTACCCCCCATCGCCACCCTGGTTCCTCCCATGTATGTCACTCTTCATACCAACCAACCTACCTCCCCTAGGTTTGGGAGATAAACGAATTCCTTCCCTCTCCCATGTAGCAAACCACAACTACCGGTTCCAGCCAAGAACTATGCAGCAAAGGAGCAAAGAGCTGGATGAGCAGCGGACATCTCTCCTCCCTAGTCCTGTCCTGGATCAAGGGGAGGACAGGAGAGCAGGAGTCTGCCCAGAGCACCATGGGGGAGAGAATACTTGACCACCTGGATCCCAACATTTCTGAGTCATGCAAATATGGGCAAGTGACGACTTCTCCCAGACTCGGGGTTCAGACTCTCTCTGCCTATAAAATGGGGGTAATAACACTGCTCTTGCAAGATTATTTTTGGGGATTAGAGATGACACATATAAAGCATCTGGTGCGTAAAAGGCACTTAATAAATCATAGCTGCTCTTGTTACTGTTGTCTTCTTGCTAGGAGGATTAAACAGACTATCCATTTGAAATTCTAGCACTGATTTCATCAGATCCTCAGATGTACACCTGGGAAGGAAGGGGAGTATTGGGTTCATAAGCATGGGCTTTCCTGTCTCCATTACTTGTAGCCTGATTAGGGACAGAAACAGTTTCTTTGCTTTTCATCGACTCCATCCTCGGAGGGCAGCCTCAGAGGGATGAACGAGTTGGAACTGAAATTGTCCAAATGTCACTTTTCAGCTACTTAGCTCTAGAAACATCTTCTTATGGGGGAAGTTAATGCAGGTGGTTGACTTTTCATAATCGTTATTAATTTTGGGGTATAGACATCATTTCTCTGGGCTCTCCAAAAGCTCCCTCACCCTCCCACACCCACCCCAAACCATGAAAAATCAGGAGTTGGCCTTGGACAGCATGTTCTGCCTCCGCGTGCAGCTCGCAGGTGATACCTGTTTCAGGGACAAACAAAGGGGTCTGGTTTCCAAGGCTGTCAGTCTGGAAGCCGATCCACTTGCTAAAAAAGATTGGAAACGGCGTCTCAGCAGCGCGCAGCTAAGCGTGAAGGCCTCGGCCTCCAGGGAAGCTCTCACATTACAAAACTTGACGGAAACCATTTGCGTGGGGGGCTTGGAGACACAGGCCCGGGTCACTTTGTTCCCGCTGCAAGAATCTGGGTGGGAGACAGAGTTGTGACCAGATCCCCACCCCAAATACCGCCCCAGCCAGCAAGCTGGCTCAGCAAACTGGACCGCTTCTCCCAAATCAGCCACCTCCATCTCCCCTATCTCTCCACCCCAACGTTGTTTCCAGTGACCACACAGCGGTGTGGGGCCAGGACTGCTGGGGGACAGGACCTGTTCACACCAGCCTGGAAAACCCACACTAGTGCTATCGCTGTTTTCAGCACGACAGCTCTGCCTCCTCTGGAGAACATACCTCACCGAACCAGAAAACAAAATGCCCCATCCTAAGCCTTGAGACCTCACCCACCAAAAACAAGTCTTTCTAAACTGTCCAGAAGATTCCAGATCTCAGAACAGAAGTATCTCACAGCCCCAGGCTCTGTGTGCTGATTCATTTCTCATGGACAAGTTAAACCCCCTTTGGGAGACAGAACTGAGCTACAGGTGCCCCAAACCCTGTTCCAAAAGCCCTCCAGGAAGGGAGGGGCTCAGACAGAGCCAGGAGAAGTGGGCCGGGGTGGCAGGGCCCGGAAGGAGCCAGAAGACGGGAAATGAGCTTCTGCCCTTCGGTCAGTTTCCAAGTGAGGTTCCTTCCAGCCAGACTGATCGGGATGCGTACAGCTGCCTCCCTGATGGGGTTTCAATGTTTGTTTCCTCTCCAAAGCTGCAGCTGGAAAGGACAATTGTGCAAAAAATGAAAACAGGACTAAGAATCCCTCTTCAGCTTTCCTTCGGCCCCAACGAAGTAAAAATCCGGTCAATGAAAAATAGCAGAAAATAATATCATGGGCAAATTAGTAGCTTAGCACAGGATTAATCGGTACAATTGCTTAAGAACTAAGTTTTTGTGTTTTGCATTTCTAGATCCTGGGAAACTAATCTAGTCTAAAGAGGAGGAAAGATGGGGACTTTGAGATGCTGATGGAGATGTCAGCCGGCCACTATTTATGTCTGTGTTCACTGTCTTGATTCCATTTAAATTATTGTGATTTCTTTATTAAAAAAGCAATCTGTTTGTTGTAGCAAAAGAGTCCAAACTCAGTTAGCTAGAAAAGCTTTTGTAAATCCCCCTTAACTTCTTTCCCCTCCTTTATGACGTGCATAAGGTCCAGATTTTTTCCATGCACTTCTTAATCTTTCGTTTTTAAAAAAATGGAATCACACATATTTTACAAGTCTTCATCCTCTCAATTTCATCAGTATGTCACATCTCATCCAGGTCACCATTTTAAATGGCTCTGTATCATATCCTCATATTCCATAATCTATTCAACAAATCCTTATTATTGAATATATACCATATTTCCAATTTTTGTATTATAAACATAATATATAATACAATATAATGTAATATGATATAATGTAGACATTACAAGCTCCCCATCTTGCATATACAGCTATGGGAATTTGCTTGGTTGGGTTGGAAGTAATGCGGAAAGACCAAACGTCCCCCCGGAAAGGAGGCAGCGGAAGGTGACGCGGTTCAGACAATTTCCTGTCTTTGCCAGTTGGCACGTGGGACTAAGAACTCTTTTGGGGTCATTCAAAACGGTAGGAGACCCTGTGCCACTGGTTCATTTTGTCACAGCCGTTTTTAAGTCAATGCTCCTGGTTCAAGTGACGAGTGTATCCCACTTGCAGAGAGTGCACATTTGAGCGGAGTTGTGTTTCTCGGGTTGCGAAGATCACCCAAGAAAAAAGTGGGGAGATTCTCAGAGGGATGGAGCTGGGCTGGGTCCTCTCTGTCCATTAGCATTCCTGTTAGCAACACAACTAGAACTCCCAACCACCAAAGACCAAAGACGCGTTGGGACCCACGGGAGAGAAATGATGACGTTTTCTGAGTGCTTCTCCTGTGTTTATGACTGCCTTTCTTTTACGTGTTGGTGCATAATCTCTTTAATCCCCATGAAAATTGCAGGTAGATATCATGGTTTGGTTTCATGGGTTTCCAGGGGAGTGAGCTGAAGCACTAACCATGGCGGCAAAAACCTAGTGTCCAGGCGCTCTCACTTCCCGCTCAGGCCCTTCCTACTCTCATCACCCAGCAGGGCTGGCAGGAAGGCTCCTTGCTTCTAGTTGGCTTCAAGCGGAGCCTCCAACGAGGGCCCAAGGGTGGCCAAGTCTCTTGTCGTTGCACCAGATAAGAAAGAAAACACAAGTGGGGTGGCAATACCTAAAGTCCCTTTCAAGTTCTGGGCATAAGGAGAGGCTGTCTGTCTTCATAGGGGAATAGACTCCAGGCCTTTCAGGACTCCCGAGAGGTGTTAAGAAATTGAGACCTTTCAGACAAGGTAAATCTAAATGAATGACACCCAATCTGCTTCACCCAGAAAAGCGTATTGCCCCCATATGGCTAAGGCTGAGTTCCTTAGAAACCATGGGGACCGGGCGCCTGGGTGGCTCAGTAGGTTAAGCATCTGACTTTTGCTCAGGTCGCAATCTCCTGGTTCATGAGTTCGAGTCCCACATCGAGTGAGCTCAAGTCCTGCTTGGTTAAACACGAGCCCTGCTTTGGGAGAGTCCATCTTCTCTCTCTCTCTCTCCTCTCTTGCTCACTTGCGCCTTCTCTCTCTCAAAAAAAAAAAAAATTAAAAAAAAAAGAAATCACGGAGAGCATGCAGGGACACAGGATGTGAACGCAAGACACCCATCCCTTGGCCTCCCCCTCTCATTGCAGCTTTCCTCCAGGAGGCTCTGAGAAGATCATGGCCACCAGATGTGGCCGCGGGTAAGAGAGCTGGTGCCTGAGCTTTGCCAGAACCTACCCCCCAGTCCTGCCACAACCACGGGGCTCCCTCCAACAATCGCCAGGGTGCTCACATCAGGGAAGCTTCTCCCGGGCTTCCCATGGCCCATCAGCCTGGGCACCGGGGCTCAGAGGGGGCACAACACGAGACCAGATCATCTGATGCTAAGTGTTTGTCCAGGCTGAGTTGAGTCTGGTATGTTGGTTTGAGAGTTGTTGTCGGAAACATCAAAGCAATGAAAAAATTAAACAAAGGGGCCACTTTAAGATGCTCTCCAAGGTGGGGGAGCTCTTAAAAGCAAAAGTTGGCACAATTCTGTCATCCTTCCTGTTTCACCAACCCCCATACGTGGCTCGATTCTCTGCCACTAGCCAAAACCTCTTTCAGCCTAAATTAGACCTTCTACTAATGGAGCTTCAAAGAACTCCATCTCTTGGCCTCCTCCACTTTCTTCAAACTTTTAAAGGGCCATAAAACTCCCTCTCTACTCCCACAAAGACAAATGCCATATGACTCTATTCTCCAGCCTTCCAGACCTTTCTCAGACCACTCCATATAGCCAGAATCTTCCAGCATCCTACTTCCTAAGGTAGCTGAATCATACCAGATTCCTGACTCTGGGGAACCTTCTTTTATCCCACACACCTACGCTGATGGCCATCGCCACCGCGCGTGCCCTCAGGCTTGCATTCCAGGGCAGGCGTTGACCACAAATGAGCCAAAGCACATCTGCTAATCCACGCATTCACACGTCACATTGCAGGAACGCAATTACTTTGTGACTCAAATCAACCTCAGAAACCTTGCTTTCTCTGCATTCAGTATCTCTCTTCCTCACTCACCAACCTGTCTCATTCCAGCAGGTTCTGAGACCTATGTTGTAAGAACTCATAGGTCTTCCTTAGATCTCCGTAACAACCCGATGAGTTAGATATCACTAGCCCCATTTTACAGGGGGTTGAATCGGGGTTCAGATAGATGGTGTGATTTGCCCAGGTTCACACAGCCGGCTGGAGCCTGCCTGCTGAGATTTGAACCCAGATCTGTTGAAAGTACAACCCATGCTCTAACAACAGCCTGCCACACACACCAGGGACTTCCCCAAGGTCACACGGTTGTTCGGTGGGGTTAGAAAAATAGAAATAAGAGGAATATAGAGGCCTGAGGAAGGGAGTAGCAGGGATGAGCTAAGAAGGTAGCTCAGTTTTTAAGGCAAATAGATGAACTTTTACTTTATAAACATTTAACCATGGCAGTTTTTAAGCAGAAGCAAACTTTGGCAGAGGAAGAAAAAAATTGAGGTAGAAAAAAAAAAGATCTCTAAAACTCATTATGTTTAGCTTCCTGCCTCCAGAAAAGACTACCCTTAAGCCACCCAGACCAGGTGGAATCATTTCTCAGAAATCGAAGACTCTCTGTGCCTGTGTGCTATGAAACCTCATGCAAATGCCACTGAACCCTCCCCCGAGGCTTCCCCCCGACAGCGCCCCGTCTTCAGCTGCCCCACGACAGCCGGGCTGCAGCAGTGGCTTAGTGGTCAGCCGTGGTCTGAAGCATAAACCCAGCACTCCTGCTGGTTTCTCAGCCCTGATACAGTTCACGGCAGTGGGTTCAGTGGGAAAGGGCAGGATCAATTCCACGAAACCTCCGATCCTAAGCTGCATGAGGACGGAGAGGCTGTGCATGTGTCCCCTGGGTTGTCCCTGGCACAAATGGATCTCTGGGCACAGATTTTCATGGACCTCCCAGGAGCCCAGACCCTTATGGATGGGAAGCCAGCACTCCCAGCCCCACAGCCAAGACAGCACCCTCTTCCCATGTTGTGGTCAACAGGACACTGTGATCAAGAGTCAGGAGAACAGGGTTCTGGTCCCAGGCTAGTCACCAACCAGTTGGGGAGCCTTGAACAAGTCTCTGACCTTTGACGTGTCTCAGGTCCCTCATATCTGGGATACTGGCCCTTCCTATTCTGTGGGGCTGCTGGAAGAACAAATAAGAATATGGATAGAGAAATCATAACCAACTTCAGATCTTTGTATGCTTTCTGCTCGGTGGGATAGAGACCACGAGAGAGAGGGAAAGAGAGAGAGAGAGAGAGAGAGAGAGAAAGAGGATAGATAGGATAGATGATAGATAGATAGATAGAATAATATGGATAGATAGATTAGGTAGATAGATGACAGATAGAAGCAGATGTTCTCCCTCAGATGCCTCAAAAACATTTTATAGTTTTAACGTGGTATGTCCTAATTGCTGGTCCAGAGAAGAGGGAAGATAATTCAATCTCAGGAAGAGAGTCACAGCCTGAAGGAGTGGTTAAGGACATGTACTTTGCAGTCCGAGCTCTACCTCTGGTGAGGTACGTGACCTTGGACTAGTTATCCAACCCCTCTGGGCCTCCATTTTCTTCATCTGCCACACAAACATTGATAATACCACCTGGTTGACTTAGTCCTCACGCAAGGGTGGCTGGTGACGTCATGAAGGCATTCCGAATCGCAGGCTCTGTCTGTGCCGCTCTGTCCTTCCACCCCTCCCTGTATGGTACACCCCAGGACATAAGTCAGCCTGGGACACGCCTGGGACAGTTTTCCCTCTTGCTTTGTCGGATGCCCACCTCTTGGAAAAAAGCAGGTGTCCTGAGGCATCCACGGAAGTGGCTTTGCTACCTTCCAACTGCTGGAGCTACACATCGCAGCTGGAGAGATTGAGCAGAGAGCGGGAGGAACGTCCCTCAAGGAACGTGCTACCTCCCCTGGCCTCTGACGGTGAGCTTCTGAGCATGGAGCTCCCTTGGGCTTAGCTGCTGACCATCCTCCAAGTTGTCTGCAACACTTGGCAACACAAGGGGCGCCCCTGCGGGGTTTGATCGAACTCTCTGAAGCCCTGGGAGACAAAGGTTACATCCACCACATGGAAACAACCCGCCGAAACATAAGGAGATTGGTCAGACTCCTAATTCGAATGCACATTGCATCTTCACTGCACTGCCCTTGGAGGTTTGATTCTTCAGTTCCAGCAGCTAACTTGTAAATGGGGACATGGCCCAAACACGGAGCCTTGAAAGGGCAAGTTCCAAGCCATCTTAGAGACAGTCTGCCCCAACCATCATCTTCCTGACGGAGAAGACAAATCCCAGAGACGGGAGTGACTTTGCCAAGACCGTAGAATTGACCAGAGAGTAGCCCAAGAATCGAAGAGAAGAATGGACACACCTTCACACCCCCACCTTGGAGAAAAGTACAACCACAAAGAGAGACACGGCCCACTGAGAAGGGGGGGGGGTTCACTGTTGAATTTCAGGGACACCATAGAGGGGTAGAAAGAACACTGGACCAGGAGGTAGAAGACCAGTGTCCCCCACTGGTCTCTTCCTTTTACCAGATGAGCCACTTTGCACTGTCACTTCCCCTCTCTGTGGCACTCAGTTCTCTTTTATAAAATGGAACCTCCTACCCACCTCTCAGAATTGTTGTGAGCAGAGGAGAATGTGTCTTGAAAACCATCTGTGTGTGCACATCCAAACGCTGCTGCCCGTCTACACAGCCACCTTTAGTATTTGGCTCAGGGGTAGGTACCGGGAAATAGGCAAAGAGAGGAGTTAGGCATGCTCTCTGAGGAGATCCCTGGCCAGGGGCTCTCTCGGCAAAGAGGTCCCAGAGCAAAGGCTAAATCCACGTCATTCAAGCAGGGCTCAGGTTGTATGGGTCTAAGCAGCTTTGGTTTGAAAAGATTAGGAGGCCGGTGGAGTGGAAACAAAAGTTGATGAGGCAGCAGAGTCCTGCCCGCAGTGCCACACTGCCCTCTTCTGGCCGTCAGAGAGAAGGCAGCTCAGCTGGGACAAGTCTGGCAAATTCATACCCCTCAGGGTCAAGGGGTCCATTCCCCTGCCTGCACTCTAGCCTTCCCTCCGCAAGTTGAAATGGGGTCAGGGGACCACCCTGAATCTTCCTCGTGTCCTGATGCTCCCCCTTCTCCAATCTGCCCTCTGCCTGCAGACAGCCTGAGCATTTGTGTCTCTGAAGTCAGGATTTATCTGGTTCTGGGAAATGGTTCAGCTCTTGCCCTGCTCCCTGTATCCTCTCCGCCCCAGAAGAGGGTGGCTTCTCCATATCCTGGACACATTGCCGTCCTTGGGGAAAACCCCCTCGAGCGGAGGGAATCATGACCTGCCTAAATTAAGGGACAAGCCAGGGTCCTAGAGGTTTCAGGAATGAACCAGAAATCAGGCACAGGACCCACAACTGATCAGCCACATGGAGGCAGGGCCCAGAGCCTGCTCCATGGCACCGCGAGAGTGTCCTCAGTGGCCCTTGCTGTGCCGGACCTTCCCCCACCCCCAGCCCTTTCTCTGTCCTTCCCCTGCTGCTATAGTTCAGAGCAGGGCGCTCCGCAGCTGGCCGGCTGGCCTCCAGGCGTGGGCTCGGGCCACGCTCCCCTGTGCCCTTGTGCGGACCCGGGGAGCCACATGCAGCCGGCCCGGCCGCGTGACGTGAGTGATTCACACACACAGACGCCCAAAGCAGTTCTCCATTCTTCCTCTCCGGGCCATCACAAAAGGCACAGTCTCGGCTGCTGGGGCTGGAAGCCCTTCAGGACAGAGCTGCATTGTTCCCAGGGTCAGAAGGGGCTGGAGGCTGAAGGGAATGAAGAAGACAGGGAGCCGGGGCGCACGGGGGTTTTCCAGGCGGCATACACCCTCCCGCAGGCCAAGGCCACTTCCTGTCCTGGCTCCGACTCCGAGATTCGAGCTTACACCTCCTCCTTTAGAACTGATTTTGGGCTGGGGTGTTGGCGTTTCTTCTTTTCCACTCTCTGCACGTGTGCATTTCTTTGAAACATGAGCGTGCCGTTTCTTTTTCCCTCTCTAACACACACCATTCTTTAGAGACCATAACATAAATTCAGAGCCCAGCAACCTTTGTCTTCGGGGGCATGCTTTATCTTTTCCTCTTTTGCTCCCTGCCTCCAGCCAGACAGGGCCCCAGCAGGTGGATTGGGGCTTTCAGGGATTTGGGACGTTATTCCAGTTCTTCTGCTTCTCAGATTATGAGAATCATCTCTTCTGGGTTGTTAAAAATAAGTTCTTAGTACATAAATACAGTAAAACATTGGTTTGTTCTGGAAACAGGGCTTATATTCCAAAGCACTGGTGTATCAAAGCAAATTTCAAGAACCATTGGCTCAGTTGTGATCGTGTGACGTTCAGTGTCATGTGCCACTTGTATTGCAAGACATCACTCATTCATCAAGTTAAAATTTACTAGAAATGTTTGCTCCTGGGGCACCTGGGTGGCTCAGTCGGTTAAGCATCCGACTTCAGCTCAGGTAAATGATCTTGAGGTTCATGAGTTCGAGACCTGAATCGGGCTCTGTGCTGACAGCTCGGAACCTGGAGCCTGCTTTGTATTCTGTGTCTCCCTCTCTCTTTACCCCTCCCCTGCTCACACCCTGTCTCTGTCTCTCTCTCAAAAATGAATAAATGTTAAAAATAAATAGATAAATAATAATAAAAATAAATGTTTGCTCATCTTGCGGAACACCCACAGAACAAGTTATTCACACTCCAAGGTTTTACTATATTTGGAATTGGGAGGGTTTTTGGAGGCCACGTGATTCTACTCTGATCACCAGGGAGGTGGTCCTTCCTCTAGAGCAGGTCCCTGGCAGGCCCGTCTGTCTGTCCCACTTCTAAGTTGCTCCAACTCATTAGATGGTGGTTTGAAATTCCAAATCAAAAAATCTGCCCCCCATGCGGTAGACTGTAAAAATGGCCTCCATTCTCCGCTGCTCTTTGCTTCTACATTGTTTGCACGTGACTTTGCAGGACAGATCTCATGAATTTCTCTGACCCACAGAATGAAGTAAAAGTGACATCAGGCCACTTTGGAGTCTAGGCTCCCAGGGGTCTTGCACACTTCCACGATCTTGGAACCCCTGTCACTGCCCTGAGAACAAGATCAGGGTGGCCTGGTGGAGGGTGAACAAACACATGGAGGAAAGCTGAGTCGTGCCAGCTTGAACAATCCTAGACTGGCCAGGCCACAGCCAGCCTGCCAGCTGACCGCGGACGCACCAGTGAGCCCCAGCTGAGACCCACCCAGCTGGCCCAGATCGGCAGAACTGCCCTGCAGAGCCCAGCCCAAACTGCATACCCGCAAAATTAGGAACTGAATAAATAGTTGTTGTTTTAGGTCACTAAGATTTGGGATGTTTTGCTATGCAGAAAACGGAACCTGAGGAACCCCCATGTGTACAGAATAATGGTGATTCCTTGTCTAGGGAGACAGCCCTTTAAATATTGAAATAGCTACTTACCAAAACGGTTCTTGGGGGAGGTCCCACCCACCAGCCTCAGCCTTAGAGGAAAACCACACACCCCCCACCCTGCATCTTTCCCACCCAGTACCAGCCCCAGGAGCTACGGGAAGAGCTGCTTTGCCATTGGCATCTGCATCCGTATCCTTAGCAGCATCGTGTCCACTCAGGAGCTCTGAGAGCCCCAGCACTCAAATACTCTGGCCTTTCCAGTACATTCTATTCTCAATTAAAAGCAATTGAAATATGGAGGTCAGGAGGATGCTGAAAGCACAATGAAAATACTTAAGTCAATTAGGCTTCTTGAAGCCACTTCTGACCCAAATCTAAACGGCCCCAAAGCCTCCAAACCAATGTCCTTGGCAGGTTTCCAAAAGAGCCCTGGCTCCCTGGGCCTCAACGGCGGGAGGGTGGTCAGAGGCTGCTGGCTTCCAGAATTTGCCACGTGGAGCCAACAACAAAAGCACTGAACTTGGTCTTGGGTCTGATGCGGAAGGTCGCCATCCCCACCGCAGGAGACGGAGCAGGCCAACGGCAGCCCCCTTTCTTAACCAGACACGGCGGGAAGTGGAGTTGTGGGAAACGGTTGCCATCTGTGGATTTTCTGGCTGAAAACTTTGCTGCAAGGTTTGCCAGTTCTGAACGGGCCCTTGCAGCCTGGCTTCCTGTTTTCCGACACACTCCCCGAGTGTCACAGCCCAATTATTCTGGGAGACGGTCTCAAAATGACCCTGGTCTCCAATTTTCTTTCCCTAATAACAGTGTGGGGAAATAGGGGCGAGGGAGGCAGAGAGAGAGTGGGAGAGAAACCCCAAGCCTCAGAAAAGGATGAAAACCCTTCTAAACTCTATTTCAAAAATGAGAAACTCACAGTACACAACCCTCTACTCGTTCAACCCAGCCCCCTGCTCTGGGCAGGCTACGTACAGGCCAGGAGACACTTCGGGGAGGTGAGGAGAGTGAACTCTGCTTCCATGGCATACGGCATGAATAAGTCACGGAGATGGAAGGAGCAGCATAGGGTATATAATCGATAATATTGTAATAACGTTGTACGGTGACTACGCTCACCATGGTGAGCATTGAATGATACACAGAACGGCTGATTCACTATGTTCGACACCTGAAATGAACATAACATTGTGCAGTAATTATACTTCGCTTTTAAAAAGAATATTTTGAAATGTCCTTCTCTCAGAGCCTGAAAATCATCAGCGTGGCATCGCTGGCAACGAGGTCAAGTGGCAGGCTCCTGGAAAGATGCTGGCCACCAGCAATTATTTCTCAACCACCTAAATGACACTGACCGTGGCTCAAAGTAGAAGAAAGAAAAGGTGACTCTCTTCCAACTCTTTTCCCTCTTCCTCCAGACAAATGCGCCAGTCCCCAAATCTATTCTTATTTATGGCCATGAAAGCGGTTTGAAGTCTAGAGTATGTTGTGTTTTAAAGATCTTGGAGGCGCGCCTGGGTGGCTCAGTCAGTTAAGCTTCTGACTTCGGCTCGGGCCATGATCTCATGGTTCACGAGTTTGAGCCCCACGTCGGTCTCTGCGCTGACAGCTCAGAGCCTGGAGCCTGCTTCGGATTCTTGTCTTCCACTCTCTCTGCCCCTCCCCTGCTTGGACTCTGGGTGTGTGTCTCTCTCTCTCAAAAATAAATGAAAAGATCTTGGAGCTGTCTTGCTTATGGATTTAGATTAAAAGATTAGAATGTGTGTGTGTGTGTGTGTGTGTGTGTGAGTGTCTGTGTGTCTGTGTGTCCATGCGCCTGAGTTTATCCACTCTTTTATCCACGCATGCCTGGACACACACTCGTGCTTGTGAGAGTGCCTGCCAACGTGTGAGTGCGGGTTTATGTAAACATGTCTCCTCGTAACACTGAAACTTGGTGAAGATGTCTGCGTGAGCCCGTGCGTTTGTGCACGTGTCGACCATATGTGCGTGAAGTTGTGTATATGCGTGTGCGTGCATGCAAGCGTGTGCGTGCTTCGTATACATTTACCCCCAACCTCCAGGACTGCGTTCGTGGTGGGTTTGCACGCCTGTGCATGCAAGTGCACGCCGGCCTCTGAGAGGTGTGCCTGTCCGTGCACGTGTCCTTTGCACACGCAGGCCCCCTGGCCGGCCCCATCTCCTCCTCCCTACCCGTGAGCCCACAGCAGCCTTTGTTGGCGTCCCTTTGGGATCTGCCAGCTAATGGCAGGAGTCTCTCTCCCGAGAAACAACACTCCTCCCCCTGCTCCTTTGTGTCTCCTCAGAGGGCTCCGGGCTCCAGCCCTTAAATGGCAGCCCACGATTGCAACGGACGACTTTCTTAATTGCCCGTGATGCTTGCGGGCACAGGGCAAACACCACGGTAGCTAGCAGGCAGCGCGAGCTGAAGAAGGCTGCAGTTTGCGCCTGTGTGAAGTGAGTGTTCCCGGGAACTGGGAGGCCGACGCGGGTTGGAGCCATGGAGAGGCTGTTATTATGGCCTGGCATGGGCCCGCTGGTAGCTTCTCGAGACCCTGAGGCCATTTCGCCGTGCTCTCCAACTGCAACACCCTTAGAATTTCCAAAGCAGGACACCCCCAAGCCTGCGTCCTCCCCCGCCCCCCTACACCCGCTTTCTCTTTCCCGTTCCCTCTGTCTCTCTTTCTCTTTTCTCTTTCTTTCTCTCTCTTGTTCTTTCTCCTGGTTTCCTTCTCTGTCTTTCCCCACCCCTTTTCTCAGTTCCCCTCTCTCGCTCTTTGCCCTTTCCTGTCCTCTCTCTGAGCCTCTCTGCCAGCCCTTAGCTCACAGCAGCATGCTTAAAGCTGGACAACAACCAGAGAATCTGCCCCCCAAGTGGGCTACCCCCCCATATCTCCCTGTGGTCCTCATCCAGGCCCTTCCATCAGAGCTCCAGGTCCTGCGGGGGGGGGGGGGGCAATTGTTATTTACACTCATTTCCAAGGCTTTGGGGAGGTCAGGTGCAAAGTGCCGTCTTGTTTCCTTATTCCCACCTGCTCACCCCCCTCCTCCGTGCCGGAGATACCCAATGCCCAGCCCCTTGATTCCTGCTTTGATGGCTTTCACTCTCGTGGGGGGGAGTGAAGACCCAGAGCCAGAGAGAAGATGTAGAGAGACACCCAGCAAGTCAGAGGAAAGGCCACAGGCACCCAAACTCAGGGCTCCCAGGTCCGTAATTTATGGCACCTCCCTAGGGACAGACTGGAGGGAGATTTGAAGGATGTTGGAGCAATGACAGCAGACCTGATTTCCTCCTGAGACCTGGATGAAGGGGTCAGGCAAGAGGGAGAAGACTCTGTTTTAAAAGGTTTTTTTTTAATGTTTATTTTTGAGAGAGAGAGAGAGAGAGAGAGGGAGAGGCAGAGTATAAGTAGGGGAGGGACAGAGAGGGAGGGTACACAGAATCCAAAGTAGGTTCCAGGCTCTAAGCTGTCAGCACAGAGCCTGATGTGGGGCTCGAACTCATCAGCTGTGAGATCATGGCCTGAGCCGAAGTCAGACGCTTAACCAACTGAGCCACCCAGGCTCAGCCCCAAGGCTCTGTTTTATAAAGAGCTCAAAGTACTCTCATTCAAACAGTTCTTCAGAACATTTTGCTTGGCTCGATATATGTTTATGAGCCAGTGAATGAATGAATGAATGAATGAATGAGATATTACTGGGTTCCCTTCCCCAGAGATTCCTGGAGACTGCAATAATACCAAATCTAGATCTCTCCACAAAGTACAGGAATCTGTGAGACAACATCAACAAGGCTCTCCAACAGGAGGAGACAGCAGCCCCTGGGCCGGTCCCGCCCCGCTGGCTGCACTCAAGTTTCCTCATCTATGAAACGAGCCTCCCCTAACGGTCTCAATGACCTTCCCATCAACAAAGTCCTGGAGATGAGAAAGCTGGGGCATCAGGAGAATTCAGACGCTTTCATGATTTTGATCCCAGGCCCCCACCACCCTCCCTGGACCCCATCCCAGCCAGGACCCCTGAAGGCTCCCAGGGGAGCCCTCAGCACAGACCCCTCGGCTCAACTGGAAGGACATGGAACCGGAAGTGCTGATGCCCCACCCTCTCGCCCACCTCGTCAGGTGTAGGGGCCACCATCAGACTAGCTGGTGAGGAAGTATGAGAAAGCTTGCACCCCTTACCTCTCGTCGGGATTTACTCTCACTCCCTCATTCCTTGACCAGAACAAGCTGAAGTCTCCTTCACATGTCTTTGCCTGAAACTCTGTGCTTGCAGGATCCCGTTCCCCGCCCCCCCCCCGTCCTGCATGTCCTGCTCCCTCTCACGTTTCTCCCCAAAGTCCTTGTCAACAAATCACTTGTGCACCAATACTCCTCTCAGGGCTGCTTCCAGAAAACTGATCTCCAACAACAAGCACTCAAACACAGACACCTGTGATAAGGGCACGTAAACACGAGGAGATGTAGATACCTCCCAACCATCTAAGTAGAGTGGCCACTCTCCGGCTGTTTGTTCCTGAAGGAAATGGAAGCCATGTTGCCGCAACGTACCCCTATTTTTTTTACTCTTTAAAGGAACTCATGGTTTTCATGCGATCTCTTGATTTTGAAGTGTGAGGAACATCTGAGAGCATTTTAAAAACACTGTGCGCAAACACAACAAAAGCACAGATGGCATTCAACATTCTGACAACTAGGTTCCAATATCTGATCTGCTGGTTCTAAGTCTCCAGTGAAGAAATGATTGGGGGTGACTTCTGCATCCAAATAAGATGGTAACCAGTCAAAAAATCACCATGCACTCAAAACAAGCAGGAAAATATTACCCGTAATGAGAAGATCAACCATTCTGTGAAAACCAGTCTGGAACTGGCACAAGTTAGAATTAGCAGACGAGTAAATTGTGATGTGTCTCAGTGTGTCTTTTAACACACTAAGCAACTATTAGAATGGCTAAAATTTAAGAGATTGACAGTATCAAGTGTTGACGAGGATGAGGAGGACCTGGAACTTCCATAAACTGCCAGTGGGGATTTAAAATAGGACAAACACTTGGGAAAGAAGTTTGGCAATTTTTTTTTAATTTTAGAGAGAGAGAGACAGAGCACAAGCAGGGGAGAAGGGGCAGAGGAAAAGAGAGAAAGAGAGAGAATCCCGAGCAGACTTCATGTTCAGCACAGAGCCCAACGTGGGGCTTGATCCCATGATCCTAGGATCATGATCTGAGCTGAGATCAAGAGTTGGACGCTCAATCGACTGGGCCACCCAGGTGCCCCTTTGGCGAATTCCTAAAAAATTAAACATACACCTACCATATGACCTACTCTTGGGTATTACCCTAGAGAAATAAAAGCCGATGTTCACACAAGACTTGTGCATGGATTTTCATGGTAGCTTTGTTCATGACAGCCAAAAACTTGAAACAACCCTTCAACAGGTGAACGAATCAACTGTCATATATTCAGACTATGGCCCACTAGACAGTAATTACAAGGAACGAACTGTTGCTATGCACCACATCGTGGATGAATCCCCAAAGAAGTACGCTGAATGAAAGAAGCCAGGCAAGGTGATATAAAACATATTTTTCCACTTGCATAAAATTCCAGGAAATTAAAACCAACCTATGGAGACATAAAGCAGATCAGTGATCTCATGGGGGAGAGGAGCGAGAGAGGACTACGAAGGGCCACAAAGGAACTTTTGGGGATTATGGACATGTTCAGAAGGTGATTGGTAACAGTTTCTCAGGTATATACATATGTTAAAACTTGCCAGATTATGCATCTTAATACATGCAGTTCAAGGTATGCCAATTATACTTCAATAATACTATTTTTTTAAACCAGAGTCTAGCAGGTAATGAGCACTCAATAAATATTTGTTGAATTAAAAATAAAAATAAAAACAATGCTTACAAAGAGTACAGTGTTCTCCACCTGGACATCTTGGCAGGTGTGCAGGGGCACCACGGCCCGCACGCCAGCCCCATGGTGGTCCCAGCGTTCGTTCATGCCCTCTCTACAGGCCTCCACAAACGTCAAGTTGACAGGACATTTACTTCAAGGTCATTTAATTAATATCCATGTGGAAATGAGAATACATAAGAATTTCCACCAAGGACCAGAGCTGCGTCAGCTCTTTATTCTATATAATCCATATATAAGTTTGCCTTTTATCAAGGCATAAAACCTTACTTAGGCTAAAAGAAAAGTGCTTACCCTTCACAATGGCCATATATGACGTATGAATGGGCCATTTGTTTTTAACTGCTGTACCCCATGGTCTTACCAGTGTTTACTAAAAACCTAACAATGAGGTTTCAATATGTTTCTATCGATCTGCCTTTTCCTCTAGCTAGGGACCCTCAAATGACCACTGGAGGATCTAATTGATGGCCAATGACTACTTCATTTATGTTCATTTATATTTAAAGCATTTCTCACTCATCGACATACGTTTGTATGTATGTATACTTTTTTTTTAACTGTTTATTTATTTTTGAGAGAGAGTGTGTGTGAGCAGGGTAGGGGCAGAGAGAGAGAGGGAGACACAGAATCCCAAGCAGGCTCCAAGCTCCAAGCTGTCAGCACAGAGGCTTGAACTCCTGAACCGTGAGATCATGACCTAGGCCGAAGTCGACCCTCAACCGACTGAGCCACCCATCAACATATGTTTCTTATCTTACAAGGATTTTCACAGCATCCTGTGAGAGTAAGTAGACTGGACACATTATCCTCTCCCCATGGATGAGAAAACCCAGACGCAAATGTGGAGAGATGTGCTCAATAGGACACAGCAATGAAGCTGCAGGCCGACAGGCCGCCTGGCTGCCCATGTGGCCTCCCAGCAAAGTGGGGAGAAGGAAGCGCTGTCACCGGCCCATGCCTCTCAGAGGCCATGACCTTCACCAGCTCTCTGGGTTCAGAGGGAGCTGTTCTGTGAGGTCCTCTACAGGAGCCCCGGGCCCGAGGTGTCCCAAGTCCTATTTGCCACAAAGACTAAAGCCTTGACTCACTCATCAGCTGGGAGAGGATATAATCTGATTACTGAAGGGGCCGGAAGATTCCATGGGTCTGGGAGCCAAAGTGGATGCCTTTTATCCAACTCGGCTCTGTCCCTAGAGCCCACAGGCAGTTTAAATAGACTCAGACAGGACCCAAGGTCACAGAAGAACACATAACTCCTACGCTCCATCACAAGGCCCACTGCATGGAGCTGGGGTCTCAGAGACAGAAGGGAGGAGGGGCCGGGCTTCTCCAAGGAGAAAAGTGGGAGAATGGAGGGCCGGACTTCTAGCACAAGCCCCAATACCTCATTCCTCGCCTGGCATGGCATTCCAGCGTTACGGGCTCTCTCCCCTGCCATAACGCCACAAGACTAAGAGGCCAGTTAAAATGCCAAAGGCCAGCACACTAGGTGCCAGGCCCCTATCTCCAAATGGCTTTAAAATCGACCATCAAAACAGAAGCTGGGGGCTGCAGCCTGAGACGTGGAAATGACCCAGGAAGCCGGTAGAGAAGGTCGCGGACCAACGTGGCAGACAAACCTGCTTTCAGACCCAGCCAAGCATCTCCGGGCCTCAGTTTCCTCATGAAGAGAACGGGGTTGATGGAAGTGCCTATCTCGTTGGGCTGACATGTGGATTAAATGGGTTCGTGCACAGAAAGGGTCTAGTGAAGTGCGGGGTACACAGGAAGCGCCCACTAAATGTTAGTTACTGTTATTGTTATAGTTCTGATTAAACACAGAGGAAAGGAAGGGGACAATCTGGAATGTTCACGTTTTGCCAGATGGGTATCTGTGGAGGAGGGGGGTGAAACGGGATAAAGAGAGCCGTGAGAGAGTACCGTGTGTGCTCCAAGTGGACATGGGGGGCCACCAGGTCCTCCAGGTCCTTCTTCTGTCATCAAACTATTGTTCTCACTTGACAGATGATGAAAGGAGACTCCACTGGCTGCACGGCAGGGACTCCCCCTCCCCCCTGCAGCTCCGGTTCCACCATCAGGCCCTGTTCCTGTGGTCTGTCCTCCACTCTTTGTCGAGACTGGGTCCCTTCCCATCTGGAGAGCCACTGGGGACAGGATGTGCCTTTCAGCAAGCCCCTTCCAGCACAGTGCAGAAGACAGCTGACCCGCTTAGGGTCATCCTGCCTCCCTGCCATGGCACCTTCGGACACAAGTCGGTGCTGCACCGTGACACCCTCTCCGTAGGGAGACCTCCCCCCACCCCCGGCCCACCAGCCCACCTCCCAGCATTAGAAGCCCAGGACACAGACCCTCCTGCCTTCATTCCACTACTGTGTTGCAAGCCAGGCCCAGGCAGCCCGGTGCTGAATCAGCACTCGGGGCGCGGAGTGCAGAAAGGTGCACGTAGATAAATCACTCGGGCCCTACTTCCCCGGAGGACAAGCGCCGACCGAGTCACAAGGTTGGCTGCGAGAAGTGTCTTAGAGGCAGAGGCACAGATAAAAGGCTCTGGGAGTTCCAAGAAGGGAGTCGAGCCTTCCAGCTGGAGGGCAGGGAGCAGGCATTTGACCCAGGTGGCATTTCGACGCCCCAGACAGCCAAATCCGCGGGGATTTAGCTCCTGACTTTCCCTGGTGAGACGTGGGAACAGGTGATGGAGGCGGCCAGGACCACTTCTCAGAAGACCTTGAAGGGGAGCCAGAGCTGAAATGTGGGCCCCCCTCCTCCAACACTGCTCCAGCCTCAGCCTTGGACTAGTCGTGCCTCCCCACACGCACACCCGAGGCTCCCCAAAGAGCCCGACCAGATCTGCATGCAGAAAGGGTCTCGCTCAGGGCCTGCAGGTGACTTCAGAGAGATCTCTGAGCTCTCATCTCCTCTGCCTTCAACTCACCGTGGGTTCTGGGGAACCCCGCGTGGACCTCTGCCATTCAACAAGCAGGAACTGCGCCCCTCTACTCCCAGCCCTGGGAGAAGCACCAGGAACCCATTCAACAGGTGGGAAGGGTTAGGGCACACAGGACTAGATGGGAAGCTCATGTGTCACCTGTCCCTGACACCCCCAGGCTTCTCTGATCCTCTTTCTTTCCTTACCTCGTTCACCCATCCATTTACTTAACCAACATTCATCGAGCCCATGGTCCTCCTTCCTTTCGAAGTTTGCTCTCTTGCAACAGCACTTCTCAGATTGAGGTGGGTTCACAAGGAACACAAGGTGCTTGCAAGCCAAGGACTTCCAAGGGCTCCTGTCACTGCCACCACCCAGGGCATCAGCACCTCAGCAGTAAATCTGGGACCCAGACACAAGTAACGGTTGGTTCCTCTGAGGCCCACTCCTGCCCCTGCAGCCTGTGCAGGCACGTGGGGTCTCTGAGCTCAAAGGCACCCCATGTTGGGTGTGATGCTCTGTTGTCGCCGTCTTGGAGTCCTTAGTAACTTCCTGCTTGTGTCTTATCCGTGAGACCCAGTGAGACTCGGGCCTGCGAGTGAGCAGAGAGGAAACAAGAGTTATTAGCTTGCCCGCCAGGCTGGCCATCCCCATCCGCAGATGGAGTTTGCAATTCCTCTGTGCACAGAGTTCCCACGGACTCCCCACGCGTGCCAGTTCGGCAAGACTCAAATCCAGTACGCAATAAGCCCATTATGTCTGCGACGAAAGTGACGTGGGAGCTGATGATGTCAGGAAGCTGTGTTTTCCATTCAGACCAGAGCTTTCTTTGAGCACGGAGAGAAGGAAATGGCTTCTAGGAAACAGACACAACCAAGGGAAGGGGGAAAGAGAGCAATGTATGGATCTCGTCCCTTTTGGTCTTTGATTCCTCTCCAGGAAGCCAAGGTGGCGCGAGCTATAGGACGTGCGCCCATCAAGAGGTGCAGTGAAAACCGGAGAGTGGCCCATTTCGTGAGAGCCCCTACTAGTCACGTGTGAACCATGACGTACGATTGTGTCATTCCTGCGGTCCTGCTGGGTGAATGCTCTTACATTTTCATCCAAGACTGGCACTGCGCAGTGTAACAGTAAAATTCATGCTGATAACTTAATTTCTAAATTTTCATCTACTTAGAGCTACATTAAAACCGCAGAATTAAAACACCTTGAAAGACCATGTGGAAAAAAGAAAGAGTTTCATGTTTTAGTAGCTGTCATGGCACTTTTTCCCCTCCCACTTGAACGAGGGGCGTGCATTTTCGTTTTGCACGGGGGTCCGCAAATTAGGTAGCCAGCCCTGTGTACACCTGTTCGGGTGCATCGTAGGTGAATTGTAGGTAACGTTCAGTCGGGTGACGGTGGCAGAGCTTGGCAGGTCCCAGAGTCAGGAGTGGCGACGTGCTGGGCCAGCTCTTATGGCTCATGCCAGCTCCCAACGGTCAGCAAGCATCTCTCCCCGGGTCTGCACTTGATAACATAACAGCACAGCTTGCAGTCTGCCGTGGTGGGGGTATTTACACCACAGCAATAAGCAGACACTACAAAGCAGGCCTTTTTTCCAGACAGCTACCGTTAAACACTTACCAGCACGTGACTGGTCAGAGACTCTCTGGCTCGACCTCCTCAGGGCACCAAAAGCGAGGGGGATATGATGGGTCAAGGTCCCACCGTTCCTAAAGAGAGGCCTGTCACAGTCAGTTTCCAGGGACTCACCGTGGAAAAGAGTGGTCCCAGAGAGGCCATTGAAAACCAAACAGATCCCTGTCCCAGAGACGATGCAGGCTCTCCTGGGATAATACAGGGGTTAACTGGACTGTGTCCCTGCCTGGGTTGTCCTGTCACCAGGCAGGAAGGGTAACCTTTGCTTATAAATGCTGGGTCTCCCTCCAGAACATGCCTCCCGGCCCATAATTGCTTTCAGAACATGCTGTTTCCACTTAGGGAAACCTGAGCTTCCTTCCAAATGGCACCGGGCATGACCCGAAATTACATGTTTGCCTCCTGAAATGGACACACGAGTCAAGTCTGCTGCCCTGGAGTCCCAGCAGGCGGGGATGCAGGGGTCGCTGGCGGGAGCTGGCTGATGCACAGGAGGCCATGGCCGGTGAAGCCCCAGCTGGAGGGGGGGCCTCCTGCAGATTCAGCTGCAGTGCAGAAGCCTGCATCTGTGCCATCACTACCCAGGCCTGGACGCCCCCCCCCCCACAGGGTCCCACCCTGCAGCCCGTGCCTGGACCCCACCCCAGGGTCCCGCCCTGCAGCCCGTGCCTGGACCTACCTGGGGTACCGCTCTGCAGCTTGGGCCACTGGGGGCTGATCCATGCCCCACTCTGCCTAAAGTCTTCATCCATGAACATAAAACACACTTGCCAACTGCCCATCACATGGCAGGCATTGAAGATGCAAACCTGAATGAAGTGTTTATCTGTCCTGAGGGGGCTCACAGTCCGGAGAGTGAAATAGAGGTAGAAACAAATAATTATAATCTAAAGGAGACTGTGATGTGATCCCGGAGAGAAGAAGGAAACAAAACATGATTATTTCTGGCCTAGAAGGGAAAGGGTGGGGGGCGTCTAGGGCGATGTGGCTGAGTGGACGATACTCGATCTTGACATTGAAGAATGAGTACAATCAAGCATTTTATGGATTCAAAGTACTTGCATGAGCATCAGTTAATTTGATTGTAATAACCATGCTATCAAATAAAATAAGAAAGGTAGTGTTAGCCCCACTTCCGAGAGGTGGAAATGAGGGGTCAAGGTGACTTGCCCATGATCATGTAACTAGGAAAGGAAGAAAAGGGGCTGAAAATAGAACAGCTGGGAAAAGAGAGAAGACATTAGTTTCTACCTAACAGGAAGAGAAGCTTGTCTTAGAAATCGATGTGGGAGAGGGTTGCCTCTCGTTCCCCCACATCCTGATACAAGGGCGCCCTCCATCTTCCCACTGGGAGATACAGTCTCTGACCTCTGCCTTCTCTCTTCTCCACAAATGCTCAACCAGCACCGGCCACCAGAGGCCCCTGATTTCAGAGCCCCCTCAACTCCGGTTGCGCCCCTGGTCCTACCTGGTCTCCCCCAGGCAGCACTGGCGTGCTGGACCATGAGGTGTGGGAGTTGGCTCCTGACGACAAAATCTGGGGACTCCTAGACACAATCCCTGCAGCCTCGTTGGCTCCATCCACACGTGCACGCTGTCCCTCTGCACAGAACTGCCTGGAGAGCCAAATACAGAGTCCTGGGCCCCACCTCTGATGATTCTGGTTCAGTGTCTGTAATGGGGCTGGGAAATCTATACGACTTTTAAAGTTCTGAAGCTAAAAATGAGAAGCATACAAGGGTGCGTTTAAGTCTCTCTTGTACAGTTTAATCTCGGCCATACCCATAGGTACAAGGATGTTCGTGGTAGTGTTTTGCATTTTCATTAACATAAAAGGGGGATGAAAAAATGTCAAAGCTCTCCAAGCAACTGACGTACCCAGATTGGGGAACGAGTCTTCGAGGCCTCTAGGAGTCGTTTCACTGGTCAGCCCTGTCTTCAAGCAGAAGTGCCTTGTAGTCAAGCCTCAGAGACTGTGGCTCGATTCCCACCCAGGTCTCTGGGGAAGAAGTGGTGACGGCCTCCTTCCCATCCTTCCCCCTCATGTCACCTCCCTCTCCTGACAGGTGGGCTTTCCATCCCCCCAGCCGCAACTGCATCCCTACTGACACTTGACTCCAACAAGGAGACATTTTCCTTTTATACTCGAGGGGGACAGAAGTTGGAGGAGTTCAAGATGTTAAGTGCAACGATAAATTTTTTTTAAGTTTATCCAGAGAGAAACAGAGAGTGTGAGTGGGGGAGGGGCAGAGAGATGGAGAGAGAAGCCGCACTGTCAGCACGGAGTCCGACTCGGGGCTTGAACTTGGCAAACTGCGAGATCATGACCTGAGTGGACACCAAGAGTCAGACGCTTAACTGACTGAGCCACACAGGCGCCAGACAATAAATTCTTTAGATGGAAGTAATACAGAGAGTTGAAGGGAGCATGTCAGGGTGATATAGGAGGGAGCGTAGGGCGGGAAGAGGAGCATGGGAAAAGAGGAACAGGGATTCTCCCGACACGTCCACACTGAGAAGACACGGGAGACATTCATCTGCTTGGGCTGGAGCCTACAAGTCCAAAATCAAGAGGTCGTCCTGACTGGTTTCCTTCTGAGAGCCATGACAGAAGAATTTGTTCTTCCTCTCCCCTCGGCTTGCAGACGGCTGTCTTCTGTGCGTCTATGCCCAAGTGTCTACAAGGACACCACTCATATTGGGTTAGGACTCACCCCAATGACTTCACTTTAACTTCATTACCTCTGCAAAGACCCTGTCTCCGAATAAGGTCATATTCTGAGGTTCTGGGAGTTAAGACTTCAGCACATTGGGGTGCCTGGGTGGCTCAATCGGTTGAGCATCCAACCTTGGCTCAGGTCATGATCTCACAGTTCATGAGTTCGAGCCCCGCACTGGGCTCTGTGCTGACAGCTCAGAGCCTGGAGCCTGCTTCAAATTCTGTGTCCCCTCCTCTCTCTCTCTGCCCCTCCCCCACTCGCTCTGTGTCTCTTTCTCTCAAAAATAAAAAAAAAAAAAACTTAAAAATATTTTAAGACTTCAACACATTAATTTGGGGGGAGACACAGTTCAACTCAGAAAACTGAGCTAAAATGTCATCTGTTGTCACAATACCCGATGATCCCAGCCCCTCTGGCTGTTTCACAGAAAGGCTGCGGGCGCAACAGGCCGCCCGTTCACTGGAACCGCCGTGAATCGGTGGCCGGAGCCAGAAGCTGACCCAGCAACCCGGACGCCCAGCCTGGAGCGGTCACCACAGGCTCCTGTAAAGCCAGAAAGCAGAGGCCTCAGAAATGGAATCTGAGTCCATCCAATACCGTGTGGTTTGCTCGGAGAGCCTTTTATTTACTTTAAAATATAGACGTATAGAGCGCCGCATGCCCTCCGACATACGGGACACAACCTCTGTTCGGATGATCTGCAAAACCCCAAATTGTCCCCATTGGGTTCCCAGGAACCTCTCTGTGAGCATAGCCGGACCTCAAACCCCACTGCCCGGACAAGCTCTAGCTAGTCATTCCGGTCACTCTGGAGTCTGAAAAGCCCTCACGTGACCCCGTCCCCTCTCCCTCGCCTTTGCCACATCATCAGAATTCACCGAGTCCACACTCCGTTCCAATTAAAAAAGAACGCTTTTCCTTTTGTCCAAGATCACGAATTACCTTCTAGATGACGTGGGCCAATCACGCCCCAGGTCTCCCAAGGCTGATCTGACCGTTCAGGGAAAGGGATTTAGATGGGACCCTGGGGAGAACTTCCGGATGAGCATGGCACAGCCCAGACAGCTCTGGTCAGCGTCTGAGGTAGAACCAGATAGACCCTCGCCGAGGCCATGCTGGGGGATTAGTCTGAGGCTGTACCTGGTCTTCCGTGGCTCGGCTGAGTCCCTAAGTAATGAACTCGGCCTCCTGTGGGTTCCCGCATGTGAGTGGAACGGCACTAAAACATGTACGGGGAGAGTTCATCCATTTCTCCAAGGGAGCAGGACTTCTCGGGGACGGCTCACATCATTGCTGTCATCACTGGTCCTTTGGGAGGAACTTCTGGGCGATGGCACAGTGCTCGACCTGCACACAGGGACTCTCTAGGCTTCACAGTCAAAGGCAGACACCGTAGACTATATGGACTCATCGACTACCTATGTGTCGGTCATTTGCCTGTTTTCTCCCCACTCTCTGTCTCCTCTCTGCTCTGTGCTACGTTGTGGACAACTGCAGTCCCCAGGCCACCTCGCTCTCTGATCTGAGGACAGCTTTGACATGGGGGCACGATGGGAGGCTGAGGGCCAGAAGGAAGACCACACTATCTCTCCTCTCTCTTTCTGCTTCGGGTAGCATCTGTAACAGTGGTTGCTTCTGCCCCATGACTCTAGACCCCACCACACGGGCTGTCCATGGCCTCAGCCTCTGCCAGGTGGCCCCCATCTTGGTCACCAATAATGCCACCCCCTTCCTCATCCCTCCAGCCCCAGAGGGGTTAGAATCTTCCTGGTATGACGAATTCCTCTTTGATTTCTCTGCTCTGCCATCCCTGTGTTCAAATCTCTGCATGCGAAACCCTCCAAGTGGTTTCTGTTTTCTGTCTGGGCCCTGACTAATACAGAAAATGACAGAAATCCGATTCAAACCCGCCAGGAAAGAGGAGGCATGTGTTGCCTCACAGAAGGAAACTGCGGGCAAGACAGGGAAGCAGCTGGGTCTTAGGAGCAACTAGATCCAGAATTCCTTGTTGTTCATCTCTGCTTCTCTCCGCAGGCCAGCTTCCGAGGCCCCCCCTAGGTTTCCTCCACGGTGCTCCGCGCGGCCCCCAGCAGCTCTCAGACACATCTGCAGGTTCAATGCCAAAAGGGAACAATAGGTGTTCCCTCAAGTCCGATTAAAAAGACCCCAGGTGAGGACTAGCTGGACATGTGTGCCTACCTCCGCGGCCAAGGAACTGGGAATTGGTTGACAGAGCCCCCTGGAATCACGTGGCCGGAGGCACCTAAGAAAATGAGGCCAGAGTCACCGCTTAAGTGACTAGGGTGTCAGGAGGTGCAATTCCAAGGCAGAGAGAACACAGGAAAGGGTAGCTGGGTGGGAAGAAAAGGACGCAGATGCAAGCAGTGTGTGACCGCGTGGTGCACAGCTTCCCAAAAGGCCACGGCCAGCCATGGGCTTGATCACTGCACCCGAGAACAACCTGTCACATGGAAGAAGGGAGGAACATTGACCTGCCGGACCCCTCCTACCGGTCGTCTCTCCTAGGTCAAAATGGTCCACACAAGGCATTCGCTCCCTCGCCCTTCTGGCTTACTACATCCCTCGGCATCTTGAGGGATGCACCTGTGCAGGCAGGGGCCACACTCCGCTGTATGGCGCTCCATCAGAGATGAGGATGGGGAGAAGTGAGGGCCCCTGGGGACCAGGCTGGGTCAGGCCTCTGCAGCCAGAGCAATGGAGGCCACGCTGGCACCCAGACGCCTCCCCGCGGAGGGGAGCCCTGGGAGGAGCTGTGGCTGTGGCTGGTGAGGATCTCCAGGAGCAGGAGGGGAGCACCCAGGAGAGAGGAAAGGCCACGCAAATCTGAGGTGACGCAGATGGTGATGCGATGGGGCTGAGGGAAACGGGCCCTGAACAATGGAAGCACTGCCCCAGAAGGAAGGGGTCCTATGGGGACAAAACAAGAGCTTCAGGGGGTAGGCAGTACGTGGCTGAACGACATAAGGATGACGCGACACAGGGTCTCCCCATCATATACACGGCGGGGGCACATAAAGGAAATATGGGGAATGCCAAGAGACTCAGAGGTGGGCTTTCCGGAGCCATGCCTGTGTTCTCTCTCTTCTTCCTTCCCTTTCCTGAGCGCCTGCTCTTGCCACATGCCACTTCAGGTGACAAATCCGTGCTCTGCGCTCATACTCACGTGCCCTGAATGCAAGTGCTTCCCGAGGCCTCCAGACTGGCCAGCCATCATCCTCCCGCCCTGGGCTCCCTAACCAGCCCCCCCACCCCCGCTTTTCTAGACTTCCTTTGCATCAGGCTCTACCGTACACAGCAGCCAGGTGGACCTAAGAAAACCCAGGTTGGATCTTGTTTGTTCTGTCCCCTTCTTCAAACCACCGCCCTCAAAGTCTCCCCGTCACACTTCGGACGACAGCCATACTCCTATGCTCCTGCAGGACCTGGCCTCTAGACCTCTGGCTGCCCGCCTTTCGCTCTCCCCTCACTTACCCGTCTCAGCCACACTGGCCGTTTCCCGATGCCAGAGCCCAGCCTGCGTGTTCCCACCTCAGGGCCTTTGCTCTCGCTGTTCTCGCTCCACGAACCATTCCTCCCCTGGATACCGTCTTGGCCCATGCCCTCGCTTCTTTCACGTCTCTGCACTGAGTCACCTTCCCAGAAGGTCCCCCCACCCAATCACCCAAGCTACAATAGCACTTCCGCTTCCCACTATACCCCCTTGTTCCCTGTTCCTCATGCACTTACCACTCGCTGACATCACAGTGTGTGTGCGTGCGTGCGCGCCTGTGCCTGCCTCTTCTACTCCCCCATTGGAATGTACACCCCATGCACTTAGGGGCTTGTATATTTCCTGCTAAAACAGTGCCTGGAACTATGGGTTCTCCATAAACACTTGTGCGATGAATGGATCGACTGGTGGGGGATAGACGAGTGCGTGACGAGTGCCCAACAGACGCAAGCACACGTGATCGTCATGAAAGCCTGGGGCCGGGTCCGCAGCCAGAGGGGTCTGGGAAGGCCCAGAGGCCACCAGCAGATAGGATACATCCCGCGCGCAGTTTCCAAACCAGTTCAAGGATGATAGAAGACTATGATCTGAGACAAAGAAAGCTGCCGACAGAGGCCAGACTCCCTCTGGGGCAGGACAGTTCATGGTGGGCGTCAGGCTGAACACGGCGAAGGCCCTCACGGCTGATGCTGAGACTTGCCTATTGCCTGTTGTAAAACTGTTTGTCACAGCACGTCAGCGGGAAGGGGAGCCTGGGAACCATCTGGGTCAGAGCCTAGGAAACGGAGTCTCCAAGAGTGCAAATGACTCTTTTTCCGCATGACGCAGTAAGTTGGTGGCCAAGCCCGTGGCGGCAGATTTTTAGACGCTCTTGGCCTCTCAGTTGCTTGAAGGCCTAGGCCCTAGGGACACACTTCCTTTTTGAGGAAGATTCTGAAAACTTCACTTCTATTTGTTGCTAAGAGGAAACGTGGCCGTTCGAGAAACTTCGTCGTATTTAAATTTAAAGCAATCGAGTGATTTTCTGACTCTTTTTAAAAAATAGGTTCTGCACATATCGTGAGGGTTGGGACCACACTTGCGTGATTCACACTGCTTTCCAGGTGCCGGCTGGCACACGGTCAGCCTGCAGTCATTAGGGGTCACTTAATTGGTTAAGAAGACTGGAAAGTCATTCCTCTGCAGGAAAAGGGCTGGGAATTTTCTCCATTTTGCGTCCATAAGTCGGGAAGATGCAGGGAGGAACTTCAGGTTGGTCATGGCTGTATTAGGATGATGTCCCCCCGTGCAAATCCTTCAGTGACGGATTAAAACACAACCTCCACCACTCGGCACTCACGATGCTTGTCTCGATTTGAAGAGTAAGAATTGCTGGTGCAAAACCTGGGAATTATTCATTCCCTTGTAGAGTTTGACCGAAGCGGGTCTGTCACGAGAATCGGCCTACGAAAGCTTCAGTTATAAAATTATTGACATTTTCCGACTGCCGTCAAAAGCTACCTTACTGTCCTGAAGAGTTTGCCTCTCTTTAAACTTGCTTCTGAAGACTTTGATTTACTCATAAGTGGTTTTAATAAAGAGCTCTGCTCACTTCCAACACGTGGGCGTCGGTCACGTGTAACAAAGGGCCGCCATTGCCACACGCCCTCACAGAGTTCACGTCTTCTAGGACAGGAAGGAACTTCCTGCGAGCTGAGTCAGCAAATCTAAATACAGAACCAGACGGCGAATAGCCCAGTGGAAACTGAGGACAGCACCACCCTTGGAACCAGGCCTGAGGGACCTCCTCCATGGGCCCTTCCTAAAGGTTCTAATCTGCTCTTTCTTTGGCCTTCATGTGCTTCACAGGGAAAGGGCATGAGGGGCAGAGGGAACACGCCAGCCTAAAGCCCAGCAGCCCTCGCCGAACCACACCCTGGGCACCCGTGTGGGCCTCCACCCAGGGGTCCTTCTTCCAAGACCGGACCAAACCACTCCACTGGCTTGAGGGGTGGCCAGGCTTGGCTGCAGGAAGTGGGGCAGCCTTATGCATGCATACGGAGGCTCCAGGTTCAGCCTGGAGATGGGACCAGAGAGAACAGAGGGGTGGGTATGGTAGGCAGGGACCAGGAACAGTGTTCCCTATTCCAGTATATTCTGGCACAGAACTCTGAAGAGTCTAAGGTTCTAAGTTAAGGGGCACCCGGGTGGCTAAGTCAGTTAGGCGTCCAACTGCGGCTCAGGTCATGATTTCACTGCTCGTGAGTTCGAGCCCTGTGTCTGGCTCTATGCTGACCCTCTCGGAGCCTGGAGCCTGCTTCAGGTTCTGTCTCTGTCTCTCTGCCCCTCCCCTGCTCACACTCTCTCTCTCTTTCTGTAAAATAATAAATAAATAAATAAATAAATAAATAAATAAATAAATAAATAAATTTAAAGTTCTAAGTTAAAATCTGACCTTCCAGATTGTTATAAAGGGTTTTTTGTTTGTTTGTTTTTGTTTTTGCTTTTGTTTTTGTTTTTGTTTTTGTTTTGTCAAGGAAGGAGGAAAGAACACACAGTTTGCAACTCTGTGACTTTTGTTTTTTGGTTTTTTGTTGGTTTTCTTGTTTGTTTTAATTTTTGAATACACGAGACGGACCTCCCCCCCACCCCCACCCCGGGTCCCAATGATATTAGGGCTGGGCTTGGGTCAGAAGTCACTTCTCCCCATCTAGTTCTTAGGGCCACGGCTTTGGGGTACAAAGCCTGCCAAGGTTGGGGGTGGAATTGGAGTGCCCAAATCCCAGAGCAGCAACCCCACTGCCACAGGATTCACCCCAGCAGGGGCTTCCCCGAACTCGAGCTTCCAACCTCCCCCTGTCACAAGGAAAAAGAGTTTCCTAGGGAACACAGTGAGTTGCCAACATCACCAGGCTGAAGTCAGCCACGCCCAAAGCAGGAAAAGAAGACGGCTAGATCAGAGAGTTTGGGTGGGGAGAAGGGAGAATGACCATAGGGACTTTAGAAAGGCCCCAAGAGGTTACTTTCTTTGGAGTGTGATTCTCTGCGAGGCTTGCAAGACTCCCGAGAGATAGGGAAGGAAGAACCAGAGACGATCCGGGTTTTCCCGAACCTTAGAGCCGGTGCTCGAAGGAGTGGGGTTTGGCTCTAGGTCGGGCAACAGCAGGGCCATCTGGGTCCAGAGGAGTTCTCAGAGCCAGACAGAGACAGACAGACCGTCTCAGAGACAGACAAGGAGGCAGGGCACTTACAGCACCCAGAGCCGGCTTCTCCAGTAGGCACTGTGCCCGGGGCCCACACTGTTTGGGGGACCCCTCAAGAGTGCTTTTATTTTAGTTCCCTTAAAAATTATAACACAAAAATCAGTATAGTAAGAGTGAATATGCCATCATGAATTCAGCCTGAATTATGTTTGTCTTTATACCAATGTAGTCACATAATTTTTAATATTTTTCTACACAGGAAGGAGCCCACTAGGGCAAAGTGCCCCAGGCCTGTAGAAATCAAAGTGGGGCCTCCGACAGCAGAAGGGCTGGAGGGGCTGCAGCCCCTTGGGGAGACATGGCCAGGTCCGAGGACATCCTCAGCATTGGCCAACAGCACCAAAGCTGGGAGCAGAGCAGCAGCGGGTGGAATGAGGGGGTGCAAAACATCTGGGCAGCAGTCGGGCACACAGCAAGAACACCAGCTCCTGGGAATTATCGACTCTCGTTCGCGTCCCCTGGTGCCCAGGAGTTGGCCGACTAGGCAGGTTAAGATCATAGGCTCGAAATGACAAATCTAGATGTCAATCCCTGCTTTGTATCTCACCCAAGGTTCAACTTTGGGCAAGAACCTCAGTTTCCCGAACTGTCAAATGTGAATAATACTTTCAGAGGGTGGTACAGAGCCCCACACGTAATAGCTGCCCAGTGAGTGCTAACAATGGACACCGACATTTTCAGGGCCTCCTGAGAGGCAGGTCTCCGGAGGGCAAATGAAATGTCTCACTGCCCCCGACCAAGTCTCTCCCTCATAGCTTCAAATCAGTCGTTCAAATTCTTGTGTGTGAAGAATCTCAAGGGCAAAGGAAGACAGTGGGCTTAGGGGGAAGAGGTGTCAGGACAGGAACGACAGGGCCTCACGATGCCTTGAATCAGCTCAGCAGCTGCGTGGTATGAAAAGCCCAGAGGGAGGTCTATCAAATCAGTACATGGTACGCCTTAAACTACACATTGCTATCTGTCAATTATATCTCAGTTTCTTAAAAACACACTGAGTGGGGCACCTGGGTGGCTCAGTCGGTTAAGTGGCCGACTTCAGCTCAGGTCATGATCTCACGGTCTGTGAGTTCGAGCCCCGAATCGGACTCTGTGCTGACAGCTCGGAGCCTGGAGCCTGCTTCGGATTCTGTATCTCCCTCTCTCTCTGCCCTTCCCCTGCTCACGCTCTGTCTCTATGTCTCTCAAGAATAAATAAACGTTAAAAAAAAATTAAAAAAAAAAACACACTGAGCAAGGGTCTCTGGAATCATCTGGACAGCTTCCCATTCCAGGATTGGAGAGGAAAGAGAAGGAAGGCGTTGAGACCCCACTGGGAGACAGACAGCTTGTGAAGGTCTCCCCTCTAGCAACCTGGGGGTCGTGTCTCCGTGCACTCGGCCAGATGGGTTGGCTCCTCTCCCTGCTTGCCATCCCCCTATCTCCAGGCGGGACTAGGGAGGAACCCCAGGGACACCAGGAGACCTTCTTGCTTTTATGGTTTCTAGGGAAGGGGGACTTGGCAACCCCTTCCTCTGTCCCTGAACAATTTAGGCAATTCGCAAATACGTCCCAGAAATGGTGTCCAAGCCACCCGGAGACCTGAAAATCCCACGTCAGCCTCTGTCCCTTCCTGCCATTCTCCACTCCTCTGCCTTGCACGGCGGGGTCCCTACCTATTGAAGACCCTCTTAGGGGGGAATTAATTCCGAGAGACCATTTTTCAAATCCTTTTTTTTTTTTAATAAAGGCTGTTTTTTTTTACCTTTTTATGTTAGGGTAAAAACAAAAATCAGCTACATCCAGCCCAACAACCTGTCTTTCTTTAAAAAAAAAAAATACTTTATTGGACTCCAATCAACCAAATGCTTTGTTTTTAATTTCCCAAACCAAACAACATGTGCAGATCCAGGATCTAAGTTTCATACCCGTCTTCCCGACCAGCTCATCCCTGACGCAGAACACAAGTAAAACCAAACAAACAGGAGAGAAGGGTGGGCAGAACAAGGCTCATTCCTTCCGGGCCAGCTGCCTGATTTCCATCAGGCCAAGCCTGAGACTTTTGTGGTCCAGCCATGGTTGATTACGATTTGGAGGCTGACAAGGGCGCACAGGCATCTACGGAAGCTAGAAATTTCTGATGACTGCCCCGAATCATCTCAAAGAAAAATCATGCCATGAGGTTATTAAAGCATCCGTCAGCCAGCATCAGGGCTGTGCGTAGAGAACCTTCGAAATCCCAGCCTCAGAAAGATCCCAGCCTTAGAAATCAGCAAATCAGTATGAAGAGCTAAAGCCCCTTGACCAGCAGATCGACTGGGCAAGACTCGTCCTAGCCAGGGCTGGAATCGAGGGGTCCCAGCACCCCCCCCACTCCTCTTCTCCATCACCCCAGCTGAGACCCCCAAGCAGCCAAGGGGAAAGTTCTGGGCCTCGCCGTGCCTCCATGGGAAATATCAGAAATCAGCAGAACCGCGCCGGCTCCCCCGCCCACCCTCTCCCACCCCACAATCGCTAAATGAACTCAGCTGAAAGTTTCCAAAGAATTTCACTTTGGGGCCAAGCCCAGAGATGGAAACTTTTAGCCTGGGAAGGGAATTTAGCAGGAAGCAGAGCAAGTGAAAACAGAAGGGCGGAGGGAGGAGGTAATGAGAGAGGCATCACCGCCTCTGCACACGCAGCCCGCGAGGCCCGGCGCCACGCCCGGCCCGACCTGCAGTTCTCCCCCAAGTGAGGCATCCAGCTGCCGCGGGAACGGCGCCTTGGCAGGTAGGCGCCGGCCTCCTATCCCTAAGGGCTGATGTAATGGAGGGGGTCTCTGGTCTTTGTCCTCCGTGCCTGGCCAACTCATCCTCGCCCTGCACCCTACTTTCAGAGATACCCCTGAGAGTTCTGAGCTGGGCTTGCTCTGGGGACTAACCACGCCCGACCTAATGTGGAGGTCGTCGGAGGCTGCAGGAGAGGCTGCCAAGGGCTCCGCGGGGCCTCTCACTGGCCCCAGATGACCAACACAAGAAGCCCCTGTCTAAGTGGAGACAGGAGGGCAATCTCTCATTACAGGGGCCTCCGACCTCCCCTTTAACATCTCCAAATAGATGTAGGCACCTCCCCATCGCAAAAGTGTTTCTCTGAAGGTGGGGGCCCTGCACCACCTGCCAGGGTCGCTGGCTGGCAGAGCCAAGCGGAAGAATGCTCGTGACGCTCTCAGCTCGGTCCTGAGACTCACGATTGACCACGGACTGCCAGAGAGAAAGCCCCTTGAAGGCAGGGCACCATCTGGCCCTGAACCCCCAGTGCCCAGCACTCTGCCAAGCATACAGTGGTGCCTAATTAATACTAGATGGATATACAGTCCCATATTGGGACTGAGTGGAGTGCTGCAGGAACCAGGAGCACCCCCCCACACATACACACACACACACACACACACACACACACACACACACACACACCCCACCAGCAGCTGCATCTCACTGACACAGAGGCTTCTTCCTACCAAAGCTGGAGAGCCCAGTGAACTGACGGGTCCCCCAGGGACCAGGGAAGACGGTTAAAAGCACTAAGGTGGGCCAGTTAAGAGTTCACCGTCAAGCCCAGTTCCAGGAGCCAGGCTGAAGTCAGGAGCCCCTCTTCCAGCCATACTCTGATTTGCATCACGAGGGGAAGCTTAGGAATAAATACCCCAATGGGAGAGTCCTCTGGGGCCACTGCAGGTACCGCCCATCCCGTGGCCAGGAAGAGGCTGCGTGAGACAAGGCAGAACACAATGGGCAGAGGTTGTCATCATCAGAATGGCTAGCGGATACAAGTATGGTCTCCTTTTACACGCCAGGAAACTGAGGCACACAAGTTGAGTTACTTACCCAAGTTCCCATGGCTGCTGAGTAGCCGTTTGGATTTGAACTCACCCCACCTCTGTGGCCCCAACGTTTAGGACCCTCATTACCACACTCTTCTGCCCTAAGAGATGGAGAGCTTAGCTTAATGGGAGTTAGATAGATTCAGTTGACTGTTACTGCCTTAGCCCCGGAGGGCGTCCTGGAGGAGGCGGGCCCTGATGAGTCCTGAGAAAGCAGAGGCAGGGGCACTAAGCAGTTCAGGAAGGAACAGGCTTCCCAGAGCAGGACTCTCAGACACAGTGGCCAAGTGGGGATCAGGCACCCGTGAGCACCTTTGGGGTGAGAGGCAACAAACACTAGGACGTCCCCCAAATATCACCCATGAGCTTGTCCTGGGGCCCGGAATCATCCCTTTTAAAAACAAACACAAAAAGAAACTTCCATTCCTTTCCCTGTACCCTGGGATCTGAGAAGAGAGGAAAGGCTTGCACTTAGCCGTCAGTCTGGTCCACAGACCTTCAGAAGTGTCAGCTGCCCTGGCCGGGCCCCCGGTGTCCTCACGCTCTGACCCCAACCTGCCTGTATCACGGCCGCCGCCTCCCCCAACCTCCCATAGGCCAGGCACCCATGGGTGAGGGTGAACCCACGTGCCTCCGCTCCACGCTTTCCAAGCCCTTACTCCTCTGTCCCATCAGCCTGAGCTGAAAACTCATACACATCCTGCAAAGCCCAGCTCGAATGTTACCATCCAGCTTCAGGCGGACTTTCTAACCTCCCCCGGGCTTCCCCCCAAACTCAGTTCTCAAGAGGACAAGGACAAGTCCTCAATGGGATGCACTACAGTTACTGTTTATGTACCTATCCCTTGCCCCAAAGTCCCTGCAGGAAGACCAAAGCCGCCCTCGTGCCCTGCAGACGGTCCAGAAAGGCAAATCTACTATTATTATTAGTGATGCATAGATTTTTTATTTCTGCCTTTTTGATTGCGGTAAAATACACAAAACATAAAATTTACCATTTTGACCGTTTGTAAGGGTAGCGTTCGTTGGCATCAACCGCCATGCATCTCCAGAACTTTCTCGTCATCCCAAATTAAAACCCTCTACGCATGAAACAATACACCCCTCACCCTGCCCGGGCTGAGCCGCTGGGAGCAACCATTCTACTTTCTGTCTCTGAATCTGACCACCCTGGGGACCGTATCTAAGTGGGACCACACAGTATGTATGGGACCAGACAGTTCGTGTCTGGCTTGTTTCATTTAACAAAACGTCTGCAAGGGCCATCCACAATGTAGCGCGTGTCAGAATTTCATTCTTCTTAAGGCTGAATAATTTTGATTTGTATGGACTATTACATGGGTATTGCTCCGCATAATACTCATCAATATGATACATAAATACCACATTTTGCTCATCAACCGATGACACGTGGCCTCCGGCCTCCAGCCACGGCGAGCAGAGACGGCAGCCGCGGAGATGGACGTGCAAACAGAAAGGCGATTTTTGAGGGGGTGAGAAAGGACTCTGGGTTCAGGGGTCAAGCCTAGCAAAGGGGCCCCGAAGGGACTGGGGAGAAGCCGCAGCTGCCCCCTGCTGTCTCGGTTCCCTAGGCTGCGTGGGAGGAGCGGGTCGGGGCGGGCACCGTGTCAGACGCGGGCACAGGCCCAGGAGAAAGTGTGCCGTGGGTATTCCCGCCGTACCCGTTCCCACCACCCGGCACATACGCTCCCCGAACCCTCGAGGTAGCCTCTGCACAAATGCCGCTAACAGGCCCATTTATAGGACGAGAAAACAAGGCACAGAGAGGAGGAGAGGCCTGCCCACATCCCCAGCTAGCGAGAGGCAGAGCCGGGATTAGAACTTGGAAGTTCTGGCTTTGGGTCTGTGCTGGAGATGCTTGCAGGGACCTCGTCGGGCCCCGGGCATGGGAGGAAGGCAGGGCAAAGTGTTCTCATGCCTTGATCTGCCTCGACGTCCTCCCCAAACAGAGAGGGGGGAGGATTGGAGTCGAAGCGTTCGGGAGAGTGCGGTGGAGAGATGTCTGGCCCACCGGACTAGGCTCCAGAAGATGAGGGGCCCAAGAGGGGGCCAGAGGAGGTGGCTCATCCCCGGAGGAGAAAGGGTGTGATTCTGAGGCCAGCGGGACTCCTGGATGGGGAGCCCTCTTGGCAGCCCAGGTTTCCGTGGGCCCCGCTTGCCTTGGGAACCACAAAGCCAAAATGTAAAGGAATCTATTTTCTAAGGAAAACACATACTTATACATTCTGAGTAATTTCCCGTGGAACTAGGAAAAAATAAACACAACACCCCAAATGGTTTTTTGCTTACAAATGGTTTCAAGTGAAGAGAAGTGGCAGGAGAAAATAGAGGGTCAGGGGAGACTCTGCGCTGATTCCAAACCTCAGAAACAGCCTGGAGGCTTGAGAGGCTGGAGGGATGAGGGGGGTGGGGAGGGTGAGGGGGGGTGGGGAGGGATGAGGAAGGGTGGGGAGGGATGGAGCTAGATGAGCAGGGATGAAGAGGGATGAGGAGGGATAAGGAGGGATGGAGGGGGAGGGGAGGGATGAGGAAGGGTAGAGAGATGAGAAGAGGGATGAGGAGGAATGAAGAGGTCTGGGGAGGGATACGGAGGGGCAGGGAGGGATGAGAAGGGACAAGGAAGGATGGAGAGGAGGGGTCGGGGGAGGGATGAAGAGGTATGAGAAGGAATGGAGAAAGATGAGGAGGGCTCAGGAAGGCTAAAGAGGGATGAGAAGGTCTGGGAGTGATGGGGAGGGGTGAAGAGGGCAGAGGAGTCATGGGGGGTGAGGAGGGCTGGGGAGTGGTGGGGAGGGCTGAGGAGGGCTGGGGAGTGGTGGGGAGGGGTGAGGAGGGCTGGGGAAGCATGGGGAAGGATGGGGAGGGACTATGAGGCCTAGGGGTACAGGACAGCCAGGCATGGGGGTGAGGCGCCCAGACCTAGAGGCCTGCTGGCTCCTCTTCTAAGACCTCCTTGCCTCCCCCCAGAGGACTTAAGTCACATGTCACACACAGAAGGGAGTTTGGCGGCTAGAGGGGGATCGTGGAGCCACAAACAGCGTAAGCTTTGGACTGGGTCCAGGGGTCCAAGCAGCGGGCGCCAACAGTGGTACAGCAGGGTTAAGGCGAAAGCTGGGTCACGGGCCACAGACAGGATGGTCAGGGAAGAGCAGGCTAGGGAGGGAAGGGGGGCCAAGGAAGGGCAGCTATGTGAGGGGCTGCGGATGACCGTGAAGGTGGACACAGGTGGGAAGAGGACCGCGTAACTGTGGACAGTCACTTCGCTTTCCCAGGCCTCGCTCCATTGCTCCAGTAAGACAACGGGTACACTCTGATTTCTAACGTCCCTTCCATAGGATTCCAAATTTGACAGGGAGATCATTAGTGGGGAAAGATTTACAGAACCGGGGGCCTGAGGATGGGTACTTGAGAGCCAAGAGAACTTGGAGCTGCTAAGAGTCCATTTGTACCACAAATCAGACCCAGGGGGATCCTCCTGATTGGCAGGGGTCCGGGTAATTGACACTTTGACGGCTCCAGCCTTCTGAGCAGCTGGCCTGGATTTGGTCTCACAGAGCAGTCATACCGTGTCGGGGTTTCCAGGTCTCCATTCTGCCCAGCAGCAGCCTCAAAGTTTGTGCTTCCCTGACCAGCAGTGACCTGCCTGCTCCATTTATGTGCACTTCACTGATGACAAGCCCCCTGCCACTCCTCCCTCATTGGACCCTCATAGGGATGAATCCTCATTTCCATTTCACATATGAGGAAACTGAGGCTCAGACCAGCCACATGCCTATCAAAGCCAGGAATGGGTCCATGACTACTGCATCCTTTCTAGAAAAGGTGGGCCTTTGGGGGGGCATCATCATCCCGAGTGGTACAGTGGCAAGGGGCACGATGCCATGGACAGAGACCCATCCTGTCTTCTGCGTATCTCCCAGTTCTTCCCCAGGGCCCACTGGAAGGTGCTAGAGACAGGAGACACTGTGGCAGGAACACCCAACTGGGGCCCAGAGACCTCTTTCCAAGGCTTCCTGTCTGTGGGCAAGTCGCTTTGCCAGCCTGAGCCTCAGTTTCCTCATCTATGAAAACAGAAATTGCACCCAGTTAGCCGTCTGTGATATTTTAGAGTCGGATCCTGGCTTCTCCCCAAATGAATCTTACTCTAAACCCCAATCTAAAAACAGAAAAGGCAGAACCGTGAGTCAGACCAGAGGCCTGGCAGGGCTAGGGCTAGCTGCTTATCAACCCTCAGCCATCCACCGAGTCCCCTCCACTGGCCCAAACACAATGCAGAACACAACCGGAAACCCGCTTCGCCCTTCTCCACAGAGCCACTAAGGGACGGAACTTCTCGAAGGTCATTCTGGATCTCTTCTCTCATCTTAGGTTTTCCTAAATGGCTCAACCACCATCAAAATGCTGTCGACTCCCAAAATTTATTTTTATTTTTATTTTATTTTAGAGAGAGAGAGTGTGCACACGTGAGCGGGGGAGAGGGGCGGAGGAGAGAGAAAGAGAAAATCTCAAGCAAGCTCCACACTCAGCGAGGAGCCCAACATAAGGCTGGATCCCACGACCCTGGGATCATGACCTGAGCCACAAATCAAGAGTCAGATGCTCAACCAACTGAGTCACCCAGGTGCCCCTCAACTCCCAAATTTTAATTTCAAGCCATAACAAATGTCTACCCAATGCCTACCCCTCGGCTGTCTGTATCGTCTATTGCTATAGTATCTCACACAGTTTCTGATAGGCAAGAATCCAAGAGCAGCATAGCTGGGAGGTTCTGGATCCAGGTCTCTTAGAAAGAGGCAGTCAAGATGTCAGGGCAGCCCGCAGTCCTCTAAAGACTTGACTGCAGCTGGGAGGCCCACTTCCAATATGGTGCACTCATACAGCTATTGCCTGGAGGCCTCATTCCTTGCCACACAGACCTTCATGACATGGCAGCGACTTCCCCCACAGAGAGTGACCCAAGGGAGAAAAACAAGATGGAAGCCACAATGCTCGTTATGACCTGGTCTTGGAAGTCCTAGAACATCACCATCACTGCAGTCTGTCTATTAGAAGCAGGTTGCTGAATCTGGTCCACAACTGGGGGCACCCTCCTAGTTTGCTTAGAGGACACCAGTCGCTCTACGAGGAGCCAGGCCAGTGGGACCAGGTTTGGGGGAGGAGGGCACAAGTCTGTTCTTGGACAGTGTAGTGGTTTTAAGTAGGTCCACAAATTCTCTGCTATTCCTCTCTTCAAGAGGTGGAGAGTGATGCCCCCTTAGGACCCACCTCTCAGGCTGATTACTCAATCCTTCTCTCTCTCACTTGACACTAAGCTCCGTTCAAGAAGAGACCACACCTGCCTTTACTTGCCACTGTTTACACGGCTCCTGAGCCAGTGCCTGGCACGAAGGTGGTTTTCAGTGTTTATAGAACCAATACCCAAAATGTTTTCTCAGGTACTTGCGGCAAGGGTTCCAAGACCCAGCGACCGGCTGACAGAAAAGGGTCTGCCCTCCCCAGCTTGCTTCATCCTTCCTTGGCCACCCTGAAGGTGCCGACTCATCAAGTTGCCTCCTTGGGCGGACCACCCCTCACCGTCTGCAGCCTGTGTAAGCATAAACGGATACCGGGTCCCTTGTGGGAGCACCAGGAGGGGGCCTACCCACCTCACTCTGGGCCGGACTGGGGCTCTCCACGCCTCTGAGAAAGTGATGATGGGTCTCACCCTTGACTTCCCCGGGTCCCTGAGAAAGGCATAGATTTGCCTGGCTCGCTCAAGGTTAGAGCTCCTGGTAGTCCAAACCCCTGGCCTTCTCCTCAACTGCCCTCCTTGAAATTGGGATCAACCTTCACTATTCTCTCTGCTTTCTCCCCTACTTATAGGCCTCGGTTTGTTCCCAACAGTGGGACGCCCCAACATCTTCCCTAAGACACCCCTCGCAAGCATTTCTAGGACCCCAGAGTAGATTTGGAAGCGATTTTGGGTTCTTTCCCTAGGACATAATGTTTCTTTCCTTATATCCCTGTGCTCAAATTACTTATTCATTCAAAAAAAAAATTTTTTTTTGAGAACCTAATCTGTGCTTGCCTCTATTTTATGTACTGAGGTTGAAGCCATGAACAAAACAGACAGGAACACCTGCCCTCTGGGGTTTGCATTCTAGTAAAAGCCCAGCATAGATGGAGCCAAAGCCCAGAGGGTTGCCTCCGCCTGATTCTGAGGCCTCTCCACTTACGGAGTGGAGTCAGTCTTTCTAGTGCTGCCATCTTGAATCCCAAAGCATCTCGCCCATCATTGTCTCCTTTCGAGTTCAGTTCCTGTTCTAGCGATTGTTCTCGGTGGCTTCCCTCCTGGGAAGAGGCAACTGTGCCCCCTTGGGCTTTTCTAATATCCCATTGTTTTTCTTTCCCCCTTCCTGTCCCCTCCCCCTCTTCCAGTACCCCACCCCTCTTTTGTTTTGTCTCATCAGCACAGCTAGCCCCCGCTGCCCGCCACGAGGATTTTCTCCCCCCACCTCCAGAGGCTGCTTCTGGAGTCCACAATGACAGGGGAGCCGAGCATTTCCCCGTCTGCTGCCAGCCCTCAGCAGAGCTTGGCCGGGGGCCTGTGCAAGCATCTCAGGAGACGAAAATCAACTTTCCTGGACCCAGCCCCTGGCTTTCCAGTGAGAGCCCGCAATCTCCACAAGCCGCTGGCATCCCCTCTGGAAGGACATATGGGATGGTAAACAGGACTGCGTATGTCCCCACCGCCTGCAGGCTCCACAGGGCACAGCCTGGCCCTTCCCATAGGAGTGGACTGCACACTCATTTTACCTCTGCATGCCATATGAACATGGGGCCGTGACCCCTGACTACAGGGCAGCTACAGCGTCACGTACCATGACGGCGTGTTCCCTTGATTCTTCCCTCCCTGACCCCTCAGGATCACAGGACCCCTCCGGCATGGACAAGGAGATACTGCGCATCCCCGCCCCTTCTTTCCCTCTCACGCACACTCAAAAAGAGAGTCATCTACCCTCGTGGGCCAGTGACCAGGCAGATGCCAACTTCCAGGTGAATGGACAGCTACGGCCAGTGTCGCCTGAGTCCAGACTCTCTTAGGCCTCTGCACTATGTTCAGGGCCCTCCAGACCTGGTTGGGGACCATCACCGGCATCTAGCCACCCTCTGCGGAGGCTGAGACCCCATCTGAGTAGAGAAGACAGGCCGGGCAGGGAAGGGTGGCTCTCTCGGTCAGTCACAAGAACGCCCTGCAAGAGCACAAATCAGGACAAGACGAAGAAGGGCTACGGGGATCGCAGCGGGCCTCTGATGCTGGGGTGGTGAACCTGACCCGTTGCGAGCAAGGCCATGGAGGATTACATCTTTCCTCAGCAAGCCTCTCCTGCCCGTTAGGAGAGCTTTTAACAAGGGAACATGGGTTAGCTCTGGTGCAAACTAGCCCTGAGCTCCACCCCAGGGTGCCCCGGAAATGGAAGCCAAGGAGAAAACAGTAGCTTTAGGACACCAGTCACACTGAGAGGAGAAAGGGGCTGGTAGGTAGTGATGTTGCATTGAACGTGGGAACCCGAGAAGCCTCTGAGTTGAAGCCGTAGGGGCAGAAATCACGAGGAAATGATGGTGGCTAGAGCATAGGAGGTGCTTCCCAAAGAGGCAGAGTGGGATTCAAGAGGAATTGGTGAGCAGGAGTCATCTCTCCTGGAGATCAGCGCCAAAGAGGGCACCACCTACACCGAGGACAGAGTG